>VZTM01013835.1:25366-35624 GCA_013400555.1 Jacana jacana | reverse complement strand
AGGAGGGGGTGGGGGAGGTGGTGGTGGTGGTGGTAAGGATGGAGAGACCATCAGTGCTGGAGGTGTTGGGGAGGAGAATGGAGGGACCATCAGTCCTGGAGGTGGTGGGGAGGAGGATGGAGAGACCATCAATCCTGGATGTGGAGGGGGCGGGGAGGATGAAGAGACCATAAATTCCTTGCTGTGCTTTTGTTGCTCTGTGTCACCATCATTAACAAATATCTGGACAGGGATATCTGCTGGGGTATTCTGATGTGAAACTTTTGATTCTTTGGCTTCTACTAGCAGTATGCTCTTTGGCTGCTCTAGAGCGGCCTTCGCTCTTGACAAAGGTGGATGAGATAGTTCTGCAACCTGCTGAGTGACACTTCGTGGCAACTTGGGACTGAGAGGCTGGGGATGCGATGTTTTCAGAACAACATGAGCTGGACACTTCTGAAAAACAAATCATAAGGCAGGAGGTCACATCTCCGTTGGACTGTCCAAAACATCAGCCCCAAAGAAACAAAAAAACCCCACAGAGCAGAGACTTCTCCCACTCACCCCTTCAGGCAGAAAATTCAACCCTGACCAGATTGAAATGACTATCAAGGTATTTCTTTCAAAGCTGTTTCCTCACTTGTGTTCTCTGCAATGGGTTCCACATCTGGAAACTATACCCATAGTGGATTTAATCCTTTTGACTCCTTATACACAATCCTCTTTTTAGGCTATGAAGATGTGGTCTCTGGTTTGGACCAGGCTCACACGTGAGCTATGGCTATTTTCTGATGCTGTATTTTGACACCATTTCAGACTACTGTAGTTCACAGTACTTGCCTCCCTGAATGTTTTCAGCCTCTCCAGTGTTTTCTGACGCTCCTGGCTTATCCAAGCCTTTTTCTTTTTCTCCTCTTCTTTTTGCTTGTCTCTCTTCTGCATTAGAATACAAGTAAGGGAGGATCAGTGTGTGAAAACAAGCAGCTGCCAGATTCTCCAAAGCTGCTACTCAGTACTCACTATCTGTACACTGTGATGCTGCAGGAAGCGCTTTTTGCTCTCTTCTGCCTGTTGCAGTCTCTGCCGATGGCTTGCTTCACATCGATCCTGGTGGAACAGCAAAATTCATGCAACCCTTGGTTAGTTCACATTTACTGTGCACCATCTGTGCCATTAACTCCTGTGCAAAAGCCACTAAACAGCGACCAAGGCCAAGTGCTTGACTGCCAAAAAGGATGGCTAAGCTCAGCCAGTGGCAGATGCAAGACCCTGAAGGTGAAGCCTGTGGGACTCCTTAATGGCTAAAGCCAATGGGATCTTTTGTTCTCCTAACTAGGGTATAATAACCTATTAGAGGTATTCATGCTGCAGAGGAACTAGACCCAGATCTGAACTGACCCCTCTGTATTACATATATATTTTTTAAAAAGAAGAAAGAAAAAAAAAGGCAGAAGCAAGCTCTGAAGAAATTTCATCCAGGCACCAGCTGGAGGGAAGGGGTGCAAAGCCATGAGGAAGGCAAGAGGGAACCTAGCAGGGCATTGGGAAAACAGAAGGCTACTTTCCCCCTGCCCCTTATTTGCCATAGCTCACAAGTCCAAAAGCCAGGGAAGCACGAGTGCCTAACAGGGGCACCTTCTGTTAGTAACAAAGTGCTGCAGAGAAGCTGCAGGCTTCAGTATTTTCTCTGGGAGTCGCTATTTGTCACTGCACGGCAGGGGATTATCCACATGGCTGGGAACGCATTTGCAAATCATCTGGCATTTGGCATTAGTGTTATACAATCAACAGACAGCAATTAAGTGAATGAAAACAGAAGCAAAGGAAGTGTCTGACGAGGAAGCAGTTGCAAGCAAGAGACAATGATGGCTCACAAAACACTTCCAATGTCATTCCCATTTTGTCTAGCCTAGTGAGGGGTAAAAGGTCAGGCAGACTTGAATTTAATCTCTGGTCTCTGCCCCAGCAGGACTGTGCAGGTGTAAGGCAAGCTCAGCTCACTGGGAAAGTTCATGAGAGTCAACTGTGATCTCACTTGTCTTCCTAGCACTCTGCTCTGCATGGGAAGCAAAGGAAAAAACTGCTCTTTGCACAGAACTGAGAGGCTGGAGAAAGAACTGCAGCAGTTGAATTTCCCCTCCCTCCCATTCAAAGGTAAAGTATCACTGTGTGGGTTGCTCTGTCACTGCAGCTTCCATCACTGCAGACCAGGTTTCCTCCCTTATTGCAGATGCTTTGTAAAACTCGGCCAAGGCAAAGCTCCAGCTGCTCACAGTGGGGCTCTGGTAAGGTTTGGCTGATAGGGGAATGCCTCCAGTGTCATCCATTTAAGTTTGTGCTCCCTTAATAAAACAGAGAGAGGCACCTGTTCCACACAGCTGAGTGTAAAGCTTAAAATCATATTGCCCCTCTTGCTGTTTGGCAGCCTCAGCACCGAGTCACACATCATCTTATACGCTCCACCCAACGCTTCCCTAGTTGTTTCCTGTCCATCCCTTGTGAGCCAAGACATCAGCTAGAGAAAATGCACATCTCCAGGACTGCATTTACTTTTTTGTTCCTGAGGTAGGCTCTCCTCGCACAGACAGTCCCACGCTTTGTCTCCAACTGCTTAGTCTTCTGCCTCAGCATCGTCATTTCTGACAAGTTAGCGTAATGTTGTCCCATTGTCTGTTCAATGACCTGGAGCTCCTCAGGATTTTCACATGTATCATAGTAAACAACTTCATCCTGTTTCTCTAAAAAGGCATTTGGCATTTTTTTAAAAAACCAAAAATTGCCACAGTTATTTAAACATTTAAAGAACTAATGACATTTTAAAAGCCACTGAAGGCAGTGAGTTAGTCGGCAGAAAGTATAATGCTCCAGAGCCGAGCTTGGTCCTTCAGAGTCTTACACAAACATGTGATGTTACTCATCTGGGCACTTTGCAGGATCAAATTTATGCTGTTAGCATTTGTTGTTGTTTAGCTTCCTCTTTCAAATGTCTCTCTGTGCTTTAACTCCTACCTTCACCGACAGGAGTTTTCCTGGAAAACTGAAGACTGTTCTGATCAACACTGGGTGACTTATGTTACTATTTACCAGGTTTTCATTATGCATCAAGCAGGAACAATGTTTACTTCACAGCGTACACAGTAATAGAGAATTCATAAGCATAAACAAGACCAGTGTCTAATTTGGTCATAACATGTTACAAAGAGACACTGGAATATAGCAGTACTGAAGTACTATCTAACTATAATCACCTCTTTTTGTCATTACATGATATTGCAATTCCTACATGTTAAAGTACAAGAGTTTTGTGATGAATTTCAGGGCCCATTTCAGCAGGTCATGATATCCACCGTTTCTATGCATAGATCCTGTAGCTATAAGCACAGTTAAATATTTTCAATGTAAGTTATTCCATATGCTAAACCAGTGCATGTACATATCACAGCAGCTGTCAAAAGGAGCTACCAGTGTGGGGTTTTTAAAAACCTTTTATTATCAAATTAATGTATAAGTAGAAGACAAAACACCAGACTGTGCCACAGCATCAGTGTTTTCCAACAATGCTTTCCACTATCAAGACCTGAGCAGTAATAATCCTCCTAACTTTATTTTTATTTTTTGTTAAATGAAAACAGAGCAGGCTCTATCACTCCTGTGTTTCAGATACATGTTTAATATTTGTTTATTCTTACCTTTAATATGTCTCCTTAAAGTGTCCAACTGTGCGATAAGCAGCATCTCTTCATGTTTCAATACTTCAAGCTGTACATTATATAATTCCAGCTGGGTTTCATAATAGTGTATTTCCAGCTCCTCCACTACAGTTAGGTTCTCCTCTTCTTCACTGAGCTTCTCCATCTGTATACCCCCAAACAGAAAATAAAAGGCATTAATAACAAGATTCACACACACGAAGCACGCATGGATGCACAAATCCCTGTACAGAGCCTGGCCTAACTGGCAGCTGCTTTGGTATGGAAAGCACAGTGGTAGGGAAAGCACAGAAGTTTACAAATGGCTTGGAGCCAAAACTCGGAGGAGCAGAAAGCCTTATTAACATGAAATGTAAATTTACCTCAGGTCTACCAGGAAAGGCTTCCATTATAGTCTGCACAAATAATACTGTTCCTGAAAACAATTACATATGGTGCAGTACACTACTCTTGGAAAATAAACACCAGGCACTCCTAGCAGCAGTTAGATAGCACCAAATCAAGATCAGAAAATTAAAATTAAGTAAGTAGCTTTATTTTGCAGTGTCCTCTGAAAATACTATCTGTCTTTAACTCTCTAAAACTAACAATTTAAAAGGTTAATGTCACAAATGCTAACGTGACACTTGAACTATAAAAGCATGCATCTTAACCTTTGCTAAGTGTCCCCATAGGGAGAGGAGTGATTTTAAAAAGCTGAAGACATGCATTTTTCCACAACTTAAAACCATGTTGAAAACCTAAGCTGTTCCATAGACAAAGACTTTGACAGTTTTCTCCCATGGCCACTTTGCTAGGTTTTGATTGCCCTTCAAAAGCCAGTGACAGAAAAGGAAGAGTTTCAAGGTCTTACGTTTTTCTGAATGCCTGCTCTCTTCTGCTTGAGGCACAACTCTCTTGCCCGCAGATGCTGAAGGGTTTCTTTAGCTAACATACATTTCAGGTTTTCTAGTCGTGGCAAAGCTGATGCCCAGGTGGTTTTACCAAATCTTTCCTGATCTTGTTCCATCTGTTTGTGCATTGCTGCAGATTAGAACATTGCAATAAGAGATGAGAAATCCACAGCACACATAGTCTTTTTGTGTTTCTACTATAGCTGCAGTACTAAAAATGTTGACGGTAATAAACAACTTCTGAAGCTTCTTTACAAATTACAACACTAAAAGGTTGAATTTATGATTTTATACATGTAAGTAAAATACTTCATTGTACCATGGAAACGTGCCTTAGAAGTTACACAGCAATAGTTAACATGCTGAAATCCTTGAGGCTCGCATATTAAGCATTAAAAGCATGCACAGATTTTGTTCAGAGGTTTGCAGCCCAAAGTCTCAGGCCTTGATAACATTTGTGTACAAGTCAAATGCAAGCTGTAAACCAAATTGCTTAAAAGGTAAGTGAATAAAATGCTTCTTAAGCTGGACACTCATCCTGACCTCAGGTTCTGCAGAGAGAGACCAGCAAAGGTGATAAAAAGAGCTCTCAATCCCCCAAGCCAAGTATTTATGCAACCTTTTTTGTAAATTATTCTGATTACCTGCCAAAGCCTTTGCAGTTTCCTTGAAGTACTTCACTGTGATATCCTGGATGGAGCATACAGCGCTCTCAGCTCGCTTAGTCCATTCTTCAGCATCTTTCTGCAAAGCCGCTACTCTTTTAGGCCCCAAATTATCATACTGCAAAGATTTCTGCAAGAAGACAAAATCTGCAGTTGCCAAATGGTTAGGGCAGTGGTGCAGCCCATATTGTGCTACAATTGGAGACGTTTCAAGCACAGCAGAGCAGGGTGGCAAACATGCCCTTTCCCTCACCTGACACAAAGCAAATCACTACTCATGCCTGTGTATTGCTGTGTTCCTCATTCTCAGGACTAACTCGGAGCCTTTGTTCCCAATTATCACTTCACACTTAACTTCAGATTAGTCAACTTCTTAAGATATTTTTAAACTATCATCTTAAAAATCATGTCCAACACAAGTGTTTTTAGTTGTTACTAAAAGTAACTCAAAGCCACTCTTCTACGTGCAATGTTCTCTTCTATTTTTCCCCACGTGTTGACAGCGCATTGCACCATCAGGTTCTCTGATTTGGCAGCTCTTTTACACAGGAACAGGGATACAGAAAAGAAATGGAAGAGCATATTTTCAAGTCCACAAAGTGTACATGGGTACGAGATTAGTCTTCAATTATTTGTTTAAATAATTAGATTTCAAGTGAGCCTAAGTATCCCTTTCAGATTTTTTTATACAGAAACAATCTTTCTGTTTCATCCATTCCAATTTTCACTTACATTTTCAGTACAGCACATGGGATATTTTATCTTCACAGATTTAGACCGTCAGTATCCAAGAACCATAGTCTAAACTTAAAACTATTTTGCTCTTTTCGAGAACAGCTCACTTCAGTTTTTGCAGACTATTTAAGGAAAAATCAAAATAGTAGATGACTGTCTTTTCCAGAAGCATCACAGCTTTCAGTATGTGCTTCCAGTTCCAGATGCACATAAAATGAAACAAACATGGTGATAACATGTTTTAATCTGTACTTCCAGCAGGTTGTAGCAGCAATAGAAAATTGCTTTACATGCTAAGGTGTTCCTCTACTTTCTGTTCTACCACAACTGAGCTAATCTGGTATATCATCATTGCTGGGGGATGGCATTTTCAATGTCACAAACCACCCTGCTGAAGGTGGCACAATAACGCTATTTGGATCTCTGTATATGCAGCCTTCCAGAACCTAAACCCCAGAGGTGGAGCTTGGCACTGTCTTCCTTTTAATTCCTCAAAGCAGAGGAAGGAGGAACACAGCTGGGAAGACAGCTGCAGCCCTGTTCAAGCCAGCACCATGGACTCTCAGATCTTCTGAAGGTGGTTCTGCCCTAACTCTGAATTTCTGTCATGTTTGGTGGTTTGGCAGGGGGGAAAAAAACAAAGCAGGTACAGACAGAAGTAAGGAATGTTAATGATTTGAGTCTTAACTGCTCCAAGAGCAGCTGATGCCTGACTATATAACTTGGCCTTTCACTTTGTAAAGCAGACCTACCAGGATTTCCAGTTTGTAGAGTGTCGCCAGCTCTCGCATATCTCTGAAGGGCTGCAGTAAATACTGATAGAATTGTGTTGCCATGGTGACCAAATCCTGATAAGCTTCGTCTTCTTCTTCATAAACCTTCATCAAAGCCACCATTGTGTCAGCATTTTTATGCTGCTGTAGAACCTAGTGGGATAAAAGGTAAATCAGACTTGGATGCTTTGCATCTGTGTGTGCTGATGAGCTTTGGTGAAAGGACCTGCCCTTTGTCATTCGATGAACAGACAAGGCTTCCCACTGCACAGGTGTACCCCAGGCATCCAGCAGCCACAGACACCCCGAGCTGGTAAGATTGTTAACACCATACCATTAAGGGCACTAATTGCTGCATATTGCACTGGGAGACTGCAAGGAGACTCACGCCTAGGGCTTTCACTGCAGAAGTTCTAATAGCTGTGGGCAGATGACTTGGTTGCTGCTATTTATAAACACAAATGGGAAACCGAGGAACTCTGTGTACTGGAAGGACAAATAAGGTATTCTTAAACTAGCTCTTGCATGGCTTCCACAAGTACTAAACATCTGCTACTATGGAAGCAGTTTCTGGATCCAGAATTTCTGACTGCTGGCATAGAAAAAATCAGGTTGCCATTTAAAAGTAAGAATTCAGAAACAGTTTTCTACTCCTGATANGAACTCTGTGTACTGGAAGGACAAATAAGGTATTCTTAAACTAGCTCTTGCATGGCTTCCACAAGTACTAAACATCTGCTACTATGGAAGCAGTTTCTGGATCCAGAATTTCTGACTGCTGGCATAGAAAAAATCAGGTTGCCATTTAAAAGTAAGAATTCAGAGACAGTTTTCTACTCCTGATATACCCTGCAGTTAAATTCCTTTAATGTGTGCAATTTATTACAGCTTATTCTAATCTCAGTTCCAGTGATACTACACTTTGTAAACTGTAATTCTCCCATGGATCACCTGCCTTTCTGATACACTGGTTGAACATTAAGGTCTTTATTTGCTTCTATGACAAAATACAAAGCTGGAAACTTCCCCTCAGTTGCATTTGTTTACTGGCACCAATCAAAGCTTCAAAGACTCTTCTTTAACAGCAGCTAGCTTAGACTGTGTGCTCTGTGTGCCAGGACAGAGTGAGCCAGCTGTGAGAACAGAGTGAAGTTCCACTGAGAAGCACACTTTCCTGGAAGGACAGTGCTTGCTGTACAGCTCTGTAAGGAAGGGAACAGGGGATGCTTGGTGCTACAACAATGAGAAAAAGCACTAGAAACATAAGCTTGATTATGTTGCAACTGAAAAACACTGGAATTTAACCATCACCTTTGCTCTTGCCAGCTGAGTTTGGCTAAGACAATAGCAGTGAAGTTTCCAGCTGTGGAGGCATTTCCACTGGGAAAATCTGTCGAAGTCAGGTCAAGGGCATTTCCCATCCTTCAGGCCTGGCACAGGCAGGATGGGGAACAAGAGGATCTGAATGGCACCATTTCTGATAATCCCAAAAGTCCTGTATCCCTTTTGGCTTCCTTAGGAGTTTGTGGTAGCTCAGTCCCAGGGCCCATGTGCAGCAATTTAGCAGTCTGCTTTCCCCAACCCCATCAAAACCAAATAGAAACACAGTAGTTCAGTCCCTGGTTCCCATACTCAAAGCAAGCAGCGATGGTCATGCTGCTCCTAGAGGATGTTTATAGTGAGGAGAGGGGAAGTATTAGGCAAATTTTAAAGCCAACTCATGACAAAATCATTCATTACAATGGTTTGGGGTTTTTTTGTTTTCTGTTTTAAACTAAAAACTTTGCTTTTACACAATCTGATATTCTTTTCATAGAACTTTGGTTCACCGTTAGCCTGAGTGACTCCTGTGGTCTTGTAATATTATTGCTCTCAGTTTTCTTCTTTTGTTTTTGAACATACACACACACAAAAGTAGCATTTACACAGTACTACTCTCCCCCACCTTGTAGCAGTACCTTCTGCGTTCTTCAAAATTAATTTCCTGGTCCAGAGGATGAAGTATTTGAGAAGGACATGATACAAAAAGGGAAGGGTGCTCTGATACTTAAGGCTGGTTTAGTGCCAGAAGCAGCAAGTTTGATTTCTTGAACCTTACATACATAACACTACAACATACCGAATTTATGCCCGTTAGGCCTGCAAATACAGGAACACTCTGTACCATGTTTAGCCATGCCCAAAACATAATTGGAAATATCAGAATAACTGCTGCTGAGTTTATGCCTAACTACAAAAACCCAACTGCCACATGATTGGTTGTACCACCTGCAAAAGATCACGGTGGCTAGAAAGTACTTCTAACTGGGCCATGAACTGTTTAGGTCCGTTACAGAAACCATAGTCTTTTTATGCAACTTTAGTTTACATGAAGGCCATGTACAAAGATGTGTTTTTAAAAAAAGTGTTCTTCTGAAACAGTAACATCATTACAACTGTTAACTACTGAAATCGGAAACAGAAGGTTAAAGCCAACTGTCTCAACTTTCCTCCCAAAGCATGATCCTTTTCACAAAACACCTTTCAGCTTGCTTTGCCAGGAATGACTGCAAGCAAACTGCAAGAAAAGTATAGCAGCAACACACTGGTGATCTTAAAGTATCTATAACCCTTGTTTTAACATGCCAATGTCCTATTTGCAACCACATTACTAGATACCATCCTTTGAAGTCATGGTTACTCCAAGGTGGGGGAAAAAAGTCAGGAATACAAGAAACAACTGATGGTACCAAAGGTAGAAAGGGCTAAAATAATCACCAGTTTATATAGTAATTAGGCCAGAATTTGATAGTTAAAAAAGACATACCACAATGTCTGACTATGAAACACCTATTTGGCATAGGTCCATAGCTCAATTTGGTTTTAATAAAAAACTTGACTAAGAATTCCCCAGTTACAGGAATCACTGCAAACAGGTAGTCAGAGACCTTTCACGGGGAGGTTACAAAAAGAGAGCATGATTGTTCTCTCCTTTTTGATTGCCATTCAACCCCTTGCACAACACTGGATATTTTTAGCAAGGTGTTTTTATAGGAGTGCTTGCAGCTTCAGTACCCCAACGTCTTACAGTGACTGCCCACCTGGAGCTGCCTTATTCCCCACTTAATAAAGAGCGCTTACAAAGACTGATGACACTCAGTGCTTGGAGAAATTGACTTAGCAGTTTCCAGACAACCCAAAAAGTGTTTGTGTTAGCACTAATCTGAACATTGGAGAATGCTACCAGCAAAGTGACATAAGTAATCCGGTCACCCTTGTTCACTTTACCCCAATGCAAGTCTGACCCGAGTGAGTGAAGCTCTTGCTGCCAGCCTTAAACACGCACCTCCCGGCTGAGCAAGAGCTGCTAAACTGAGGATCAGAGAGAAGCACCTGCCAGCCCTGCTGAAATGGGTCCTACACCGAGGGTAACCTTCTCTCCGCATGGAGAGCGGGGGAAGTCCTGCAGCACCCCCACCCCGCACCCCCAGGCCAGGCCAGAGGAGCCCGCCGGCCCCGACCAC
>VZTM01013835.1:0-24975 GCA_013400555.1 Jacana jacana | reverse complement strand
AAAAAAAGCTAGGTTTGAGTAATTAGCGGTTGTTCGGTGAAAAGCGGTGGGGCAGGGAGCGCGAGCCGCTCAGCCCGGCGGGAGGGGACGGGCGTTATCTCAGGGCCTCCGCCATGTCGCCGAATGGTTAAGTTGGGGCAGTCCTTAAAGATCACCCACTTCCAACCCTCCTGCCATGGGCAGGGACACCTCCCGCCAGACCGGGTTGCTCAAAGCCCCATCCAGCCTGGCCTTGAACACCTCCAGCGATGGGGCATCCACAGCTTCTCTGGGCAACCTGTTCCAGTGTCTCACCACCCTCACAGTAAAGCCTTTCTTCCTAATATCGGATCTACATCTCCCCTCTTTCAGTTTAAAACCATAACCCCTCATCCTGTCACTACCTTCCGTAGTCCCTCCCCATCTTTCCTATAGCCCCTTTAGGTACTGGAAGGGGCTGTAAGCTCTCAACAAAGCCTTCTTTTCTCCGGGTTGAACAACCCCAACTCTCTCAGCCTGTCCTCACAGCAGAGGAGCTCCAGTCCTTGGAGCATCTTTGTCACCCTCCTCCGGACTTGCTCCAACAGGTTCATATCCTTCTTATGTTGGGTTGCCCACAATGATGTTAAACAGCACCGGTCCCAGTATTGGCCCCTGAGGAATGCCATCCCTTCTCACCACTTGGACATTGAGCCCTGGACTGCAACATTTTGAGTGCAAGTTTTCCTGTGCCTCATGGTGCTCATCCTTAAATCAGCTCACTCCTGAGGTGGTCATGCTTATTTCACTGCCTAAATACTGCCTCTGAGGGGAGTGGGAGCACAGGGGGGTTATATAGCACATCTCTCACATATCCAGGCCTTGTGTGCGAGGCTGATTGTCTTTCACAGTAAACAGAATGTTATATTCTGGTCTTCGGAAGCAAAGCTGATACTACTAATTTTTCAAACAAATTCAGGTCTGCAAGATAGTGTCGCTTAACTGCCTAAAGGCAAAAATAAGTTCTCATTTGAAAAATTTATAAAATCTTTCTGACAGCATAAATGTAAACATTCAGCAAAGACTACCTCATTTATGTGAAAATATGTCTGCTCTGATTTCACAGATGATAGAGGCACTGTCAGTGGGAATGAGATCAGGACTACATGGGTAATTAACTTGCAATTCCTTACTGAAACAGCAAACAATTGCGCTGCTAGAAATGTGAGAAAATGACAGCAAGTTTAATTGGAAAAGGAGGGAAAAGCAGAGCTGTGTCAAGATCCAATAGACATTCCTCCTTCTGCTGTTCCCTGAGCTCCAGACATATATATAATGCAAGGTCCTCAAATGTGCTTGAAACCTCTCATCAGCAAGGCTGGCTCAGTAGCATGTGGACAAGCAGAAGATTGTGTCCGCTGGGCAACTTGGATTTGAGTGGATCCATAAAGCTGAATGCTACAGTAATGACAATAATCAGTGGTACTATACAGCCTGGTTTTTACCCAGTGAAGCACTGCTGAGCCCAGACTGAAGGGACACCTTCCCATGACAACTCTCCCTTGCTGGGCCATTGGCCACTTCCTTCACTACAATTAGCTTTCCAGTGCCCTTGTGTACACACACAGGGAGGGGATGTATGCATATGAATAATAAGCAACACTATGATTCCTGATTTTTTCTAAATTCTGATTTTTTTATATTTTTTTTCCTAGAACATAATCTGGATTCCAACTCAACCCCGTAGTGAAGCTTCTGCTAATTTAAGAGAGAAAAGGGCTTTGCTGTGAAACTTTTGGAACAAACAGAACAAATACTTCCATCACGGAGAGAGTGGTCAGCCAGTGGAATCAGCTGCCCAGGGAGGTGGTGGAGTCACCCTCCCTGACTGTGTTTAAGAGCAGATTAGATGTGGTGTTGAGAGATCTAGTGTAGGGGGGAACTTGTAGAGTAGGGCTGTTGGTTGGACTTGATGATCCCAGGGGTCTCTTCCAACCTAAATGATTCTATGATTCTATGATTCTATGATTTAAATATGCAGCAATGCTGTCAGTACGAGTCCAGCCATTCTGAGTTTGTTTGTGTATCGTGCACATTTCGTGTGTCCCACACGTGATACTCTGCCCAGCACGACAGCCTTGGAAGTCACACTTAGAGTTGATGACTGCACTCTGCTGGGTTTATTAATACCAGCTCAGAAAGTGAGAGGGTGCTCTGGCTTTAGCAAGGGGTCTGTATAATTGTTCCAAGTACTTCAGATCCAGGAACCAACCTGCAGAGCCTTTTCTTGGTGTGTGACATTCATCCTGGTGACACTCAAGTAGCACACTGCTGAAGGACAGCCGGGGCACATCTATATTTGTTCCATTGCTCATTGCTGGCATGTCCCCTGGGCAAAGAGGCGGTCTAGGGTTACAGTAATAGGTCTCCCAACTGCAGTCACAGGAAAGCGGCAGGGATTTGCTTTCGTGTGAGTTCATTTTCACTAGGAGAAATAAATGCGAAGTTCGATGCCATCTGAGCTATCAGAAGAATTTATGACGTCTTAAGATAGAAGGCAAGTTTTTAGGTGGTAACATTCTTTGTTATCTATTTTCAATAACCGATGGTCACAGATTTAAACACTCTTCACTGTAATTGTATCTGTGTCTGTAAACTGAGCAAACACTGAGCAATCATCTGAAAATCTTATTTAGGCAGCAGGGTTCCAGATGAGTTTAATTATGCTCATTTTAATTTATGTAATTTAATTTCATTTTGGTAGGAAAAATACTTGTTAATTCACTTTTCTAGTTAGTAGTAGCTTCTAAAGCAAGCCTTATTGGTACAATTATAGGGAAAATAGTCTTCGCGGAAGCCAGGCAATATTTTCTGGTATGTGTCAAGACCTTTGCTCTGTTTATTATGTTAAAATTTGCATGATTTATTTTATCACCTTTAGTATAAATAGTATTTGTGCATAACTTCAGTGCTTTTGTCTAAGGTAAGATACCGCTAACTGTAGAATCCACACCCGTGGCTGCAGTGCCAGAAGACAAACTGTGCTTCTGTGTGTGTTTTCTTGCAGACCTGGTAGACTGGGCTGTTTTCAGCCATTGATATAAAACTGGAGAGTTAGATGTTTCTCCACATTTTTCACTGGTTCAAGAAGTTGCTTTCTAATAAGTCACTGACTGTGTCGACTTTGTTAGCTAAGTAATCCTCAGCAATATTAGGAAAATATTGATGAAATAAATTTGAAGTGATAGCAAGTACTCAAAACTACAAAGACCATAAAAAAAGTAGTGTGAAAGCAAAATTTATGTGCAAGTTTCTGCAGAAGATCAGATAACCTTGATGTCTAACTGACTTTTTGACTTTTTTCTGTGAGAAAGTGGTTTTGAAGCTTTCACATGCTTCACTGAGCTAGGACTAGGTGCAACTATAGGTTCAGTAATATTCAGCTGAAATCTTTCTGTGAACTCTTTTTGATTACAGTAGTAAACTGCTGAGAAAATTGATGTGAGGAGTTTTGTAGCCCCAATGTTGTTCGTGCTGGTGGGCAGTGGATGGCTGTGGGGACATTGCAGCCTTGACAGAGCACTGCCCCTGTACTAGCATTACTTCATGGGCTGTTAATACAAGCTGTTTGGAAAGAGTGGGCTTGGGCAGTCATCGTTAAGATTGCCCCTGCACCTGTAATGTTGTCCTACATGCACCTGCTTTAACATACAGCTTTGCATTTCACATCTACACGCTCTTTTTGCACATCCCACAATAGACAGAAAGGTCAAAGTGTGCAAGGTCCAGGTTAGAGTGGACTTCTCTCAGTTCAGGGGTCAATGACCTGCTTTGTTTCCCAGTTGCCATATGCTTTATCATGGGAATCATCATCAAACTTTTTTTTCTGAGCTTCATTTATGTTAAATTATATATTTTCCTAGTACCTGAGAACCCACAAAGGGCAGTGTTTTTCCCTGTTTTGTAGAAAGGACCCGAGTCCTGGACTGAGAATAACATTAAAAGAACACCTCAATTTTTAGTGTCAAGAATGGCAACTTGAAAATTTCAGAACATGATTTCTCAGGGCATTTACTAATGTGTTCATGGCATCAGTGGTCACAGGAGAGTGGATCCTACAGTGTGTCTCACTGACAGGACAGTTCAGAAAGAGCACTTGATAGCCACTGAAGGGTGAGCAGACTTCAAACCAGGCCATTTCCAATTGTACAGAACAGTGCTAAGTGCGCCCAAAGCACAGTCGCAGTGTTCAGCTGAGGACAGGACTACTCCACAGTTTGGAAATCAGACATCAGGGTCGCAGATGGAGCCACTCAGAAAACATAGGATGCACACCAGACACAGCCCTCTGCTGTGCTTTTCATGGAGGCAAGAGAAAAAAAATGCTTGTGGCGGCTTTACTTCAGAAGCCACTTCACTGCCAGCTTTGGTCTTTCCCATGCCTACCTCTGGGACTTTAGCAGTCCTCAACCAAATCTGTTCCATCTATATATTTTAAGCCAGAAAAGCTCATGCTTGCTATCTAAGTATGTAGCTAAGGATCTTTCTTATCTTTTACAGGTTTGAGTCTTGTAATCTCAAAAGCCTCACCGAGGATACGAATGTCATCCAGATCTGGCAGCACAAGAAACTATGGAACTAGTGACCAGTCTCATGATCGTTCAGCCTCTGCACCAGCCGCAGACTCTAGTGAGACTGAGGCTGGAGGCTTGATATTTTATCACATGGATCTTTATGGATCAAAGGAGAGGTTTGATATCTTTCCTGAAGAGCCATCTGGTCAAGGAGACAGATCTCTAGGGGATACCAGAAGGAAATCTGCATCAAGTAGTGAAAAAGTTCAGCGCTCACAAGAAGCTGGGTATGACTTGGAAAAGGAGGTTGCAGAGTTGGCTAAGATGTATGGACTTGATGAGGATAGAGAAAAAGAGCTTGAGCTTCTTGGAGGACATCTGGAAATGGGGGAAAGCAGACGGCCACCTGCTCGCACAGAAAAAGCAGGATCACAAGTCTCCGTATATAATACATCAAAAAGCAGCTCTCCAGTGAAAGATCAAAGTCAAAGCACAAAGCAACAGGAACTTCCTGGTGAGGCTTCTCAAGGTGAAGATCAGAGCAAAGGCAGAGCAGAGAATGAGGCTGAGAGCCACACATGGTCCAGAGAGGGCCTTAGCAGTGGTGGCATGTCAGATGAGTGGGGCAGTCAGGCTGTCAGTGAGGAGGAGGAAAGCGCAGATGTTTTTTGCTCTACCTGCAAGATCCCAATCCGAGCTTTTGACAAACTGTTTGGTGAGCACAAGGATCACGAGGTGTCTCAGCTCCCCAGTGCTGTGGAAACTGAAAAGGTAAGATTAGTACAAGTGTACTGTGGTGCCTCAAAAACAGTGTTCAGACATACTAAGAATCACATTGGGTGTTTTGGTAGGAGGATATTCATAAAAATATGTGCAAGTTGGAAGAGCAGATTGTTCAAATGGAAAACTTTGCCAGTCACTTGGAAGAAATCTTCATCACTGTAGAGGTAAGACATGTTTTCTTGGGCTAACTTTGTGGTACTGGGGTTAGGACAGTTTTCACGGTCGTAGTGTTCAGCTGTTAATGAGGTAATTATGGTAACTGAGCACAGAGTTATCTTGGGATTTGCCTAGACTAAAGTACTGAAGAAAATTCATCCTAATTAAAGTTTTAAGCACGCTAGTAAAACCACATTAAGCATTTGCACAGATACGTTCAGAAATAAAGTGACACACACCCCCACCTCAGGTTATCTTCATTTTAGATGGCCAAGGACCTGTGATCTAACTAGCATTAGAACATCAAACTGAAGCAGTATCTCGAGGCACCAACTCGCTTTTCTCTGCTGCGTGTGGCACAGGAGGGTGTTGGTGCCTGAGCAGTGGGCAGCTGCTGGCAATAAAGCCTTGCAGGCTCCTTAAATCCTCCTTCCTAATGCTTTCTCCAGCAGTGAGTGAGGGTACCAGCACTAGCTGCTCAGCTCCCCCAGCACAAATCCATGGATCCCACTGGGTTGCCATGGTTTCTGTCATGGAAGGATGTGCTTGACTGTGTTGGTGGAAACACTTGGTGAGATTATGGCTAGGATACATCTCTAGTTGGGCTCCCTGGGCTTAGGTTGGAGACAGTTGCCTTACATCATTGTATTTTATTATAATTTCTGATGCTTTTATTATGCCTGGAACCAAATTCAACACTCTTTTGGCTCAGTGGGTGGTGAATGATTAGAGTAAGCTCCTAAAAAATGCAAATTAAAAATGCAAGTTAGAGCTTTTGTGTACTGGCATTGCCTCCCTGGCGAGGAGAATTTTAGGCAGACCCGAGTAAGATTTTTCTCTGACTGAGGTGTGGATCAAGCCTGACAACACAGAACAACCTCTCAAATGCCTTTCAGGAAAACTTTGGGAGGCAGGAGCAGAACTTTGAGGTGCATTACAACGATGCAGTGCAAGTGCTTGCTCAGAAGTACGAAGAACAGTTGGAAGCACTGGGGGAAGAGAAGAGGCAGAAGCTGGAATCTCTATATGGGCAGCTGGTCAGTTGTGGGGAACATCTTGACACCTGCAAGGAGCTGACAGACGTAACCCAGGAGCTTTACCTGGAAAATGACAAGGCCACTTTTATGAAGGTAAAGAGCTTTAACTGGCAAGGCTCTTTCTAAATGCTCTTTTCTGCTTGCAAATAGTTCCCAGATGGGAAGTCCCAAGCACCTTGATTTCTAGAGAGCTTTTAGGATGCTTGGTCCATGGTGTTGTCACTGCTCCAGGTGCCTGGCATGGTGACATTGACTTAGTGGGGCAACACAATGGGGCCAAAATGCAGAAGCAGCAGAAGTTTGTAACTTGAATGCTCAGTGATTTATGAGTCTCACTGGGATTCAGAGGGAAGATATCTCTCTAAAAAGCTTATCTCAGGAAAAACTCAGGAAGCACTTAGTGTTCATTGCCTCATGCAGGTTCAGCTCTCACTCTATTCTGGGCTCACAGCAGGCAGGCTGATGCAAGCACTTTGGAAGATGTTTCTTTTTCCTGCTCATTTTCTTGGAAAGTTCAGCTGAACAGGAGGCTCCACACTAAATACATCAGGAGCTCCTGCAAAGTGATGGATGAATCCCACTGTTGAGGAGGTCTCAAGAAGTTATTTTTCTTTAGCAAGTAGAAAAATAATTGGAAATAAAATGGGAGTTTTCACTGATGATGAGTGATTGCTGTAATCTGAGATGTCCTGTGACTCAGGTGGGTGGGAGCATTTCTGTAGCACAGTCACAGTAACTTCTGAACTGAACAGTAAACACATCCCCTAACATGTCCGGTCTGCTCCAATGGATCAGCTTGCTGTGTCATTCCAGCCTGCCTGTTCTTCTCATGTATTGACTTTTCCTGTTCCTCTGCATCTCTGGAATAACCTTATTTTCTCCTTAGTGGGTAAACAGTTTTACAACACCCCTAGGAACCAATATTCCCCAAGAAGAGAATAACACTTGGTCACAAGCTCTCAGCTGCTTAGGTTTCTCCCGGGACAGTATGTCTGTCTTCCAGTAACACGCACTGCTCAGACATTACTGATACTGTCAGTAAGTTATTTTCCCCAGCTGTTGTTGCCTTTTGTTTGTGAAAGATCTGTTGGCACTTTGGACATTTGAGGAAGGATACTGTCTGGGGTCTAGATGGGTAGACAGGGGTCACTCTGATATTGCACGTTATCTAAGTGTAAACACAGCCAAGATCTGTCCATTTGAATGGACAGTTAGGCATGGCTTTGTTCAAAGAGCTGGGTGAGAGCCAATTAGCTTGCTTTAAGGGCTGCATTTGGGACAATTTGTGTAAGACAAGTCAACAGCATGATGTAGTCTGACTCTGGATTAATGCAAGAAGTGTATCTATTCTGCTTTAATACTCTCTCTCTTTTTTTCTACAGGCAGCAGTAACCATGGTTGACAGGTAGTATCACACTCTGGGATTTTGTGTCACATTCCTTCCTGCTAATTGGGCCCATTACTGGAGACACTTGCATGTTTGGGACACTGTTGAGGCACACAAATGTTATCTAAGCTACTAGAGCTATTGAAATCTTTAGTATTTCTGGTTCAGACTGCAGCAGGAAAAGTTGCTCTAGTAAGTTCAATGTTAAAAAACTCGTTTTGAGCCAATTTTTAAAAACCCAAAGGGAGAGTTAGAGCATGAATAAATCACTGTTTTCAGCTTAATTATAAGGAACTAATTTTGGTGATTGGGAAACAGGATTGCTAAAGATCTTGAAAGAAATGCCCTGGATACAAATCTGCCTAAAACTGAGCTCCCCAAATAGATCACTAACAGGCTTATTTATGCATTTGTATAGAGGGGTAGAAAGCCACGCTGTGGGAGCTGAAAACAGATACTGAAAGATCCTGAAGCGGTTGGAAGAAACCTTAAGGCACACAAAATCAATTGCAAAAAAACCCAAACATTTAAATTCGCTGCCATTATTTATGAAAACACAGAGAAATGATACTCCTTTTTTCCACATTTGCAACACCTAGAACCACGAGGTCCTGCATTAGTTATAGTGTCCTAAATTCTAAATCACAGAAGTCATGGAGCCCGTAGCTTGCTTCCCATGGTGGATGTTGGGGAAGCCTCACTCGCCTGCTCCGCGGGAGTGCAGCCTGCAGCAGCCCCCTCGCTTGGGCAAAGGGGGCACACCAGGAGGGGCCCCTCCATCCCATCAGCCTCCAGCTCTGGTTGGAGTCTTGGAGCACAGATCTGGTGTATGGCTGTGTTTCTCCAAGCAAAGAGCATGAGGAGGCTGAGCTTTGTTCAACTATGAAAACATTCTTTTAATGAAATAGCTGTTATTTTGGAGTTTGCTGTTCTTTTCCTCTTGCCAATAGGTATCATAGAAAGGTATCTCCAACAGTATGGTACTTCCATTAGATTTTTCCCCCCCCTACAATTACAGGCTGGAAGAATTCTTAAAGAAAGAAGTGGATTTAGAGCTTTCAACACTGCCAGAGTTTGAAGAGCGGGTCATAGATTTCTCTGAAGTTGAACAACTAATGAACTCAATTAATACTATTCCAGGTACTTTTCCTATCTAATAATTATTTTGGCCCTATTTACATTTAGTTAAGGATATGTATTTGACAGAAGTCCATTAGTTCCTTTAAAGGAGAAATGCAAAGGCAGAATTACCGTCTCCTTAGTTTTCTCTCTAGAAGTTTTTCCTTGCCTATGTGTATACAGAGACACTGAAGCTATTTTAGGGGTGAGACTTTTTCATTTGTTCTCAGTATAAAACTACCAGAACTGCGAAGTTTGATCTTCCCTGCTTCTGCTGGATGATTCCCTAGAAGACTCACGAGAATCCTCCCTTCTATTGAAGGGTCAGGCATGCTTAGCTGATAACTTGTCTTACCTTGCTTGAATTAAGCAACCTGCAGATTTTCTCTCGCTAGCCAGATTTCAGTGGCTTGTTCCCCTCCTATTTAGAAAATACTTTTCCTTTTACCCATATGAAACAAGAGCAAAACCCAAACAAATTTATAATAATTAAAAAATTCAAAATACAAAAGATTTTAAAATCTTTTCTGGCACATCACAAATGATCAGAAAGAACAATATGCATTTTTTAATGCCAATACATTGTGTTTTCTTAAAGTAAACCAGCATTTTCTACTTGTTTCCCTGTGCTGCTGACCTCATGTTGGCCAGCTTTTCCCTCATCTTTCCCCAAAGGCTCCAGGCTCCATGCCCCAGTCTGGTCCTCCCAGCACAGTGCCCCTCAGATGCTGCTCCCACAGGGTCGTACTGGCTTGGGGGGAACAGCAGCCCTCAGGGGCAGAGGAGGTTGGGTGCACAGAGAAATGTTAGGATGAGGCTTATGTATTTTGTTTTGATTTTGACTTGAAGCAAAGCTTCATACACCAGTGACCTGATTATTAGCTGCAACTGTTTACAAGGTCAGCTCCTAACTTTTCTCTGTACAGCAGGACATTCTATTCAATGCCTGGGCTTTGTGCAAACTTCTTAGTGAGACAGAGCACCCATGAACAAGGTATTATTGCTTATACATTCAAAACCAGCCCTGTTTTCCCCACTGCAGCTCCTTGTGCCCCTGTGATCAACCCCCAGGCGCCCAATGCAGCAACTGGCACCTCACTGAGAGTTTGCTGGGGCCTCTTCTCAGATGACACCATTGAGGGCTACCAACTGTGCTACAAACCAGTGAGCAACGAGAGGCGCAGTGATGAACAAGCAGGTGAGGAGGCCTAGATCCAAGAGGACACCTCACCCTTCCACTGGCAAAACCAGCTGGTTCCAAAGTGCCTCTGGACTTGCTGTGGCAACCCAAGCACTTTGTTTGCGCTCTCTCCACCACCCAAACTGTCATTATCTGCCACCACATTTCCTGCTTCTGGCTTTGTCCCTCTTCCCCTGCCAGGTCTGCCTTGCTGCTGGCTGCAGCAGGACCTGTCGCAGGAGCAAAGACAGGATGAGGCAGCAGCTGGGGTAGCAGGAGTGGGAAGGGGACAGTGGATGGAGTCAGTAGCATTTCCTTTCCTGGAGGGCAGGAGCTGCGTTAGCCACACATGCACTGCATTCACTGCAAAGCACAGAATTTTTAGAGAGCAAATCATCATAATATTGGCATGCTCACTGACACCCCCTTCCCTCCCCCCCCATTTTACAGGCTATCTCAGTGCTAAGAATAGGCAGTAACTCCCAGTCACACCCCTCCTCCCCCACAGAACTATCCTGAAATGTCCCAACCTTGTGACAAAACTGCCTTTGCTAATAATGTTCTTGCAGAACCTCTTACTGAAAAAGCATTCCTGTAGCGAGAACATGCAGGGTCTTTTTAGAAAAAAAATCAGTGGCAGGTGGGTGACCTTTCTTTCTGGTTTGTTTTTTGTTTTGTTTTGGTTTGTTTTTTTCCCTGAGCGATGGTGTGGCTCCCTCAGAAACTGATGTGTTATCAGATTTGTGCCTCCTTAGAAGAAGGCATGGTAAAATGGTCTGACAGCTAATCGAAGGGTATGGAGAACCAGGAGCTCTCTTGAACTCAGCACCCAAAACAACGCGCCTCAGCTCCATTATCTGAGGCAGCTTTGGGGAAGAGTGGGTAACTCTGTAAAGGTGCTTTAAGTGCTTTGTTGTTTTCATTTCAGAGCATACGCTACAAGTCAAAGAAACATACTGCACCATTGATAATCTGTTGCCGAATACACAGTATGAATTTTGGGTCAGTGCTTTAAATGCCTCTGGTATCAGTCCACCGAGTGAAAGAGCAGTTTATGTAACAGGTAAAAAATATTTTCTTCATATGACTATGTGACCTTCATAGTGAGGTTCACTGTCATCTCTGAATTTTATGCCAGTATTGATTTCTGGGCACTTCATTTCTTCTGATACAAGTCTACTGACTGTATGGGAATGTCCTACTTTTATTTGGAGAGCCTATCAGGCCATTGTCCCTGTCTTAGAGTTGAAGAAACAAAAACACAGGTACAAAATAATTTATTTAAAAGCAAGCATATAGAAGAGCTGGGACTAAGGCTCAAATCTCCTGGTTGTGCCAGGTGGATGGCAGCCCTCCCTTTATTGGTCATTAGGTGTTTTGTGGATTCAGCTGCTATGCTGCCCCTTGTAACTGCAGTTCAGTTAAGGTTGTTTTGTGAAATCCTGACACCAAATTGAGTCAGTGAGACCTTCAAGCACTCATGCCAGATGTCTTTGATATTACAGAGCAGAGAAGAGATACACCTTTATGACAAAGATAAAAACCAATGATAGCAAGAAAACAGTTGTGCAGTCAGTCTCTATGTATGTTACTTCTCTGATTAATTCTCTTGGGACCTTTATAGTCCAAATGAAGTCTTTGAATAGTACTGTTAATCACCTTGCCTGCTGTTTATTGCTCATTGGGGAACCAGGTTTCTTTAACTATGTAGTATTAGTAAACAACTTTCTTCTATTTTTTTTAAGACTTCAAAGCATGTTTGTTGCAAATGTCTTCAAGCAATAGCTTAGAATTGTTCTTTTGCCTACTTTTTAGCTCCTTCACCACCTACCATAAAGAGCAAAAAGATCCGAAGCTGTGAAAATGCAGCTCTGGTGTGCTGGGAATCTAGAGACATTAACCCTGTTGATTCCTACATGGTTGAATTGTCCAAGCTGACAGATGAAGAAAATGGCAATATTATTACCGAGTGAGTCATTATTCTACTGAGTCCATGACCTGCAAAGAAATCATTTCAAGTCTTGTGGCATCAGATAGCACTAAGGAAGGACCTATGACCCTTTGGTGAATCCCCCTTTATAAACATTCCTCTTAGTAAAATTAATTGTATAGATGTTAATGAAAGATTACAATACAGGGTACGGAAAAAGGGCAGAAGCAAATGTAAAAATCTGCATAGTCTGTCACAGAGGACCTCTTTCCCCCACTACCAACAACTTTACCAGGTATAGTGGTGTTGACAGGTTACAAGAGAAGCTGATCGTGTAATTTCTTCTTTGTTGTTCAGAAAAATAATCTCAAAGCCCTACCTTTGTTCTCTACCCTATCATTTTCCATGGGTTTATTTTCTGTAGATCTATTGTTGGGATTCCTAACTGCGAAGTCCTAATTCACCTCCAGCCAACACAAAGCTATCGTGTCTGTGTTAGAGCCCTAAACCTGGGAGGTTCCAGTGAAAGAAGTGAACCTGTCTTGATACACACCACAGGTACTGTACAGCTCAGAACAACTCCAACAGCCTGCTGTAGCATCTATTATCTCAACAGAGAGATTCCTGCTGGTTTCAATGGACTCTGGATCATGTCCTAATCTCTTACATGTAATTACACACCTGGTAACCTTTTAGAATGAAAAAAAAACCACTTTTTGTAATAATAATTGCATTGCTTTAGCTCTGTAATTTAAAATTATTTTTGTCCAGTACATTTCATACTTGAAAGTTACTAATTTCTAAACATTTTAAAGGACAATATCAATCCAACTCCCCCAGATGTTGCCAGCTTGCCAAGTACTGACACACCAATGAAGAAAGTTGTACTGTGATTTTACTTTACTTCAGAGATTACTTTGTAATGCTGCTGCTGCTGGGAAGCATGGCTGAGACAGCCAGTCAGCACTTCACAGACTCAGTTGGATATACAACATCTTCCTCTGTATCTCTTGGAATGTGTCCAGCTCGACCAGGGAAACTCTGAGGGCTGGTTCCCTTTGTTCATGAGGAGAAAGGCCTCAGGAGAAAGGCCTTTCGGCTGGAAGTTTTGGTTTTGGTAGCTGACAGCATTATCATCTCTGTTCTCAGTGCCATGCTGGGCAAAGATTAGCCTTCTCCCCCTCAAGAAGCTCTAAGCCCCTTCCCCTCACAACCATCTACTCAGAACTCATTTTAATGATTTATAGGTAGACACCTGTTTTCATCTCCACCACTGCTATAACGGCACTGCAGCTTCCTGGAGTGTCTCAAACCTCCCACCTCACTCACAGATGCGTTCACACCACACCTGTGTCTCTCCTGCCCTTACCTTCTGCGAGAGGTTTGCAAATTGTGCTTATTTGGCAAGCTGGCCTCACACCCATTAATGTGTGAAAGGCTATGTTTCAGTAAGAAACCTGTCTGCTCCACATCAGTGACACCACAGAAGCGGTCATTCTTACATCCCTGGAGAGGAAGACTGTCATTGGTACCATTGTTTGTGTGTATTTCAACTCCTTAAATCAAACTCAGATTTTGACATTGCCAATTCTGCTTGCACAGCATGTGTTTGTTTTCAGCAGCACATGCCTGTAATTGCCCTGTCATTGTTTGTATTGTATTTGCACTGAAGTAACTTGCAGTTTGATTATCATTTCATTTGGAATTAGCATGGAGAGATTTATCTTCCCTGAGTCTACATTATGCAAACAGCTGGTGCAAATTGATCTGTCAGCTGCAAGCGCTCACCTCCAACGCCACCAATGACCTTTGCTTCTTTCTTACTGGGGTGGGTACACAAACACCAACCACAAACAGCAGCTGTGATGCAGGTGGCTGCTTATCAAGAGTGCAGGGTGTCAGACCTGCAGGGTGACATCTCCCACGGGAGACAGGCAGAATTCCTCTTATCCTGGGCTGGTTTAGCTGACTTACCTCTCTGGGGGCCAATCTGAAGAGGAGGTGCTGAAGTATGAGGGATGCTGCGAGTGCCACCTTTGTAGAGGTTCCTTCTCTTCAAACTGTGCCTGTCATTTACATGGAAGAGTGAGACCGCGGAGAGGCCTTTAAGGCCGCCTTGTCCTTCCAGTGATTAGAAATAGGTCACTTCAGTTCTGAGAAAGATGACATAAAACTGGACAGGCCATTGCAAGGAGGACCCCTCATCTTGGTGTAGCTACTTCTCATGCAATGCCTGCAGCTTTAAGCTCTGGCTGGGTTCAAATCCTGGTTAAAGCACCTTTTCTGGTTTGTCACAAGGTTGTAACTAAACAGCGTTAAGCTGTAGAACACCCCCTTGTTTGAAAAACTGCAAACAACTAACCTTGTCCTCCCAATGTTGGCCACAGGTTCCTTCTAGAGCACTGGTTAATCTTTTTGAGGAGCCAAACATTTCACCACACCCTTGCTGCAAACCGTAACGCCACAAGGAGAAGCTGGAGTTACCCTCAGGTATTCTTCTCTCTTGCAGGGACCTACTTCTACCTTAATGAAGACACGGCCCATCCTTTACTGGCAATTCTAGACGATGGGTTTACAATTGCATGCGATCAACTGGAAAACCCAGAGTGTGACCTGCCTGTCTACGATAACAGCTTTACAAGGTATACAGAGGAACCTTGGTTGCAATTAATGCATGTGTGCATTGCTGCTTCACCCATGACACACCCCAGCCTTGAATTTAAATACACTAAAAAGGTTTACTGGTATTGCAGCTCTCCCCACCTTCAAGCCAGGCAGCAAGTAAAACTTCCAAACTGTCTATGTGTAAAATGGACAGTGGTTTTTCCCACTTGGGCTTTTGCATAAGTGACTCTGATTGTCTGCAGTTCTAGACAACTGCAAATGTCTTTGTCGATCCTTTTAAAATATGGATTATTCATCTTCTAGAAAATTAGATTTATTTTAAGGTGTTTCAAGTTGGCCTCCCAAAATTACTCAGTTTGAAATCATGGGCTTTCCCCATAGCTTCTTGGAGAGTATAACTCCATTTATCCAGGCCCCATGGTTTCACTGGGGTGGTTGTTTCTGGGCACCATTACTGAGCTCCCTGTGGCCTGCTGCTCTTTTCTCAGAATTTCTAGGGTGACTAATACATCTGCATCATCTACAGCATCTCTCTCTGCATGATCTATGCACTGACTTCTATTAAGTTCCAAAACTTTCTTCCCATGTAATTCTTTACAGAGCCCCCAAACCCCAGAAAAATGTCACAAGAACAACAAAAAAAAATCAAACTCCATATACTCTTAATACAGCACTAGTCGGATTAAAAAAAAAAAGAAAGGCATAATTATTAGGTTCTCTTTTAATTACAGCAATCCAGCACTTGAACACTTCCATGACTTGTAGGGCTGCTCCTCTGCTGGCTGTTGCTCCCTCTTTCCCATCCCTTCCTCTGCAAGCTGCCAAGGGGATAGAGCCTTGCACATGATGTGCAGGAGGCTCTGCCCATCCTTCCTTGGTCTTGGTTTCACATGTGGAGATTTGGGGGCTGTTTTTATATAGCTCTGTCCAGTGGAAACCACCAAACTCTCATCTTACGTAAAACTTGTTCTCTACAGCAAATACTGTGGAATGGGAAAAAAAACCCTTTGGTGCTTTGGGCACCTGACCCTCCCTTTGAAAGGGTCTTGTGTAGTTCAAAACACAGTTGGTCTCTTTAGCTGTTTATTGTTGTTTGGTTTTTTTTTTTAAATAGATGCCAGGAAGTGTCTAATGGGGCATTGAGCAGCTCTCATTGATTTTGTGAGTTTAAATCTCTCTCTCTAGCTGCTCTGTGGAACTTAAGGATCACTTAGAAGTTAATGCAAATTCACAAAGAGGATTACAGACAAGGCAGCCACAAACATGCTCACTACTTTGGGAACCTTGAGCTAAATTTGAACAGGTATTTAAGTGACAAAGCAAATACTAAGGAAAGGAGAGTGATCTGAATACTTACCTCTTACTGAAAGATCTAGTTCATACTATTTGGGTCCACAGATCTTACTTTCAAAACAGAATCAGGCCTTTTGCCATTGAAATTACTTTGCCAAAATGGATGTTTCCAGTCAGAACCACAGAAGCAACACATAGCCAGGACAGGCATCTGCAGACATACAGGCCCACAACTTAATCCCTCCGTGGAAATGGAGGACGTTACCAGAGGGCACGGAAGAAAAGAGCCAGGAGATAGAAGATTCTCTTCATTAAAGTCATTGTGATAAGCCTAAATGGGATTTCATCCCACTTCCACAGGGTGCTTTTATGTTTCACATAAACAGCCAGAGCTGGCACTCATCTCACTCTGAACTCCAAGGCTGAGTTTTTGATGCTGCTGTGAACACTCAGAAGCCTCTTTCATGCCAAGATACTGGGGCGGGGAGGAGGGAAGGCAAAGTTCCCAAGCTGAAGTGACTAACACTCATCCTACAAGGAAATTACATCGCAAACTCTTCTTTCTGAAGTTTGTATGATCTCCAAAAGACTAATGTGTTTCCTAACCACAGCAGCTCCTATGGTCTGACTCAGGTTTGCCTTTGGTGGCTTTGCTCTCGTTCCTACAGTACTATTTTGTTCGCAGATATTTACCCATCTATTTTCCATCATTCCTTTTCCTTCTCAAGCTGTAGCAGCACAGCTTCTTGGAGTCCAGATTTCAGCAGCTGTTAAACTATTCCCAGGCCAATTACATGCACTTGTAATTAAGTCTGTACTTGCTGTAAGTGATTGCCTCTGTGGTGGCACAGGGCACAGTTATCCTGCCCCTATACACCAGGCCCACCGAATGCTGAGGTCACCATTGCCTGGAGGTAGACAGGCCCAGAGCATCTGCCAGCAACATCCTTTGCCTCTTGCCTCATAATTTACAACTTTAGATAACCCCACCAGAGAAACAAACAGGTCATGTCACTCCCCACCCAGAACTGGAGGTGTGTTTTGAAACCCTGTGATGCATCCCCTGTGATGCAGCAATGACAAGCTAATAAATCATGTCCTTTTCCTGAGGAAAAGCTCAGGTGTAGTCTGTCTGGATTCACATTGCCCTCTTAAATTGAGTTAGGGTGTTTCAGAAGCATTTGCCATGGGCTATTTTGCCCATCTTTCTTGCTTCAGAACCTGTTTTCGGAGACTTGCATCTTCAAGGCACCCAGGTCCTTTGAGACTGCCTGTAAATCAAGCTGAAAGGTCTCTCTCTGGTACATCATCTTTGGTTCCTGCACATCTTGGTTCCTGCACATCTTTGTAAAGAGCCATCTTCTACACAGCTCCTATCACAAAAGCTAGGAACCACAGTCTACTGCTAAAACCTTTCATGGCCCAGGTACCAAAGTATATCCCCAAGCTCTCCTACCGTGTCCAATTCTTGATGGTCCCTCCAAACACAGCATAAGCAGGTCACCTCCTCCCCAACGGCCCCGGGACTTTCATGCTGTTACAGTGCTCCATTCCTGATGCTGAGTGACACATAAAGCCCTGGGCTGATGGGAGAAAACCACAAAATCTGTAGCCTTTTTCCAATCTATACTGGGGTTCACCAGAGCACCCTCTTTTCTATCAAGCAGTAACTTTCCCAGAAAAGCCAGGCAGCACAGGATGCTGCTCTCCATGTTCCTGAAAGAGCCCAGGGCACTCATTTATACAGAGCTACTCACAGGTAAAAATAGCATTGGTGTCAGAGAGAAACTTGCAAGTTCTGTGTCATGTCCTCAGCACGTGTAGTCAAAAATCCAAGCTGCACTGCTAAGGAGGCAGCAAAAGTGGCTTTTCTTTATTGATCTGTATGTTACATACCTAAACATTTTAAACAGCATTGCAGAGTCCCCACCAAAGCACATATTCCTGTCTGTCTCCCACAGGTGTATTGGGATCCTGGGTAGTCTGATCCCATTTCCAGGAAAGCATTACTGGGAGGTGGAAGTTGAGGAAGATACTGAGTACAGAATTGGTGTGGCTTTTGAAAACACTCCGAGACATGGTTATCTGGGGGCAAACAACTCATCCTGGTGCATGAGACATATCATCACACCATCAAGGTAAGGGCTGTGGAGGCTACAGTTCTCCTACAGGAACACCTCCTACGTGGCCACCTGCAAGCAGAGCAGCAGAGCTCCTGCTGGCAGGGGCAGACAGAGAATTTATATCAAAGCCCAGACCAAGCACTTAAGCAGATGCCTGTGGCATTCCACAGCTGGCACTGCGAACCACTGTAAGCTGGAACCTTTAACCAAATCCTACCGCCTCATGACATCCTCACATTGAAATAGGCAGCCCCAGGAATAAATCTGAATGAAATCTGCATTGCAGAAGTTAGCTGTAAAGGCCTTGTTTTAGATCTCCAAAATCCTGGTGGGAAGTCAGAGGGTATCAGATCCATAGCTGACCCTTCTGGCTCTCCCCCGGCTCTGCCAGGATCTTTAGCAGCGCTGGCATTCACCTCCCACACAAGAAGAAACACTGCTTAATGGGGGAGACCAAACCCACTAAAGCTGATGACTCTGCCACGCGCTGCAGGCAGGCTAAATTGATATCCACAGGTACACTGAGCTTTGTTCTCATTCTTCTGGAGAAACGAGCACGGACTTCAGTGAGAAAAGGGAGCTGGGCTATCGCTCAGGTTGAGTCACTGTCATACCCATTTCTGCAGGGAAATTGTCTCAGGTTTGAGTGGTGTGGGAGGAGGAGGTGGTTAGTGAAGAAGCTGGCCCTTACAAAATGCCAGATAACTCACTTCAGATGAATAAATCTTCTCATTTCTGCTCAGAAAGGCACGTTCCCATAAAAGCCTCATATTTTCACTTGTGACGTGCCACACTAGGGAGTAACTGTTGAAGGACCTCAGTACTACTTGAACAGTGACCACACAGGGAAGAAGCAGGCTACCCACATGACAAAGCTGCTTACCTACAGAACACCTTCCTGACCTCCAATAATCCACAGTCCAGCAATCACAATTAAAAGACGTCACCCTCTAGTAATTGAGCATGAAGACTGGAACTTTCCCATCACCACCACCCTGGCTGAGCAGGAAAGTTCTGTAGGAAAAGCAGCCAGAAATGTCATTTGAGCCTGTGGTTTGAAAAACAATGTCAAATGTCTGGAGGCTGCCTGGGCCCAGTGAGTCAGGCAGCCTTTGCCCAGAGGACTGCACTCCCTGACTGCTGCTGTGGTGGGCATGAGCTGTTCCCCTGACTCTGGCAGGGAAGAGAGCTCAGTACCACAGCCCCCCAGGGAGCAAGTGGGCAGCATGGCAGGGCCTGGAAGGACAGCTGAGTCATCAGCTCCCTCCTCGGCAGTGCCTACAGCTTCCTACGGGCAAGGCTTGAGGGGATGACAATTGTTCTGGTCTAACAGAGCACACACAGCTCCTTTGTGGAGGGACAGACAACTCGCCACCCTTCAGTGGCAAGGGTGCACCCTCCAATTTAGAGGGCACCCACACTGCCCCTTGAAACGTGGTGGGGGGGAAATGGAGAAGTCCCACATTGTACTCTGACATTGTCTATATCTAAAGGCTACCACTCATCCATCTGCTGCCAGACTGGGATATGGAACGAGGCCCATTACCCGGGTTAGGCAGGTCTGAGCACAGGGCATGCCACTGCTCGGCAAACACGGCCACGGCTTGGCAAAGCAGATGGGGCTGGGGCAGTAAGCACAGGGCACACAGAAGGGACAGGACTGTGAAGCAGGAACATACCCTGGAACACATCCCTGTGCACGAGACTTCGGGAGCAGCCAGCGTGCCTTTGGGTTTTTGTGTTTCTCACCTACAGGCACAAGTACGAATTCCTGCACAGCGGGATGACACCAGACATCAGAATTACTGTCCCCCCCAGAAGGATTGGTGTCCTGCTGGAGTACGAGAACTGCAGGCTGTCATTTTTCAATGCAGATATTACCCAGCACCTTTACACATTCAACTCGCACTTCCAGCATTACGTCCACCCCTGCTTTGCTTTGGAAACACCTGGTATCCTACGGATACATTCTGGAATTGCCATACCCCCGTGGACTGCCCTCCCATAACCTGCACACGTACAGGGAACCTGCACTGAGCGATGTCCTCTTTGAGCAGCAGCTGCTCCATCACGCTCCCTGTGAACCAGTGCTCTTCCACCAGACAGCAAAGCAACCCTGACCCCAACCAGCTGCCAGGCCTGAGCCCCTACGGCAGTTTCTGTTCTCTTAAGCAGGGCCTTAGCACCCACCAAACCACTGCGGTCACAAAACCCATCAGCCTCCCAGAAATTCTCCAGTTAGAAATGGATACCATCCCTCCTAGAGGGGACACTGTCACCAAGCAGCAGTGGCAGCTGGATCACTGGTTCCCCCAGTACCCATCTGATACCTAGGGAAGTTGCCTGTTCCACAGCAATTGTTAATTCAACTCCCGTGTCTGCTGAAAAGCTAAAAATTCTAAGAAAATTAAAAATAGCAAAAGGCCTATCACTGTACAGCTGCTAGACAGAGCTGAAAACACTCCAACCACCACGCTGATCTCACAATCAAGCATTCTTGTTGCTACATGAAGTCTGTGACACAAGATAATCATCAGCTGCGCCTCCCTCGAGTGTTGACTGTTAGCGCCTGCCACGCAGCACGGCGGCTCTGAAACACCCCAGCATGCACTACAGTCTGAAACATTAAAAGACATTTTTACAGAATGACCATGCTTCGCGTTCATTCATCCAGGGGGAACAAAAACCCCAACATCAAACTGAAGCCTTTTGCAGTGCTTGATTGCCGCTAGAGAAATCTGTATCATTTTTAGCTTGTTTTTTTTGGCCATGTTCACCTCATCTTGGGTGCATCCTCCACACCCACAGGTCTGTTCTGCCCCTCGGCACCGGCCTTCTCACCCCCGACGCTGTGTCCTTGAACCTTCAGGTGCCTGGTGGGAGCTGGAAGTTCCCCAGCCCAGCAATGGGCTGAAATGTCCTCGTTTAGGCTTCATCTCTAGACACAAGACCATCAGACCGGCACTGCCAGTCGATCGGGCTTGTCTAGCTTTAAACAGCCTCATTCGTGTATGGTGAAATGACCTGGATTTAATCAAGAGTCATCAACAGAGAAGCTTCTCCACAGATTTATTGTACATTCATTACAAAACCCATTGGTTCAAGTTTCCATTCTATGGGATAGTCAGGAACAGGTGGCAGTCTCTACAATATTCCATGTCCCTACAAATCAACAGAGCCTCGCAAAACCAAAGAGATTCGATAGGGAACCAGGTTCCAAAAGCTTCCCCCAATAGCTTCAAAAACGTGTCCCCAAAACAGACTCAGCAGAAACTATAAAAACAGGAGCCATGTATGCCATTATGGCAGCGATTAGTACCATCTTCCCTTGGGTGACTATTGTTCTGCAAGCTTCACGTGAAGATGAATTTAGCGACATTGGGCTATGGATGTGCAGTCTCATACTACCTGAATTCAGGTTTCCAGGGCAGAGGGGTTTGTTGCAGTCCCTGTCAGACCTCCTGTAAGGCAGGCCAGAGACTCTCATATGCTTTGTCTTGCAGCAAGCACCACTTGTCTCCCCCAGGAGGAGGTGGCTCAGCCAGCAACTACTGCCAGAGCACAGCAGCTCAAATGAGCAGCTCCTCTACCAGGGGATGAAATGGTGAGAGAGCACCACCCAAACTGTTTTAACACATTTTTTGTTTTTCTCTTTGCTTAAAATTGTATGCCTTGATTCAGGCTCCAGCTTCCACCCACTGGAACGTGTTTTACTTTTATTCGCCAAAAATCGAGAGCCACACTCTGCAAGCAGGTATCTAAAGGAGTGGAACAAGTATCAGAGCAGAGGTGTGAGAATGTCTGAACCTCCCAAGAAAGCCTTTGATGCAGAGACACTGCTGGTAAACCCAACTATTCCAATGGAAGCAGGTGTTCTGAACAGCCCCACCACTTGTCACCAACGACTTTCACCTCAGGTGTTCAAACCATACCTGTATCCCAGCTTTTCACCTCAGATGATGCAAGAACCCAATTCAAAATATTTTTCAGCTGGTGAACTGCCCCAGGAGAGCCCAGGACTTCACAATGCTCTCACAGGAGTGCTGCAGAGACAGATCTTCTGAGCCAAACGCAAGGTGTTCAGATGCCCTGAGTGGGACTCTATGAGTACCAAACAGCCCTGTCACTATGTTGCCTGCTTGATGAACTGTTGGGGAACGCAGGCCTGACAGCTGAGTACGACTCAGTGGCCGTTGCCAGGTGCAGTACAGGTCAGCTAAAGCAGCAACTGAACCATCTGAAAAAAAAGAAGAAATAAGCAGTAATTGGCTACTGAGTTAAAAACAATATGGGAAATGAGTTTGCATGTTTCTCTTTAATACAAGTTTCACCTGTCAGCAATAACCCAAGCATTTCCCCCTTAGGAATCCCAACCCTGTCACTTAAATACTTACACAGTAAAGGAAAGGGCATGAACAACCTGAATTTCTTAAAACCAGCTGTCACTACCTATATATAAACTCTTTACAGTGAGGCCATCGCTTCCACTGCAAACAGGGTCTATTGATCAGACCAGCACAGCACCCAAACTGGAAGTTCACATCAGCCTCATCTTTCTGTGTAAGTCCCCAGACGGGGGGAAGTGCAGTATGTCCATCAGACTGGTACAGGTCAAACCCTGTACAGAACTGGAAGCTGTATCTGACAATAAAAGGAGAGTCTCCTGCTGAAGCTAAAGAGCACTAAGAGGTACCCCAGAGCAGACCGACATCAAGTGTATTTGGTTTATCTGGAACCCTGGATATGGCACTTGTCTTGGAGAACTGTGTTGAGCTGTTGATCTGAAAGCTTTTTCTTTGTGTCTCAGATGAGGCACAACCAGTTCTCACCTCTGGCCTGTCTACAGGGTCTCTGGCTCACTGCTGAACTAGATCACATGAAAGGACATGTTTTTAACAGTTAGTTAAAAAACAAGTTGTCCTTGTCTCTAACAGTGAGTTATGTGCTGCAAAGTGCATTTTTCCTGATGCCCATTGGCATTTTTCTTTCTGTTCCTTTTCACTATTTGCATTTATTGACACATAGCAAAATTCATCTTCTGTGAAGGAGAGGAGCTAGTGCCTAAAGCTCTGATATCAGACACCTGACCTTCATGGGCTGCTCCAATTTGCAGCAGCGATCTATGCATCCCTGCAGAGCTTACAGCAGCAGGAACTGGCAAAGGATGGGGTACCCCCAAGCCACCCCACCCAGGAGCAAACTGGGGACTTTGCCAGGGCTGCCCAAAGGCTCTCAGGCTGTGCAGGAGTTACTCTCAAATCCCTTCAGGGTAGGCAAAAAAAATCCCTTCTGTTCCCTCATGATTTAAAAGGCCAGTACATGTTGTTGCCACTGGAGGGCATCACACGAAACCCTTTCACAAGGTCGCACTGGTTACCAGCCAGGCTTACGCAACTATCTATGGCTAAACAGAGTTACAGCTTCCAAACCGGTTACCTTCATCCTTCAGCAGTCCAGCATTTCTCCTCACCCGGTCCTGGAGCCAGCAACACAGAGACACACGGGCCTGTGAGCAAAAACACACAGGTCAAACAATGTCAAAGCACAAATACACCAGGCAACACAACAGCTCTGAAATAATTTAGTGTTTGATTCAAACCAAACACACCCATCATTTTCTATAGAAACACTTGACTTCTAACTTACTCCCTCTAATTGCCATTAAAACCTTGTAGGTAGAGGAAGTAGGTCCCGACTTTATCTCACAGGCAGGCCTTGTTCTTCCACCATTTAATTTAGGAGGATAGTATCAGTGAAGTCAATATAATGTCACTGGCTTCACTTTCTTAGTCCTCCAGATGTACCTCTGTAAAAAACTCCTGGGAAGTCTCAGGAACTGAGGGTGCTCTCCCGAAGGAGACTGCAGAGCCTAACCACCCAGCCTGCCTTCAGGGCCTGGAGGCAATTTCCTACCCTGTCCTCAAAACTCAGCCCTACCTCTGTTAACTTCTGTTTTCCTACAGCACCCGGTATCGCTCATTAGTGACGGTATTGCTCATTAGCCACACAGAGGAAAGCAGGCAGGGACCCTGCAAAGGGGAGGCTCTGCTTCCCGCCAGGCTCAGCCCCTCGACTCCACTAACCCCCTTGCACAGCACTGGCACAGCCCAAGGCACAACAGCAGTGCTGACATTTCTTTCTGTGGCATTTATGCTGGTGTTCTCAATGGCCGGTATATATTGGGCCCAAACTTAGTTAAAGCTTTCCCAAGGAGATTTAGGTTTCCAGCTTTACATGTGTAAGCAATACCAAGGCCACAAACTGCTTCATAAAATGGCCATAAGGGGCTGCGCTCTCTGCTGAAAGGGGGCTTATCCCACAGCTAGAGCTGAATAAAAGTGTTTGGTTAGGTTTTTTTTTTTTGGTTGGGTTTCTTGGGGGGGGCGTTGTTCTTTTTCCTGCAGATCTAAAACAGCGGTTTAAACACAGCAGCACAAAGGTGGTGTGCAGCAGCGAGGAGCGGGGTGTCAACCAACTTTCCTCAGGCAGCCAGGCCTGGTGGCCACGGCAAGGGACCGAGAAGCGCCTTACCTGCCTATCCGCCAGCCCCGGCAGGACAACGGCCGCGGGGATTACCACAGGAGATCCACATCACGGCGGCAGATCCTGCAAGAGAGATAGAGGATTAATGAAGAAAGAGGCTGAGAGAGAGACGAGCACAGAAAGGCCGGGCCTCGCAGAGGACTCCACCACACTGACGGCATGGCGCCGGCTCCACGGGGCAGCTTACCCTCCTCAGAACCTTTGCTTCACAGGCGAGCGAAGGGAGGACGAGAACCGCCATTCCCCACAGGATGTTCGCAGAACCTT
>VZTM01013834.1:27281-114510 GCA_013400555.1 Jacana jacana | reverse complement strand
AACCTATATGATTCTATGATTTTCTGATGTGAAAGGCCTCAGTCAGGACCCTTCATTTATCCCTACCCCTACACTTCTGCCTCAGCATATGCCTGCTGTAGATAAGGATGCTGCAGTCCTATAGCCCATATATGACAGATGCTTTCAGTGAGCCTCTTCTGCAGCTTTCAGCCACTGAGCAGGATGCTGAAAGCATCACCCTTTCTGGAACCACCCTGCTAGCAGCAGCAGAAAAGTCATTCTTCCATGCAGCCTGCTGGAACCAGGGGAAAGGAGAGGCAGGTACTTCACAAACCCAGCTTTTCACTCTTATTTCTTTTAGATAGTGCCTTACATTTAAATACTACTTATGCACAACAAAGGAGGATGGCAATTCTTCCGAATCATCAGCCTCTCCTATTGTGTGGCAGGAGACACACAGTGACATGGGTGCTGCCACTGGCACCCACCTCTAGTGTGAGAGGAAGATAGCCCAGACTGACTGGTGTGACCCTGGTAAAGGTCAGGTGTTTGCTACAGGCAAAAAAAGCAGATGAGCAAAAAGATCACCTGGAAGGTGAGTGCCAGAAGAGACAGACCTGTTGTCAGGGGTGCCCAGCAGCTGAGCTATACCATAGCACAGTGCCCAAGGCTGTGGCTACGGGGCACAGAGCGTGTCCTCTACACGGGGCACAAAAGCAGCAGTAGAAACAATTCTTAAAGATTCTTCCGTGTGTTTTATTTATTTATTCCTCTTCCCACTTCAAACATAACAGGCTCTAAGCATCCCTTTCTTTATCAGCTTTTAACCCCCTCACCAGGCAGACATTTAAGAAATACAGACTTTACTTATAACTCCTTCTTTCCGCAACTAAGTGGCTGAAAAAAAATATCTCCAATATTAGTTTCCTTTTTGCACACTTGTTCTCTCTCAAGGGTACTTAGGAAACCATTCTATTTGTCACAGTACAGTAACCCAGCACTTTGGGAACCATAATGTATCATTTCATAGCTTTGGTGGATAAATAGCTATAATTTTCATTAGTCCTCCTTGAGTAAGCTTTCCTATTGAAACAAGAGACAAGGCAGAGCGTGAGGTTCTCCATCACTACAACTCTGGCTCTGTATCACTAACTAGTAAGATACGATAAAATGGCAGAAATTATAATACAGCAAATCAGTATATTACCCTGTATGCACATATTATCTACAGCAGAGGAAGGGCTTCATTTATACCAGATGTTCGTGGTGACTTTGTAGCCTGTTCTACCAGCTGCTCTCTGTGGAGGTCTAAAAAGATGAGGCCCCCACCGTGTGTCTGTGGGGACAGCACCATGGGTTCCCACCTGGAGGGTGGCCTCCCTGTTGCAAATTTATTCCAGAAGAAGCTGAACTCTCCCTCCTGTGGATGTGAGTGATGCCCGTGTGTCAGAGGTGCACTTACACAAGAGACAAAGAGCCCAATACTCAGCTGGAGGAAGGAGCAAAATGCTATTAAGCCTGTGTACTGTGAACACTGGCAAACATCCCTCTGACAAAGGACAGATGTTCTTTTCTCTAAAACACTAACAATGGCAGGGAAATTTCAGTATCTCAATGGCAGGAAAAACTTGGAAGGTCTCCATATGCACAGTCTTTCTCAGTTAAAAACAGCATTAAAGTACGCAGAAGTGACATGGAAATTAACCATCAAACAAAAGCGTGAGGGACTTGTAACTTACTTTCTGTTGTGGCTGTTTACCCTTTTAATGATTTAGGCCTGCTTTCAGGGGGACAGTAGACCTGGCAACCTAAGATATTCCATCCCTCTCCAAACCAGTATTGGAGATTTACTTATAAGCATTTTCTATGCCATTCTTTATCAATCCAGAAAACATCAGTTTATGCATATACCATGCTGGTGACACCTATCTGACATCTGCTAGCCCTACACAAAACCACCTGGATGCTGAAGGTAACCCAAACTCTAAAAACACAGCAAACATGAAAAAACAACAACAAAAAGTTAAGTAAAAGCATTTTCTTTCCAGACACAGCTAAAAGCACAGAAAATTAATCCCTCCCCCGGCTGGAGCAGATTTCATCTCAAGCGTGTGATATCTGATAGAAGAGTGTAATTGACAAATTATCATGGAATAATATCACTAAATATATCTTTGTAGGTTTCTCAAGTCTCGCTGTGTTTCTAAGGGCATTAATGCGATCCCTTAATATCTCAGCTATCTCTAAACAGAAGGCAGAAGCCTTTGATTAAGTAATTAGTTATGTCAGCAGGCAGAAATCATCAGCAAAATCATACCTTCCTTTGGTATAGAAGAAACAAAAAAAAACCCCAGAGAATAGATCTGTAGTACAAATTTAAAAATTCAATTAATCATCTGTCAATATTCACCTTGGCTCCTTGTGCCCTGATTGCACAGGGGGTAAAGGGCTTACAGCCCCCCCAGGACAAAAAGGATTCCCAAACTGGGAAAAAGACCCATAAGCAGATGGCACCTCCATGCTCAGACCTGCTGCGACTTTCATTGCTTCTCCTGTGGGACAGGGGACAACATGCCCCCCTCTCCCTGCAGAGAGTGACAATCCAGAAACTCTGCAAGACTCTGTGGTTGTGTTTATCTAATTAACTTATCCTTGGCTAGAAGGGAAGATGTGGTCTGGCCTCAAAATCTGTTACAAATTCTCAGAGGGGTAACAGAACCCAGAAAATACATTGGTCTGTCAGACCACATTCACAGAAAGGGGCATCACTGAATGTTTCCTTCTGCTAAGGAATTCATTGAGAAGAAATATAGCTAACCTTTGTGGGTTTTTCCATTCACTTATAAAAAGCACAATAACCACATCTTAAAGGCTGAATCATTGGAGGAGCAATCTTGAGAACTAATAACAGGAAAGCCAGTATTGATGAGACTGGGGTGAGAGAACAGCTCGGCAGCTGCAGTTCCTGCAAACACAGCGAGCGGGAAGCCTGCTCGTTTCCTTGTGGGCCAAAAAAAAGACACTCAGGGGATGTAAATTCCACCAATTTCAAATCAGAACCAGATCATAGTGGGTTACAATCCCTTCCTCTGCCTTTAGAGTGATTGCCGTAGCAGTAACACCTCACTTTTTTTCTCATGTCAGTTTTATTTCCAACTGCTTTACCCAACAGCACTTGGTAACTGATTGCATGTAACGCAGACACTCCTGCACTGTGAGTAAAGCACATGTTTGCAGAGGCAGATCTCCCCTCCCCTCCACTGTGTGCTCTTCTGACTTGGCATTATACCGCCTGTCACTGGGCTGCTCTCTAAAATCACAACACTCGGTTCCTGGCCCTACACATTGATGATGGGTTTGTGCTTTAACGTGGCTGCTTCTAAATAAAGCTTTGGTCTGTCTGAGACGGGCTGGATTTGGCAGGTAAGGTGATCTGTGCTTGGCCAACGCTATTTTGTAGTCAAAGAAAACCTATTTAGTATCAGGGTTGCACACAGCTGGAGAGGGATCGGTTTTATAGATCTGATCGTGTTCCTCACAGCACTGTCAAGGAGAAAGTAACATACCCATAACGGGCAAGCACGCTGATCTGAGCCTCACTGATACTCCTTAACTGTGAGGCCTGTTCAGTGGGCTTCAACCTTTCCTATTATCGCCATATGTCAGGAGAGAACAGACCTGTCTCCTGTTCTGCAACCAAACCAGGCTGTCCTGCCTTGCAGCCAGATGATGAAACCTTAGAGCCAGCAATAATACTTTGTGGTCTAGTAAACCTCTGCTGCTCACCTCGACAAAGGCACCCTGGGTGAAGCAGCCTGGCCTGTGCCATAGGGGGAGCTGGGACTAGATGTTAATGACTCCATCTGGCCTCAAAACTTTGCACTGGGTGGGATTCCTTTCCCTTTTTTTTTGGACTAACACTGCCCAGATAAATGGAATTCCTTCAAGCAGCCTTTTATAGAGGGCATGGTGAGATGATCAAGGGTATGCAGGTTCTGCAAAGAACCCTTTTGCTATGGTAAAGATTGTCAACACAGGATAAAAAAAAGACAGGACCGAAATAAATGTTTGTGGAAATGTATACATAAGATATCTTCAGTATGGTTGTGGAATAGTTTTAGAATCAAAGGAACATAAAATGGCTTTGTAATTACAAAATAGATTTGGAATGATTGAAGTCAAGTACATGTTCTGAAAAGCATCCTAAAAACGTCTTGGCATTACAGAGCTTTGGATGTTTGTTTTATGTTCTATCTTGGGAGCAGATAAAACTGGCTTTTTTTTTCCTAGGCATTAATGTTTGCTATAAAATGTAATGAGAAAGTTAGCTGGATGTAGCAGAGGAAGCATCCTCATGCCCATAAAAAGTGCTCTGAGCAGCGGGGTCCCTTCCTGGTCAGAGAGCTGCTGGGCAGGTAGAGCCACAGCAACCAAGGGGAAGCAAGTGCATATCCCGGGGAATCCAGCCCCGGGATTCAGGGTGGAGAAGAAGCCATCCCTTTGCTCCTTACCCCTGGGGTTGTGCAGCAGCCTGGGCATACGACCTCAGCCTGCCATGCTGCTCACCAAAGCCTGCAGAGCACAGGGGCAGACACAGTGCAAGTGGGTAGCGAGGGGTCACTTGTCAAGGGCAAACATGGGCACATCTTGCTGGAGCTCTGCCTCGGCCTCCCTGTGTGCCCGGGGAAGCTGCCACAGGCACCTGAGCTGTGCCTGCGAAGTCAGGCTGAAGAAAGGAGTAGATGGGAAGCGGGTAAATGAAGAACCACGAAAGGGGGTGAAGGTATTTGTGCCACCTGACTTGTGTGATCTGCCCGGCTCTCAGGGCGTGCAGAGGGACTGCTGCGAACTGCAACTGCTCCAAACCGCGTGCTTCACTTAGACGTCTACAGCTAGCGGTATGAACACCCTCTTCACCTCACTCCTACCCCAAATGGCCTAAATGACACTGCTGTAGTAAGTAACAAGGCAGTTGCAATGCTGTTGCTTCCTCACCCCTCCCAGTTCTGCAGATCTACGCCAATGCTGTTCACCAATCAATTCCTGCCCTCATTTGGCCAACGAGATTTTTCCACTCTGGAAGAATTTGCAACATCCATGCCTTGGTCATCGAAACTAAATTACTTTGGACAGCTAATAGGACAACTGGGAAAGTCCAAGCTCCATGCCATGAAATATTTCCATCTGTTTCAAGGGAAGACAGCCCATTTGTTGGGTCTTTGTCTCAGTGATTTTATTAGTCGGACTCTGGGGGGCACTAGGATCTCATGATGAAAGACATGGGATAGAATCACTGCTGTTTCCCACACTCCTATTTGCAGCTATTTGGATTCTGAATGTAAAATCAGGGCCAACAGTGATTAAGTTTCAGATGAGCCTCATCACACTCCAGAATTCCCTGACCTCCACTTCTACAAACTCTCTCTGGACCTCTTCAGCTGGGAACCCAGCACAGAGATCTCAGGAGAAAACGCTTCTCTTCAGTTCTGAAACTGAATATTCAACATGAAATTGCAGCGTGTTAAATACTTTAAAAGTCCTACAGCCTCAGCTGGCCTGGCAGGAGTATGGATGTGGGCTGACGTACTAAATCTCACAACTGCTCCCTGTCCTGCTCTCCCCTTCCCTTCATGCTTTATCAGTTCAGCTCTTGCTCCCAAATAGCAGTTTTTTTCCCCCATGGCTTCTGCTTATCAGTAACTTTCCTTTCCTCAGAAGCACAGGGTGGGACTGGTGTTCTCTTATAATCGCTGGCTTGCTCTTCTCTGTAATCATCTCAGCTTACAAGGGCAAACCAATATCCAAAACAATTATTAATTGCCATGAGAAAATTGCTCCTAAAGAGAACTTAAGATGATAATGGCAAGAGAAGTATGTCTGGCGGTAGTGCAGGGAAGCCTTCTAGGATGTCAGCTGCTGGAACACCCACACAGTCATTCACCCCGTTCCGAACAGTAAATATGAACCACTACCATAAAACCAGCAATAAGACATAAATTCAATTGCAAAATTCACATTTCAGCCTGCTATTTATATGAATTATATGATATGATTTCCCCTCCCTGACCGTCTACCGTGGTTAGCCCAAAGGGTAAAAATGGCAAACATTATCATCAAACATGCAACTTGCAATTTAAGCAATAAAACCATCTCCATGTAATTCCCTACCACATAAGACAAAAATGTCACTGGATTTGTGGATTTTGTCTGTATTTCAAATGACAACTGCCTGCTAGCGTTCTCAAGACCAAACAATGACAGTGAAATATTTTTAAATAAGTCAGACCTCTGATTAAATGTACAAAATTTAATTACAAATTTTTCAAAGAACACTGAAAACCAGGAAAATCTCTTCAAATTAATCACTGCAAGTTATTCAGCCAGTTACAATTCCAGTCATCCGTGCTTTGGAGAAGAAAAAGCATGCAATTTATTTGTCTGACTCTCACAAAGTGTCCACCCATTCCTTTAAGCTCTATTCTCCCTCTGCTTTGTGGGGACTGTTAGACAGCTGTACAAAAGCATCTGAACAACAAACTGAGCTTCCCAAAGTACACTCAGCACAAATGAGAACTTCGAGGTGAAACTCCCAAGAGGGAGTGGTTTTTGGCATTTTTGATAATTGCAGTCCCAATTGTCTTTAATTTCTAGATTAAAAGCAGAAGGAGGTGGGGAAAGAAAATCCTTTTTCACAGACTGATATTGTCATCTGAGAATATTATCTCACTATAATTTATGCTTTAAAACACTTCAAAAAGACCTGATATTTTTATAGATGCCTGAACACTCATAATCTGTACAGCTGCCAGCTGTTAATACTCAGGAGAAACAGAAATTCAGTTATTTAAGACCACAAAGAAACAAACCCAAAAATCCAACATACAAAGCACACAAAGAGAATTCTAATGTGACCTTTTGTCTTTAATCCAAAGTCAGAAACTTGCTTGAAAATGTGGTAATTGCAAGACTCAATTCAATGCCTCTCGGAGGCTGCGGAAGCTGATGTGTATCTGAAGCTAAGCACAGACAATGCCAGTGAACAAACACCTACCTTCAGGAGCCTCATAATGACCTTTATTTTGGAAAAAGGCAAGCAGTAGCCTGTAGCTCTGTCACAATAGTGCAAATGAACCAGTCAGAGCTATGTATACCCATGCACATCTTCACAGATACCGTCATCATAAAAGGCTTCAATGCACATGACTCAATCTTTGCTTCTGATACACAAGAAGCTGTCAACTTTCACTTGTCCCTTTCTAGAGCTACTTTGATGGGCCTTCAACTAAATAGTCTTAGAAGCTCTGTCGAGAGACAGATTTTGCTGCCCTTCTCTTTCCGTGACAGCAAGGCTCACCTCAAATGGCCATGTAAGCAGAGGAGGGTTCTTGGGGGGTAACCTATTAGTGCAGGTGGGGAGGAATGACAGAGCTTGTCTACAAGGAATCCAGCACTGCACCCTGTGGCTGTAGCTGTAAGAAGAAAGAAGACTTAGTCCACTGTCCCACAGCGCATTGTCAAGTGCTATGGGGTGTCTAGATGCAACTGACTTTTCCAAGACTTTGTCTTAAGATTCATCTGTTGCTGCTGCCTTTTTTTAGTGAGAGAAACCGAAATTCAGCTGGTCTGGAAGTAACTACCCACTAGAGGAACAGAAGTAAGCAAGCTCCTCCACTTGCAGCCGTGACACCCACACTTGCTCCACATTTTTCTGAGCCTTTTTCTTTCCCAAGGCTGCTACACAGTCCCAGTACCATACCTGTCTTGAAACCCCTCAGCTTCACACCTCTCTTTTCTCTCAAGGGTATTAGGGAAAAAAGTGTTTCTTACACTTTAACACCACCACTCCTCAGTACATCCAAGCAGTAAATGCCAGGAGAAAAAGCATTCTCCCAACAGCTACCATTTTCCACGCTGCACCCACGGTTCAGGCAGCCACTGCCAATCAATTCAGCTAGAAACCTGACTGAAACCAAGTGCTCCTGCTTTCCACATCCAAGCACCTGCCCATCCAAAGGTCCTCACCCAAGGGGCTCTACTACCCAGCTCGCCTGTCCTCCTCCTTAGAGCAAGTAGTGAAAACAGAGAATGCAGAAACTTCGGCCTGGTTTCCTAGGTTCCTCTCTCCTTCCCACTACAAAAGCATCCATTTGCTCATACACATGGCATTTTAGAGGTGACCTGCACAGGAGCAAACAGCAAGCAGGTCCTGGACACAAAGCATCGCAGGGCCCCGTCGGACAAACTTCTCCTCACCTTCTCCCGCTGCAGCTGCTGAGAAAGAGCAGCCCCAGAATTCCAGTTTTAATCATAGTTTTGTTCCCTCTCCACAGAGCAGTAATAAAAGGTTCAACGGGGGGGAGGAGCAGGGGGGCAGAAATACCACAAGTAGTCATTCCCACCAGCCATACATCTGGCCCTTAATTACCCTATGGTATTTATATAATCAAAAAAATATTCAACTTGTATGACTGATCATGTTGAAGTAGTGGAACGCATTAGCAAATAAATAGCAAAACACACAAATTTGTCAACAGATGGATTACAACCCAATGTAATTAAATGCAAAATAGTTCTGCTTTTAAAGCAATTGCTCATAAATTAGCCTGTCAGCAAATGTATGCAACTAATTGCATGAAAAAAATTAGGCCATAAGACAATATTATCTGCACATAGTCTTTCCAAACAATGTAGAAATGATTGGGTACATTATTAATTGAAAAGAAGTCAAACTGCATTAGTTTAATTACTCTTTTTTGTGCAAACCTATTAGAATAATTTATACCATATTTACTCCTTTTTACATTTGATGATAGGTATTTAACTCTTGTTTGTAGACTAACAGTAATGATTTCACCTTTTTCTCAGTTTAATAGATGCAAGAAGAATGCTGTGTTTGTCTGTGGGGATGGTGAACTAAGACCGTGTCCCAAGAGGGCTGCAGCGGAAGGACAACTGAAGCCGTCCTTGGAGATACAGCCCTTTCTGAACGAACCACAGGCCATTGTGGAAATCAAAGAAAGGCTGGTTTGCAGAAAAGAAAGACTAAAGAACTGTAAAACACGTTCTACAAACAGTGCATCCACAGTGACAGCCCTGACCAAAGCCAACTTCGAGCTGTCGGCTTTCACATCCAGAGCCTGGCTCCCAGACACCTAATTAAAGGTTTAATCCCATGATTTTCAGCCCAAGAACTACCCAAGGCTCGCAGGGGTACTGATCAAGAACCTAGGAAAGGTCATGCAGGGAAGCAAGCGTGGTCCTTCAGATTTGTTGGGCAGGATTTGGCATTTCTGTTTATGTTTGTGAACCTCCACTATTTTTCCAAAAAGGTTGAAAAACCACTTGTGGCCCAAGGCTGACAGTTCGGAGCAGAAAGACTGCATGGATTTCAGGAGGCTTTCTTTAGGTTGTGTAATAAAAAGAGATGTATATTGAGCTTAATTCTGGTCTACTGCTGGTAGAAATGGGGAGAGCCTCTGCCAACATCAGAGAAACTACCCTGAAAGATCCCAGCTGTGATGCATTTCATGTACCTAATCAAAACATCTGCAATTTGAGTATGGGTAATGAACTGCTCACAGACAATTGGTGAACTAAGAATCAGCCATGTAAATTATTCAGTGACTTAATTTTGACTAATGAATACATTTGAGAAAAAATGAAAGCTATTTACTTTACATATCTTAAGCTTTTTTTTTTGCCCCTCCTTTCTCTACATGAATTAAAACTGGCAGAGAAGAAGAAACAGAGTTGCAAGCAGAAATGACGAGTTTAATGGCAGAAACAGACATACCTGCAAAAGCTCACAAAAGAGCAAACTTGTTAACTGACCCAAAATGAAAATGCTGATTATCCAACAGCAGTTCCCACCCACCTGTGTTGGGCATTTTTTCCAAAACAATGGATCCAACAGGCTCCTGAAGCCCCCGGGGAGCAGAATCTGGATTCAAATTCATTGCCGCCTTCTGTATTACGAATGAAGCCTTAATCATTAGGCCACAGAATACCCACAGTAGAGGTTTCTCTTCTTAGAGTAATCTCTCTTAGTGATGCTATTTCCTCTCATATGGATTAACTGCAAATTTGTCAGATGAGAAAAGAACAGAAAGCGAGGATGGTTCTGCTGTAACTTTGGGTTTGGTCACCTGGGACATGCCACGCTGTAGCCTCTGGACCAGTGGATAATGGTCCATGAAGTACAACAGCTTCTTCACATCAGCCCGAAGGCTCCTCCAGCCCAAGACCCCAGCCCACAAAGAGGGTCTTAGCTCCTTACAGCAGAGTGCTGTTACTTAAAAGGGCAGAATGACACCCGTCCTCTTCATATCTTACCCTGAGAAACGAACACGAAGTAACTTCTTTGGTCAGTGTTTCCAGGGTGTCACAAGCCACGTTCTGGATTCAGGGATGAGTCTCTCTCAGCCTCCAGGGAATAAGGTTTGGTTCTTGACTGAGTGTTTTAGCAGATGAAATCCAATGAAGTCTGACAGTAGCTGGTAATGAAGAAGTTTCTTTGGTGTATATTAAAAAGATGAGATTTATGGATATCCCTCCAGAAGAGACTGACACAATAATCACAGGGGAAAGAGGCTTGTCCTTCTTTGTGTTTCTGATCCGGGACTCTACTTTGAGATCTCTTTTGCCTTCAAGGAAGGAGAGTACACATGAATTGAGGAAGCTTATTAGTGTCTCCACTGTAAGGTTTGGTACATGAGCAGGTGAGTATAATGCAAATAGGTGTAAATGAGCAACAGCATGAGCATGGCTTGTGAAATGGCTGGAGGAGAATGGGCTGTCTCATCCACACTAAGTGGAACTTTCTGGTTTTAAAATTGGAATTTATCAGCAGACAATAAAGTCCCATCAGTCTCCATGTGGCCCACAACCTTTTTGTAGGTGAATCTGAAGCGATGTACCTTTAGGTGCAAGGGATGTTCTGTTGCCAAACCTGTGGGAATCACCTGAGGCGAGGGAGGTTGCTGAAAATGCAGCTACTGCTCTGAATAAGTACCCCAAGACTTTTTGAATAAGACCCCAAGTACCCCAAAACACTTTTAAGTTTCCATATCCCCATCCAGGATTTAATAGAAGCAATTCCTGTGCTGCCTATAGCAGATTCAGGGAGATCTGGAACTGTTATTAAACCACTTAGAACCCACCTATTTGCTCTCTCGAATATTGCTAATTTGTCACAGGAAAGAGGATAGTTCCCTCCAAATTACCCCGTTTGGACTTCCCAGGAGGCAGAAAACAGGGTTGAGATTTCCTCCTTCTACTCTGCAGGTTTGGAAGATGTTGCTTGATAATGATGAATAAGGTAACGTTAATAAATAGACCAGTAAATTAAACAAGTCTTTGGTATTGCAAAGAATGTTTCTACTTTGTTTCCTAAGTAGTTCTGGAAAGAGACAAAATCAAGGCTATTAAGAAAAATCCTTTGATTTGGAAAATGCAGGGGAAATGGAGAAACTAAGCCATAATAAAACTGAAAATAAGAGTAGCAAATGTGAGCTCTTCACTCTTGGGCTTGTTAGTTTAGAGCATTATTCCCAGCACAGGATTCCCTTTCAAAATCCTTATTTCACTCAGCTGGAATTACTGCTTGCGTTCTTTTCAAAGTGAGCATTTGCTCCAGAGAAATCTGCATAATATGAAGTTTGGAAACATGATCAGAAATTTAATTTAGCGTCCCAGCTGCTCTTCCAGCCAATCTCTTCTTTCCTCCAGACCCGCAGGGTTAGTTAGGAAGAGCAGATCATGCGGACCTGGACCCGGGGTGGTGGGCACAGGCCCATTTGTGTGGTGTGCACTGGTGGAACCCCCCAGAAGTGCTCTGGCTTTATCTCTAACGGCACTGCTAAGAAGGAGTAAGCAAAAATGCACTGGAGGGAAGTGTCTGTGACTACTTAGAGTGTCTTTTTTGCTCAGGGCATATCCTGATGCGAAGAATTAAGGTTTCCTAATGAAACGTCCTGAAGGAGGCACTGGGGATCTTACCAGAAGTCTCCCAGTACCCCTACCTCTCCACAGGTGCTGTTGAGCAAGGAGCCACCCTCATTGAACCCGAGCCTTCAGAAAGCCTTGGCAAGGAATTGTCCCAAAACAGAAAGAGGAATTCTTATTTCTTTTTCCCTTTTCACATTAGATCCAACCAAACGGTGAGACACAACCACAGACTTGCTTCCCAGCTGGCAACTTTTCAATTAAGCTAGCAAGGATCTCGGGATGGCTGTTGATCAGGGAAAGCAAGGAACAGAACAGACTCCAACAGCCTTGGTAAACACCTGCATCCGAGACAGAGCAAGCAAGAAAGAAACCCACACTCAACGTAGGACACTGCTGTATTATTCTAGGATTGATAATCAACTCGGCTTTCTTCCCCAAATGCAAGATTTGCTTCACAAGGCTTGCTAAACTTTTACAAGAAATGCCACAAAGCTGACAATCATTCCCAGATGATGGTGAAAAGAACTGCTGTTAATTACTTAGTACCAGAGGGCCCAGGAGCCCTGGTGATAGAGCAGGAACACGCAAAACAGACCAGGTCTTCTCCCACATACTTACAGACCAAGAGGACACCAGTGCCTGAAGACACAAAGGCAAACCAAGGCCCCAAGGAGATAACACAGCAGTGGTGTTAGCAGAGGTCAGGAATTTCATAAAAATTTGAGCAAAAGAAGGTTTATGTAGGGAATGGCAGAAAGGAGAATGGCAGGGCCTGTGGGAAGGCCCTTTCCACCGCCGTAACAGCATAAGGGAAGTGATAATGGGGACGTACTGGAAAGATCAGGCAGGGCCTTTAAAGGCAATAGGTTAATGCTGGTGGCTGCAAATACAGGAACCAGCAGAAGAACACACAGGGAGAAGTTAGGCAGCTGAACCCGCTGGCAAAGGACTCTGGAAGAAGCACTGTAGTGCTGTAACTCGGAACCTCTAATAAAGTAAGAGAAGCCGATGCCGTAGGAAGGCAGCTGGTGAAGCCCCGACGGGAGCCAGAGACACAGCACAACGATGCTACACTTCAGGCTGGAGTAAGAACCCACTGCAGCACAGACAAGGGGTAGAGCAAAGGCAGCTGGGGGCAGTGCCCAAATTACGGGGCCAAGTGTCAGGGAGAAGGCTGGGACTTTCCATCTCGACTGCCAAAGCACGGGCAGGAGAGTGCCTGCGCTATTCTTAGTATGACACCTCCTTTCTGGGCTTTAAGACGAGTAATCTGGATACATGCACTCAGACAAAAAATCATCAAGATTTGCCAATGTGGGCGGAAAAACCTGTCATTATTAGAATGAATCCATTAACTAAGATGCTTTATAAACTCCAGATGATCTCTCTCCTATTATCCTGTAAGAAGATTAAATTTTTTCATTGTTGCTTTTATGCAATTTCTTTGTAAAGGGAAATAGCTCAAGGTTAAATTGAAAAGCCTTTTCCATCCAATAAAGAGGCCATATTAATTTTCCCTCATCTTAGAGAAAATATATGGCCTTGTGAGATATAAAGGCTGTAAATGTGCTTCTTTCTAGGCTCCTTGCTGGTCTGTTTAATAATGGAACAGTGCCTCAGCCAGCCATCTGCTTTACTGCACTCATCTGGTAGGGAGCAAGGCTGCCCACGTCACTTCCAATCAGTTGAGTTCAATCCGAACAGGATAAAAGTTTGCAAAATACATTTTAAATCCTGGGAACAAGCAGTTAAGCCCTCTCTTGCAAATTAGGCATTCAGTGACTCTGATCTTGCTTTTAATTTACTGCCTCCAAGAAAGGAAATAGAAAATAAGAACAATGCTTCATTCCTGGCAGCAGTTTACAGTAAGAATACGGGGAGTTACACCAACATAGCACAATCAGCAACCATGCCAGAAAGTTAAATTTCATCTTGTTGTACACAAGCTCTGCACTGGATTGGAGCATATAACTCACACACACATTTGTGTGTATACACACACACATATAACCTCATATCTGATGTTAGAGCTGCAATAGAAATCCTGAGAAGTTCCTCTGTATTAGCTAACCGGTACAGTTCTACCCTGACCTGCATAAACAGACTTCAGAGCTTCCCAGACTCTTCAATGAACATTTCCCTTTGGCCTTCTCACGAGCCCATTTCGGATCAGCTTTTCTCTTGGCACACACTGCTGCACTCCCCTGCCATCTATCCTTTATGGGTCTCAATGGTCTCTGCCACACGGCTGCTCACTGCGTGCCCGGCTCTCCTCTGCTCATGTCCTCTCTTCAAAACATTGGGCCAGCTCCACCACCCCAGCTACTGCTTGGTGCTATGGGGCTCTTCCACAAGTCAACTCATCAGTACAGAATGCACTGTATAATCAGAGTACTGATTTTCATACCAGAAATGCTACCCAAAGACCACTTTGGAGCACGTGCAATAGGTTTTTGAGCGAAAGAGCCAGGGTGCAGGCATGATCCGGCTGTACCAGCACACGAGGAGAGGCTGAGGGAGCTGGGGGTGTTCAGCCTGAAGCAAAGGAGGCTGAGAGGAAACCTTACCACTCTCCACATCTACCTGAAGGGAGGGTGTAGAGGTGGGGGTCGGTCTCTTCTCCCAAGTCACAGGCAATAGGGCAAGAGGAAACAACCTCAAGTTGTCCCAGGGGAGGTTCAGATTGAATATCAGGAAATCTTTTTACCCTGAAAGGGTTATTCAGCCTTGGAATGGGCTGCCCAGGGAAGTGGTTGAGGCATCATCCTTGGAGGTGTTTAAAAGACAGGTTGACATAGAGCCCAGTGACATGGTTTAGTGATGTTTGTTTTTTTCATCAGATTTAGGTTGATGGTTGGACTAGATGATCTTAAACATCCCTTCCAACCTAGAAAGTTCTATGATTCTATAAGGACACTCACCCCAGAGGTGCTGCATCTCCCATCTCTCCGTGGACTCTTGGAAAGTCTGTATGCACAGCAGCCCTCAGCGTCGGTGAGCTCAGCAGCTCAGGTGTTACTGGTGGCCAGCCCTTTGTACTGAACTCTACCAGCACATTTCGGTATGATTTGGGATATGAATGTGAGCGAATACCCCAGGAGCAGACATGATCTCCAAGGTAATTTGTCTGTTTTAACTTAAAAATGGGCTCACCTCTCTCTGTGGGGAGGAGCACACTGCTCCAGCCCCGCTGTAAGGCCACCAACAGAAAGGGAGAGTACATCCATTGTGTGCAGTGCTTTAATGGCCCGTGGCTGCCACCAGGGACAAATCTTTCATGCTGCTTTCAGTGGGATGATGAGAGTTTATGTTGGAATGCAGGCTTCCATTAACAGCCAAGGTAAGTGAACATCAGGAAATTATACGAAGCATCAGTTTTATGAGCTGAAAGATTTGTTACTTCCACCCACACAACTAAAGGCATTATTTTAAGAAAGCATTTAAATTCTTCTTTAACCTTATTCTTATCAAAAGAAAGAATCAACTAGAAACTCCCCTCTCCCCCCAGTTCTAGTGTTAACCCAACTAAGTAGTGTGCTTTTTAGAGGTTTTTGATGGATAGCTTAACTCCTAATTGTCTGTTCAAAGCTTAGGCTGTTTTTAAAGTTCACTCCGTGGTGGTGCCTGGGACGAATGCCCGTCCCCAGGACTATGAATGCCCGTCCCCAGGACTCTCAGGACACCAAGTCTCCAGGCCAGGCACACAGAGTAAGGAACACCAACCCGGTCCTGGCACTCCCCACCTGCCCACCAGTGCTCCCAGGACCTCTGCTCCAGCTCCTGCCATTACTCTCCACCTGAGGGGAGCAGAAACAGCCCAAGAGAGCTTATGTTTTACAGGGGATCCTTCCTCCCTGCTGATGGGGTGTGTGTGAAGGAACTGATCAACGGGTGAAAGGGTACCTTAAACCCACCCCATCCCTCTTCTGTACACTTTTAAATCAGGTTTGCTATTTATCCACAAAACCACTAATAGTCTGTACTTGCTCTGCTTAGTTATAAAAATGTATTTTCACTTAAAGAACAAAAAATCCCAAAACAAAACTGCTGTGGTCACTAGGCAGAATAACAGATCTAAAATGATTTATAAACATCAGGCTCTGAAAACCGAAACCGATGCTTGCCAGGACTCTCTGCAGAAGGACAGAGTTATTTTACTGAACTATTTTTCTAAGTGTTTGATCTGAACACGTACTAGTTTGAGAAACATGAAAGAGTAACCTGCCATCTGAACTAGTGGGGAAAACAGCATAAGACAAAGCTTAAGTTGAAAGCCTTTGCATGAATTGCCAAATGTTACAGAACTATCCTTTTTCACTTACAGAACAAATAAATATGGGAATCTTCTGCCTAAAGATGTCTTCTAAGACTCCTATCTCCCCAACACAGGAGCTGCCTACTGAGAAGAATTCAGAGTCCAGCTCTTCCTGCCTAGGAATCAAACAACTCCTGTGCAATCAGCAGCAATTACTTGCCACTTGGCTCTACTTCTTGGTGGGAATCACTGATGTGCTGCTGATTCCATGTATGTTTGTCTTGCACATAGGCTGTCAAACAGAAGTTGGTCTGGGAGCATCCAGCATGATGCAGGATTCCCTAGGCAGATGCGTGTTGATTTTGGATTTCCACAGAGCCCGCTCTGAGCGCTGTGCCCCTTTCCTGCCCATCGGTGAAAAGGGAGTTGGTAGCTCTGTGACAGAGCAGGCCGTTTTTAAAAAAGCTGCAAAGGTCTGAACAAAAGGTCCCTTGACTTGAATCTCTTACTTATTCAAAGGTGCTCATGTAAATTTACTACCTACACAAATGATGGTGAATTGCTTGTTTAAATCACTCCTAAGCAATGTCTATGGATTTAGAAGCCAGTTTCTCCATGATGATACAGAGCTGTGGAGCAAACGTTCAGTAACAAGTAAGGTAAAGCCATACTGCATCTAATCTTAGGATTAAAACTTCACCCCACATCAAAAGTAAGCCAGACTGTGGATTTGAAAGGGCTTGGACACCCCCCATCACCACCTGCAATGCACCTCTGGAGTTCAGGGTTTCAAAACACAAACCTGGCAAAAACATGGTGTGTGTGAAGGAAAGAAGGAACGTTGTCAGTCCAGAGAAACAACCTAATCCTGGGACATGGGCAACACGTTCCTTTCTGCTCAGCAAAGTCTCAGCAAGTATTCAAACATCTGGTGCTCTTTCAAATCCAATCTTTTGAGACAGCATTCTGTCATTTCTTCTTGTGGAGTCCAAAGAGGGGAAGGAAGCCGCTCCTGGCCCGGCAGCCTGCCTGAGCACACACAGAGAAGCAGAGGGTTGATGCTTCCCTGCCACAAGTAAAATTAAGTCTTCAATCTTTTTTCGTAATTTGAAACTGAGAAGCCCAATCAATAATACTCAGAGTCTTCCTTGAGCCACAAACAAAGAGCACAGGCCAAAGAGGCTGCTGCCAGTTTTTTTATCCTCTTCCCCATAGCCATTCTTCTAAAAATTCAATCTAGCAGTTCAGGCTTAATTGCTCACTTAGAGACAATCCAAACCTCTAGGAGCCCCGTCCGGCTGAAGGCTTTGAAGGAACGTTGATGGTTTTGTAGCATCAATGCTTGGAGGCACATTTTCAAAAATGTACCCAGACTCTGTCTCTCCGTATGTGAACAACTGGACGTTAATAATCTAGCAGTAAAATGATGACATTTGCATAGTTTGGAAAATAAGGAGGCCTCTATTGAAGGTAGCTGTTCCTATATACGTTATTAGACTCCAGTGATCCATATATACTATCAACCTTAATTGTCCAGAACCAGCTCTCAGTTGGATTTAGGAATACACCGTTGTAATTTATTGCAAGTAACAGAGACACAGCAAGTGACAAATACCCCTACCAAAAACATATATTATGGTCTGCTCCCAAGCTGCTATTTTTCTAGGATCAGACACATGCTTTTAAATACAAAGCTCCACTCGTGGCTCATCAGAATGTCTGTCTGTCTGTCCCCAGCTCAGCAAAGGACTTGCTACTGACCTGATAAACTTCTGTACTTATGAGCAAGCCTGAACTTGGAGGGGGTACAGAAATCACCCTGATTTCAACAGCCAGAAAAGCTGTAGCACAACACGAAGCCGTGGTGCCCAGAGGTATCCCAGAGCCCACAGAGCCTCGGAAGGGAAGCACAGCTCTGTATTAACCCCCCTCAGATGCCTGTAGTGTGGGTCCGTTTGCATGGTGCTGTGCTCCTTCCACCCCTAGGACAGCATTCCCCAGCTTCCCTCCTGGCTCGCCACTTTTGGCCTCACAGCTCCTGGTTTCAGTCCAATTTCCACAGTGGATTTTTGACAGCACTTCCGAGCACCACGACCCCATTCAGGCTCGCCGTCCTTGCCGGTGGGAACCACTGCTCAGTTCCACAAGATGACAAAGGTGACCAAGCCTCACGCACTGGGAAATGTTCAAGCCAGAACCAGAGTCTTTAAAAAATGCCACAGAGCTACAGCTGACTCCTGGGCTAACAACATCTCTGTCTCCTAAATATCAGCAGTGCAGACACGTCTCTGGATGATGCTGCAGGGCAATTAAGAGCACCCTGTAGATCTAGAGCTACTTTTATTTCACCTGATGCGTCATGATCTGGGATGGAGTGGAAGTTCCAGTACTATCACTAATTACAAATAAAAGCAAGCTCTGCCTTATTTTTTCCTCACTCTGCTTTCCCAAGTGAGGGCATAAGGAGTTAATTCCAGGAAAGGATGCAAGTCTGTAACTTTCCTGCAGAAGGACACGCCTCAGTTCCCGGGAAGAAAATGGCAATTAACATTTTCTACAATTGGCTTTATCAGCTCCTTCCCTGTTTCTGTGGTGCCAGCGACCGGACTGCCTAGAGAGCTTAAAGCCAGACTGGGGATTCCTCTGTGACAGCAAGGGCCCTCAGGACACCACATAATACTAATCATCAAGCTTATACCTTTGGTATATGTAGCCCAAAGTGCTTTGACAAGCAGAGAAGAGTCTTAAGCATATGCTGAAAGCCAAGCACATGCTTCAGTGCACTACAAATAGAGCTATTTAGGTTTGAAATAACACATTTTGTAAAGCTCTGATCCAGAATACATACTTCAAAGTCTTGTGCATAAATACCACACAGATCACCAGTAGCTCCAACACTTCCCATATGCTTCTGTGCACATTTCAGTCGTTCCCTCTGCTACTGGTCACTTATATCCTGGCACTCCTGTCCTGCAAAATCACGTGCAGAGGTTTTTGCTTTCACCATCTCCCATTCTTGGCTTTAAGACAGGGGGCTCAGGGAGTGAGCTGGTAGATAATGAAAGGCTTCAGGATTATTATTACTTTTAATGGTAGAAGATTATAAGTTCCAAAATCTATGAAGAGAGAGCTCCCCTTCAGAAAACACAAGCACAGATGGTTGCTTTTACCCTGGCACATACACACCTTGTAGAGGATAATTTCTTGTTATAAATAATACAATCTCAGATAACATTTACTTCTACTTGCTCTGAGAAGACCTTTTGTATCTGAATACTGTTTCCTAGACATATGTGCCAACCTGAAAAACTCTGCTTTGATGCTGAGATTAATTGTATCAGCTTTCTTAGGAGAGTGGTCAGGTTGATTTTTGAATATTACTAATGAAAATTTCTTCTCCCTCCCCTCCTTGGTTTTTTTCATAGTTCATTAATTCTTTAATTGTTTTGTTTTGTTTTGTTTTGTGTTTTTTTTTCCCAAGGCTTTGCTGAAATGAACAGGAGCAACAGTATTTGAGTCTGCAGACATGGCTAATGCCAGCATCGGCTTATGCTTAACTTCTTTTCATTTTTAACAGTCCTTGCCCTGCAGGTATAAAAAGGGAATTAAAGCCATAAGGCACTGCTTCAGATTTGTTCTCTTAATTAGCTCCTGCCATGGTGGATTAATTCCATCTGCAATGTGTTGCCATCTCTGCACAAGTTTATCGCAGTGGAATGGGGGATTAATGAGGAGAGTGGATGCCTAGACATCCCAGCTGTCCATAACCTGGCTGTAATGCGATCGGTGCAGATGGTACCAACGCTCTCCTTAAGTATCACTGAAGGTGAGGAATTCGTTTTCTATAAACCTGCCACATGCAGTTACTCATCCACTGCAGAAAATAAAGTCAGAGCTGCAGATCTGACTTAAAAATAGTGGGCAGTGGATTTGATAATCTCAAAAGACTCTCTTACTTTCCTGAAGGAATGATGGGTTTATTAGCTTTAGCATTTTAAGATGAATGGGAAAGACTAACTGCATTTTCTTCTCTTGTATTTTTTCCACTGCAACAAAATGTAAATACATTTAGAAACCAGAGGATTTCTTTTAAAGCTGGGAAAGCTGCTGCTGGGAACCAAGCAATCTAGCAGTGACCTCTGCACTGAGGTCCTATCCCAACATGACTGAGTCTCTGGGATGGGCTGATAGGGGCAATATGCTTTTTTGCCTCAGTGTAGTTTAAAACTGAAGTAACTACAGTCAAGCTACGGAACTTTCCAAGTTCCTATGGAAATAAAACGGCAGCATCCCCTGAAGTAATATCTGAACATATTACCTTTCTGTCTCAATAGCTGCATTATTTCATTTTACATCTTGATTATTAACAGAGTTGTTTCCAAGAAAGCAGCAGCTACTCTGTTTAAAAAATACTCATCTAGGGCTCTAGAGATAGGGATTCAACAACTATGACTAGTACAGACTGTGTATAACCATAGGCTCCTAATTTATCCTGTGGCCTTACCTATAAATGGAGATGATAGTATTTTCAGTGCCTGCTTTGTCTGTTTTAGACAGTCAGCTACTTGGGGCAGGTGCTGCCATTCTCCATGTTCATTTAGTGCTTCACATAATAGAGTTCCAATCTCTGTTGATGCCTCTGTGTGTTATTAAAATACAAAGGATGTCAAACAGAAAAAGACATTTGAGTGCTCAAATGCCATGGGAACCATACAGGCATTTTTCTTCATCCTTATAAACCTGCTGCTAAATATAAAAAGATATCTGTAGCTGCTCTACTACCTGCACGTAAACCAGAGGCACATGGGAGAGAGTTTCATTACTGGGTAACGCGCGCTGGGTGCCTTCCCGAAGAGCTATCACCAAATGACAGCACTAAGCCCGACTCCTACTCGTTAAAGGACAATACTAGTTTGAATCTCTATTCTCTAGCATCTACTATGGCTTTGGACACACAACGAAGTTCTGTTCCACTCCTATGGATTCATTGTTTCTTAGCCCTTACCAACGTCTTCTATGTGAGCTTCAGAATCTACAACATGATGTAAAAATCTCTCCTTTAGTACATCAACAAGAATGAGGGAGGAGGAATCTAGGGATGCTGGAGTTTTAGGTGAAAACAATTCAAAAGCAAACTCTGAGGTCTTATTACTCCACTGACTTTGTGAAAAAGAACAGGGGAGAAAAAGTGGAGGTGACAGCTAATCGTTTCAAGGAGAGTGCCCTACGCCCAGGGGACATAGGATGAGGACAAGGAGGAGAAACAGCACTGGGTCAGATTGAGGATGTCAGGAATATCAGGAGGAAGATCTTCCACCAAAGGAGATGGGGTTAACCCTTTTGCCTCACAATCCTCTGCAGGAGGGGAGGACAAAAGAAGGAATCCTCAAAGAGTCCATGGGAAACAGCAGCTGAAGGCTGTTCTAGCTCTTTGGCAAGTTGTCAGCTCTCCCCAGTTATTCATGGAACTGGGTCAACTACCGCTGCCCAACACACATCCCAGTGCTCATGGATTGTCACTACACTGCTGCAGCCTCTCCCCTGCTTGAAGACCTCCAGAGCTCCCAGCAGACCTGGAACATGGCTGGAGCTTTACACTCTGCCAGGGGAGCCATGAAACCCTGTGTTTTAGGAGCTGAGCAGCACAGGACCTTATGTTAGGCAAAACCTTCCACCACTCGCTCTGTGTCCCACAGTCCAAAGTGGCACAGAAGAGGTTAAATAACATACCTGGCACTTTGCATGTTTGCACTCACACCCCAGCCGGTAGGAACATGGGATGCAGTCTTAGTGTGCTGCTCTGGGATCTGTATAGGGACAGGATGACAGTAGAGGCTCCCTTCTCTAAAATACAGGTAGCTGAAAAAGCTTCTCTGGGCTATGGTTATGTCTTGTTTGGTCCAATGCTTGTAATTGCACAGAGAATGTCATCTCTGCTCCAGGCTGGGCTGCGAAAGGCTTGGAGGGCTGGGGGTTGTGCTGTGCTGCTGTTGGGGGGCCGGGAAGGTCCAAGCTGCATTCCTGCATAGACAGATGTACCTTCACTCCCTGCGGGAGGGAGACACGAGAGAAGCGCTGAGCTGCTTTCACACAGCATTTGCTTCCATGTTTAGTCTGTGACAAAGGAGCCAAGCTACTGCAGAGGGGATCCACGTGAGTCAGACTGTGGCTGCTGTGCCCAGGAAGCTGGGGGTGACAGGGACATGGAGGCTGGGGTGAAGCCCTTCCCTGTGCCACCCACTGTGCTCCTGCTACACCCTCCGCTCCGCATCAATGCAAGGGGGGCAAAGACACAGTAGGGGTTTCTCCCCCGGTATGGAGAATCTCTAAAAATACTTACAACAATACCCTTTTAAGTCCAACTTGCTCTTTAATTTCCTGATTTTTTTACTCATTTTACAACAGTTAAACAAGACAATGGGGTTGAGCAAGTCCAAGAAAAAGGAAGGTTTTAAGCAAGGATTATCCCTAGCCATAACAGTCACTGAGTCCAATTCCATCAGACACTTTGTACTGTCACTTGCTTTGAAACCATTCCATTGTCTTCAAGGAATCGAGGCAGTAAAACCTGGCCCTTAAGAACTCACTCTTTCAGGGCTTGACCCCAAAGGGGGAAGAGGTGAGCAGAGCTTCCACAGAAGGACCCAGCAGCCTCCCAGCCCAAAGCTCAGAGCAGTCAGAGAACCCTATTAGATCCACAGTATGTCAAGGCAAGATAAGCAGTCCAAAGGGACAAGGCTCCCACCACAGAATTCTTCCTGCTTGAAAACCAGATACCAGATTTTATGCTGTCTACTGTGCTGTATGTCTTGTACAGTGCAACGTTTCATAATTAAAAGGATAATGTTCACAGCAGAGGAGGGTGCATGGCAATAAACATTTTCTCTGGGTGATTAAGTACCAAAGCAAAGTTGAGGTGTTTGAGAACCGAGCTGTTTATTGTCTTCCAATGCCATGAACATTACTTCTGCTTTATGACAAAAAGAGGTAGAAACAATAAACCACAAAACAAACAAAAGATTATATTCATTGCCTCATGAAATGCTGTCTGATATTGCACTGTGTCCCAATAAAGGCAGGGTTTTGCAGAATAAATATTTCAAAGAGAGCTCTGAGTGTCCAAAAGTTGAGATTTCAATAGCAATGCTCAGCCCAAGAACTGCTGCTTTGCTGAGGGTGGCCTCTGCTTTTCCAAGGGAAAGCTCTCAGGGTGATTCCAGATTTTTCCTGACAATTTTCAGTTGAGTGACATAAACATGCTACAATTGTAAAAGATCCCCCAGCCAGTGTCAGCCTAGCTTCTCCACAGAGACACCCGACTTTAGAGTCTCACCCACCACTTTATGAGAACGGTAAAAATAATTCCTCAGATGTCTCCCTTGGGTCATCCAAAGAGTTACTCATCATTTACTATCATCAAATCAGGATGTAGAAGCACAAGAGCAAAATCCTACTCACAGCTGAAACCCAGGTCTGGTTGTTGTCCCACACAGTGCGTTTGGCACTCGACTATGGAAAACATCACACACCACAGTCTAAGAGCATTCCTGGAGGGCGGCACTGTAGAGCTGTACAAGTGCTAGGGTATGGGCTTCTTCATCCTGCTCCCAGTCCTCCCCTTCCCTATCTCCTGCTCCTAACTGCCCCCTCTGTCATGCCAAAGCAGTGATTTTGGGGCACAAAGCAAGGTCCCAGCCTGCACACCCCTTCCATGACTCAGGGGCTCCTGAACTAATGTCATCTGGGGTCTGGAAAGAACGACTGGAGGAAACCTGTGAATGGCTTTGAGACAAGCTGAAGGTTGTTCATTCAGCCTGAGAATTTTTGAGTAATTTAATTTAAGTGAAATTAAGATTTTCATTTTAATATAGCAAGGTTTTGGAATGGCTTCTTTTTAACATTTAATACATACTGTAATAACGTAGTGAACGAAAAGGAATAGTTTAAATCAAGTCCTGTCATTAAGGTGAAGAATAACAGTTCTCAAGTTGAGAGAGGTTAAATTCAATTTGGTCATTAAGCAAACTGACAGAAAAGTTTGATCAAGAACAGTCTCCTTAATGAGGTGGTTGCAGCTAATTCATTAGAGAAAATGAAGTTGGCAGTAAGGATTTTGCACTTTTCTAACACTTAATACTGTTTCCTGTGAGCAGTTCTGCAGCTGACCCCCTTCCACCACGTGCTGAGAACCCAAGACCAATATAAAGGTACATATTGTCATGGGATTTTATAGGCTAGAATTTTCCCTTAATATAACAGACTATTTTACAGATTAGACCAACGATTCATCCACTTCTATTCTACACCTATAACAACACACGACCATGGCTTTAAGGAAACCCAAGGCTTCTGCCTTGATCGACAGAGTCCAAAGCTGCTGGTTTGAAGCCGGAGTGAGCATCCCGCTCCTCTGGGAAAATTCCAAGAGTAGCTTCCGTACTTCATCTGCTCTTACTTTATGAAAAAAAAGCCAAAACCCAACAACCAAAAGAACATCCCCAAGCTACAGAACCATAAAAGTGTTTGAATGTAATAATCTCTCTTTCACTCAGTTCTACAAATTCCATGACAACAAGCTCTGCAATAATAAATTGCTTGATTTGGTATTGTCCGTTAATCTTTGTTAGAATTCATAAATAAACTTTCAGTCAACAAGCGTGGGTTTAATTAAAAAATTTCCAACTCTGGTACTATTTTACTACCCTGCCCTAGATCAGGCAATAAACCATGGAGTTTATACAAGTTTATGTGAAGCAATTTTATTTTTTCCCCTTAAACAGCTTATGTGAAGGGTAACTTCCTCGAAGCAGCTGTGCTTTCCCCCAGTCATCCATCCCTCAGTGCACTGCTTGATGCGCTTTCTCCCCCTGAAGGTAAAGCGGAAAAGGCTGGATTTGATCAGAGTTGGGAGAAGCAAATAAAAGTATCTATTAGTGCTCGAGGCATTATTTGAATTGTACTTACTTCAGTGGTTCTTAATCTATCGTTTGCAGATCCACGGAGGGCTGTTTCTAATGGTCTTCAACAGACTCAAAGAACAGCTGTGCCCATTGTCAGTGGGCTTAAAAATCCTTTTTAGAGGTTCTAACAGAATAAAGGATTCCTCCAGCCTGAGCTGAGGTGTACAAACTGAAATCCACTGAAGGCAGGAGACAGACTAACAGGCTTTGGATCAAGCCCTTTCAATAAATGTTGCTCAATCTCATAAAGTTGCTCAATGTCATAAAAACAGATCAGAACAGCGAAGAGGAGACCTGAATCCCAGGGGCCACCTCTTAAACACACAGCCCTGAAGTTCTGGGAAAAATAGGCAAGTATTTATGACCAGAATTGGTTTAAAAATATTCATCAGTTCTTCAAGCTCAGAAAGAAATTAGAAAGGACGTCTCTAGCAGTGGCACATGGAAGCATTTATGTCCTATTTACCTCACCTCACAGCTAATTTTGCTGCAACTTCTACCTTAGCTCATGCTGTGCCTTCAGGCTGATGAATTGGCCCAATGAGTTGACGTTATTCAAAAGGAGCCCTGTGTTCACTTTTGAAAGCCTGCAACACCAACTGCTCAATAACTAATCAGAAAACAGACAAATTAATAGTCTGCAGAGCTGAACTGCAGAATGCTGCCTTGTGCAACTCCATTCTTACACGTGGGCTCCCTTCGTGGTGCAGTTCCCTGGGGAGTGAGGCAGGTTTACCTTCTGAAAGAGCAGTTCAAGCCCTTCCTCCTTGCTCTACCATCCTGCCCAGCCCTGGTCGTGGCCCACCTTCTGCAACATCCAAATAAAATGTCTCTATTATTCAGGTAACCAGCAAACACATGCCAAGGAAATGGGTTCTTTTCTCAGAGCCTGGCACCAGAGCAAGCTTTGGCTGCTGCTGTATGTGGAAGCACAACAGCACAGGAACAGGAATGGACTGGCAGAAAGGGACAAAAATATGACAGTGATCGGACCATTGTGTTTTCTGGCCAGTAGACCCCATAATTTTGACCCTGCCCTTATATATGTCATTTTCAAACAGCCAAAGAAGGACTGTTTTTCCTTGTAGGGGTAAAACAGTATCAAAACAGGGGCTGTGATCACTGCCGAGACAGGACTTTTCTGGAACGGAGGGAATAATTTTGTTTGACCACCATAAACATCTTTTGGGGTTTGGTTTTACTCACTCACAGGGCATAAAACACACAAGTAACAAGTTCTACCTGGAGAGAAAAAAGTGCCCACCTTTCATGTCTGGTCTGCAAAATAGTTTTTTTTCAATTGTCCACTTCTTTTCTGTACTTTCTGTGGAAGAAATCCCTCTCACCCTGTGGGATGGCTGCATTTACATTTAAATAGGGATTTTTTTTTTCAGGTGACTCTTAAGAGACAAACTGTAGCTATTCATGGGCCGTAATGAGAGTGCTAATTTATATAGTTTCTGATGTGCAGCCCTGATTACATCTTGGATAAGGAACATCCTTGAAATAACTTGTGAATGCAAGTTCTCAAAGCAGTCTTCTGGGACCACTTCAGAAGGGAAGGAACTCTCCCCAGGAGAATCAGCCAGGGCTGAGTGGCACTTCCCTGGGAAGCTGCCAGTAATGGCCTTCTTTCTCCTTTACCTTCTTGGAATAGCAAACATCATTCTCTCCTCATTTATTGTCTTCCCTTCGCCCTCCTCCCTCTGCTTTTCCCTTGTCCTCCTCACTCCCACAGAACTTAGAGCTAAAAATTGGAAGACAAAGGCAACAAGGTTTATGACATTTTTTCAAACATGAACAAAAAAAGTCATCTCCAGAGAAACGCTGGTTATAGTCACACCTGCAGCCTAATAACTGTCATCCTCAAGAGAGACACATGCTGTAATTGAGCAGCATTGAAATGCCAGTGCTGCTTCATTATTTTTAATATATGCCTCCCTTCTGTAAACCAACATATCAAAATCATAAGCATTAAGAGCAATACTTAATTTCCAAATGAGTTTTCTTTCTACTAAGAGTGTAGGAAATCATAGCTGTGTCTGTCAGGTATTTCTGAAATACCACTGGGCTCAAACCAGTGTGAGAGTCCAGCTGAGAAGAGTCCTCCTTTTTGTTTTTTTCCCGTTCTCTTTAGTTTTTAAGCTGCTATTGCACTGTATGACTTCAGCTTCTGCTGCTTGCCTGCATCCCCTAAAGGTGTTAGCAGCAGCGGCAGCATTTCACTCCATTGCCTAATTGTGCTTGTGAAGCACTGAGCAGCCAGACATCTGCTGCAGACCTTTGCAGAAGCAGTTCCCCTGACTCCAGACTCACCCTGCAGTACAACAGAAGCTTCTCCCACCTGCCTGGGCATTGGGAGTTTCCTTTTTCTGTGCCTCAGCCTTGTTCACTTAAATGTAGTGTAATGTACATTTAATGTGTGTTACCAGAAGCCCCCCTAACTTGTTTGTTATAATACATGCACAAGATTTCTTCAGGCCCTCAGAAAGTCTTTGGTGCAGAGGGTAAATATAGTCTGTACTATTTTGGGCTCTCCCTTTGGCAAGAACCGATGTGAGATGTGATAAAAAAAAAATGCAAAGAGGTAGTTCACACCATCAAATATTCTTAAAAGTTGCTAAAATACACTTTACTGGTTTTGTCTTCTCTTCCTCCCTGACATGTAAGCACTGTTGGGAGAGAAGAGTCTCCTTGGACCTTTCCCTGCCCTCCATCCCCCTGTACATTTCCTCACCCTGAACAGCTGAATTAACTCAGTAAATGTGTACTGATACCACAACCACCAGGTCAGTCCTTCCTACATTACCAGGTGTTTCAAGCCCCTCAATTCTTGGGCTGAACCTGTAAAGCACCAGAGATGAGCTCTGTGGTGCTCACATGCCAAAAAGCAAAGACAATGAACACTGACAGCAAAAGTTAAGGTGAAATATGGAATGCCTGCAGCACAGTGCAGTCACAGGCCCTTTCTGGTAAGGTGTTTACTTGTGTCTGTGCAGGGATCACATCTGCAGAATCAAAACACATGCCAGCCCCGTAAGCCCAGGGAGCCCGTCAGGTCTGTCACCCTGACCACAGATGCCCTTTTCTGCCGTCACTAGTGTCAGCTCCTGGGCACTCAACTGTCCTACAGGAACATTTTCCCCTCTATCTTGCCAGCCTTATTAAAGCCATCATTTTGAAATGCCGTGGACACGACAGAACAGGACATTTTGACCTCAAGCCTTCTCCTGACCTACAGCTGAATATCCAAAGCAAGGGTAGCTACGGCACCCCACGCTGTCCCAGAGACGCCTGGTCTGCAGCACAGGGCGCACACGCAGAGGGCAGCTATAAGCCTACTTAATACAACTGGGGTGGAAAACAGGCTTTTAACTCACACCACCAAATGGTGTAAATCCAGAATATTAAAAGCACAAATGTGCCATTAAAGAGAATAAAAGGCAAATTAAAGTCACAATACCACAAAGTTCTGGGAAGGTAGCCAGTAAGAACAGAAAATTAAGTAAAAGCACTTCCTCCTGCATCCCTCACGCTCACATGTCACGAGAAGCTATAAAGGTAAAGGCCTGTAGGAGAGTCAGGGATCAAAAATGGGATGGGACCTTCCTTAGGGAAGTTACTGCATTGAAGCTCCTTTCCCATTGCATCTTTCCATTTATTCAATACCAACGCTTGACAGCCTCAATCTAAATGTTCCAAGGAAGTCCCACCCACAAAGTTGCTTTTACAAAAAAAAAAAGAGCTTTTCTGCAGAAAAGAATAAGACCAGTGACTAATTAAACAGTGTTGGTCTTCATTTAGCACTGATGTTGTGGACAAAGCAGAAGGTCCAAGAGCATTCAGGAGGAAACCTGCCCCGTGGGGACACCGGGGTTGCTCAGTCCCGAGCTTCTGTACCCTTGCCAGCGTGACAGCTAAAGCACAGCGGGTTGGAATGTGCAGCCACAACTGGCTGGAATGTATCAAAGGGGAAAGTTCTCATGTCATAAAATATACTTTAGATAGAATCACATTGTTTTGCTGAAACATGGCAACGCCGCTCATGTTTTCAGCAGGGAATTGTCATGGTATATAGCTTGACTCTCTCACTGCTTCAGTAAAATGCAACCCTTTTGTTTAGGCACATAAAATGAAGTCCTTCTATACTTGTGAACAGAATTTTGGCTGAATTTTTACTTTGTGAAAGAGTTTCATAGTCTGACTCCAAGGAGCCAGAATTCCTTCTGCATGCTGACTGCCACAGCAAGAAATGACCAAGAAGTCTCCTTGGGTTCTTCTTAAAACACGCAGCTATTAACAGAGACTTACTTTCCTGTCCACTACCCGACTTCAACATTTCATTTTGATATTCACATGAGGTATTTTTACACCTGCCTCTACCAAAAAAACCTATTTAATGTGTGTTGCAACATCCCAGTGCTTCCTCCCCGTAACTGCCATGAAAGTACTTACCCAACCCTCCATACCAGCCAGTCCATCCCATCCCTATGAGCTAAACCAGAGCACTAACCACCTGCTGCCCTGGGAAAGCAAGGGAAGGTGGGCTCTTGGCTCTGCAGAGGAGCTGCAGGACAAGTTGCTTTTACGCACTTCAGCCAGGTTAAGCAGAGCACTGTTGAAGCAAACCTCTTGGGATCCCTGCTTACTCTACTCCCATTTGCACCAGGCAGCCGCCTCAGCCTGTGCCAAGGAGAGCACTTTAGGTGACAATAAACTCCAAGTTGTGCTCCAGGTGTGCTTTTAATGTGCTCCAGCCTCCAGTGAGTGTTCTGTCCATAAAACCTCTGAGAAAATTGGCAGTAACTTCCCTCACCCCCAGGATGACTCTACCATGGATGGCCGCTTCTCAGTTTTGGCTGCTCCCCTGTACAGCCCCGCTGGCTGATGCACAGCACCAGGCACAGAGGAGAGGCTGAGGGTCTCTTAGGGGCATGAGCAACATAGTTTGTGCTTTCTGCCCACAACACCAGTGAGGGAGCACCTGAAAGACACGGGAAGAACTTCACAAGACGCGAGACAGCAAGATAACTTCTGGGTTAAACACTGCCGTCCCGGGAAAGAGCAAAGTAGGTGGTTCTGTCTCCCAGTCTGCCAGCCAGCACGGCAGGTTCACTTTGGGAACCACAAGGCAAATGGAATGGGTGGTTGTAGGGAACAAGACAGAGCCCTCACTGAGTTGCAAGCAAGGATGAAACCATACCATAACCATACCATACCCATAGCATACCATAACGTGTTTGAAGCATAAATGGAGATCCCTATTTAGGGGAATTAGAGAGGTTCCTTTCAGACTGCACAGTGTTTGCTGAGCAGATGCCTCAGGATGTGTTGTCAGGAATCACATTCTTCCACTTGTCCCTTCCATTTAATTTTACCTAGAAACACAGTTAAATGCCAAAGACAGCTCTTCACTCTACACTCATTGTCAGAAAAAAAAACCCAAAGCCATGCTCTATTTTACCTCCACTCTGTAGCAGAAACAAATGCTTGCTAAGCCCAGGCTGTGACTGTTACAATCCACAGGCTGTTCCCATAGAGCAGTTCCTGTGGCCCTTTAAAACCAGCATTTTGCTTTCCCTCTTGAACTGCAATTTCAGCCCTGGAACATGAAAGCCCCACTGGGGGTGATGCTGCAGCACTGAGCCAAGGCAGGCAGGGCCAGTTCTCTGTTGTTTCCAGCTCCTGTTGAGAGGGATGAGCACTCTTCGCTCACAGGGAGTGCATCTGATATCTCACCCTCTAGTTTTTCACAGCAGCCTTGTTTGTCACATTGAAGCTGAACAGCTTGCAAGATCTGAAGCTGCCGCATTGCTTGAGAGAATTAGCTGCCATTTTGCATTACATTATCACGTTAAAATGACTTTAAAATGCCAGTTTGCTTGTTAAATCACAAAAGAGAATTTTACTTTTGGTTTCCTTACAGAAATTATTTGATTCCTGGAGTCATGGAATGTATGTCCTACCCCTGCTGCCTGCAGACTCTCCAAAAGACAATCCTGGGAAGCTGAAGGCTGCTCCTACCCAGTGGCACAGCAGTAGTGCTGGTTTAGCATTGGAGGGCTTCGTTTATGTTATAAATTCTAGTCAGATGGCAAAATTCACATAACCAAAGTCCTTTTAGCTGGAGACCTAAATCAATGGAAATGCCAGTGTAAATAAACAGTAAATAGTTCTTTGAGCAGACGGGAGAGTACTGGGCTTGTGGTCAGTAACTTGGAAGCCCTGGGACGTACCCCAGGGTACGGGGATGACTGTTCTGTCATCCTGTTGCATTTGCAACTGCCAAAAACCACACGTGAAGAAAAACCACCTCAACTCTTTGTGGATGAGGGCCTGAAAAGAATCAGGGTTCACTTACTGTCCCCCAGTATTCTGCCTGTGCCAAAGCGAGGGGAAGTCTAGGACTCAGATGGGAAGAATTATGTTGTTGGGTTTTTTTAAATCAAAACTTTTCATGGAAAAGTTGGCTTATAAAGTTTTGACTTTTAAAATAGAATAGTGCTCATAAATGCATAACCTTCTGCCATTGTTGCTACTGAGTAGGTAGGAAGGGACAGAAGAGAGAACTTGAGTTTTACAGTTTGTATTTTCAGTGAAAAACTTTAAAAAAGCAATATCTTTTAGGAGAGACACCAGAAGAAAAAGCACTGTTAAAAAGATATTAACAGCAATTTAGAAGCCAGTTTTGTCGGTGGATGCTTAATTTCAAGAGAGACTGATAGAATCACAGAATTGTCTAGGTTGGCAGGGACCTTTAAGATCATGTAGCCCAACCGAACTGATAAAACCCATCACTAACCCTTGTCACTGAGCGCTATGTCAGCCCGTCTTCTGAATCCCTCCAAGGATGGTGCCTCAACCACTTCCCTGGGCAGCCCATTCCAAGGCTGAATAACCCTTTCACTGTACAAATTGATCCTAACACCATACTGAAACCATACTGAAGAATCTACAGAGTCGAACCTATATCAGAAGGAACTCTGCATTAATTCTGAAGGAAGAAAGGAATTGTGTAGCCCCAAAGGACTTACTGCAGATCTAATTCCTTCCAAATTTGCTGCTGAACCTTCAAGACCAAAGGGAGACTTAGTAAAACCAGAGATAAGTCAACTGGCTTTTAAGCATGTGAGCTGGCTAGGCTTTGCCCAGAGGGTGTTAATGAATAATTTGACCTGCTGACAGACCAAATGAGAGTTTACCGCTTAACCTTGTAACCCCAGTAATTGTAATTAAGTGGTAGCCTGGGAGAGAGTCTGTTAACAGCATCCTGCTAAGGCAAAGAGAAACCTAATGTTTAAACAGATGATTAAACTTGTCATAACTTTCTCATCTTGCACTCAGAGTGGTAATTTTAGGCAGCACTCAAGACATTTTGCCAAGTTGTTTGTGTTGGTTATGGACAATTGCAAATGCACAGCAGTGACTGCACTCTTGTGTTATTCACCCTATGGAAGCACCTTGAGACTCTAGCCAGGATAAGACACCCCACAAATTAACAGGTCTGACAAATGTCCAGCCTAAAAAAACCTCAGGGGAGGGGCAGGAGTGACCCTCTAGGGCACACAGAACATCTTAAGCAAGTATCCTACTAACTGACACATCCTGCCTGTTCCAATCATCACGCTCTGCCCTGCAATGATGAGTCACTGACAGGCAGGAGGATTCCCATCTTCCCACTTGTGTTATTGTTTCCTTATAAACACATCTCTATTTAGAACACAGTAGTCAACACACTCAGAGAAAACAAACAGTCCCTGTAGTGTTCCTGTGCTTCTTTGCCTTTCTGAAACACTTTGTGTGGTTGCTATGACTTTTTAGACTTTGCCACGGAGCGTTTCTCAGCTGTACGACTGCTCCTTTGCAGGAAAGGTGCTGGCTTCCACCTGCCAAACGCAGCTCCTTGCCTGACCTGGCACCAGAAACTCCCAACCTGACCTCCTGCCAGCGCTCTTGCAGGATCAGCTCCCAGACCTGCAGTCCCTTTATCTGCAACTTGGATCAAACTTAGTGTGAGGGTTCAGAGCCGGCAGCTGGCTCAGCTGCACCCACGCAGAAGCACCACGCCGTGCTCAGACACGATAGCCTCAAGGGCTGGATTGCTGGTTTTACTTGGGACTTGATCACCTTCCCCAAAGGGTCAGTCTAAAAGGAGTAACACACTCCAGGCAGAACTAGGTCTACAAGAAAGAACTGTTTGGTTTCAGGGGTCAGTAGGTCTCAGATGAGCATTCTCTTAGAACTAGAAGCAAACCCCAGGGTCGCAGGGGCTGGTGAGTGAGGAGAAGAAATGCGTCCACACAGTTCATTGGAGTTTGTTTTAGAAAGTATATGCTCTGGGGCTGCCTGTAGCAACTAACTGGCTGGTTTAGGAGCTGCAGCTTTACTGATGGCACTTAATGTCCCAGTCCTATAGGAAAAGAATATAAATTATATACAGTTTTGGCCAGACAGACCAAATTCAAGTCTGACTCGAGGTGATTCTTTAAAAATGATGCAGTTAATCAGTTTGTGTCTTCACCAATGCAAAACCAAACCAACCACACAAGAAAAAAACCAACCCACATTCCAAAACAAAGATCACTCATCGTGGCTGTGTATGAGGACAATTACCCAAGCTCTAGCAAAGCCTCACAGCGACAAAACCAATACAACAGATGGTTTGGCACAGAAACAACTTAAATGTCCTTTGTGATCATCCCTATTCATCAATACACGCATAAATGGACTTAGGCTCCTTACCCTACAGCTGTAGGGTATCCATGACATAACTAGAGAGGTCCACTTTCACATTTAATCACAATGTTGTGCCCTGGAAGTGTCTCCATTGGCACCTTCCATGCAAGCAAAATAAGAGGTCGATTCAATGTGCAACAAAGAGAGGTACAGGTAGAAAAGGGGATGGATTTTATTATTTCTACTGTTTTTAAATTGCAAAGCTACGATGAAAATGAGGAGATTTGGTTTAATGTTAATGCAGAGCTGTAGAAAGGGTATGATCCCACAGAAGTTACAAGATTGTCTTAATGGAGGACGATCCAATTATTTATGTTGAGCAACTGAAAGAAAGAACTGCATTAATATTTCCTTCTCCTTTCAGGTTTGAGTTCCTGTGGTCCACTTTTCAAGGTTCCAACCAGGCAATGCCAGCTACGCCCCTTAAAATGAAAGCTAAGGCTGGTGATTGTATGGTTCTGCAAGTGGGGACTCTATGGAAAAAAAATGATCAAAAAATGCAACTGATGAAATTGTCCAACTTAAAGGCTGCATAGCAAGAAAGAAGTAACCTATAAGGTGATCAGAGACAGCAACAAAACAGATGGAGAACACTTTTGAACTTGCTAGGACTGGGAAAAAAAGGATTTGAAGTAAATAAAATAAAAGACAACTGATTTTGCTCTCAACTCCACCTTGTCATTTTCAAACCAAACCACATAAACTGATTACCTGCTTAAGGACCCCACCTTGTCACCTATCTCTAAGACCACTTTTACCAACTAAGTTCTTTTTTTTTTATTTTCCTCAGATTTCAGTCCTTGCAACTCCTTTATTCAATGCCAATTCCTCTAAATTAAGAGGCATTAATCAGTAATAGCCCAATTGGTAACACTGGACACCCAATAATCAAGTCTTTCTGGGGAGAAAGTGGAAAATCCAACAGCAGCTTTCAGGAATCTGAAATACCTTCCAGAACCCATCTTTCAGATATACCTGGAATCAATGCACAAGCTTAAGAAATCCTGGAAGAGTGAGATGGACTAAGTTTTTGACTTTGAACAGGCTGCTGCTTCTGCACACAATGCTGGGCATATTGTCCCAATATAAAGTGGTTTGAAGGGAAAAAAAAGAGCCAGTCTCCATTGAGCTTCTATTTGAAACCAGGAGGTGTCCATAGCTTTAGGATTCTGAGAGTCTAAAAGAACAAGCTATTAACATCAAGAAGTGCACAAATAAGCCTCAGCTATTATGCCTAGACTTAATTACAAGAAAGGTGTATTACTATAGCTTCCTAACACACCAGCTCTCCCTGTTGCCTTCGGTGGTGATAGCACAGATTCATTTCATGGAAAAAGCTTTATAAGCACTTTGGGTTTTTCTATGGGGAACCTCCCACCACAACACTCGCAGTCAGCCTGTGACATTGCTTGTTAAGCAAGCCCAGGGAAGGGAAGGACAGCACTGCACTGCAGCACCAGAGCATCAATGTGGTGACCCACACTGCTGATTCTGATTTCACCCCTGCATGCCCTCCAGGGATCAGACTGGATTTCCCTTCTTCCCAAGAGATACCAAAATACTCTCTCTACACATAGGTCCTCACCTGGACCACACAGACATGCCCAACTCTGCTAACTCCTCTTCATCATCTATGACTTCCTGTAGCCCTCAGAATTAAACTGTCCTAATTAAATTAAAATGTCCTAATGCATTTTTAATTCTTTCCCTCTATGGAAAGTAAAATACTTCTCTTACTTATTTCTCCATTATTTTATCTTTCTTTATGGAAAGAGGATTCCTCAGCCCTTCTTGCATCCTGTAACAACTTCTCTCGTTCCGATGTACTGTCTCTCATCTCCTTGCCTCTTCTCAGTATTTTGCCCCTCTGTCCTTCATTCTCATTCTACCTTTCTGTCTCCTGTTGTCTCTGTTCCCAAACCCCACTCCAGTCTCAGGCAGAAGGCTATAACTTCTCTGTTTCCTGTTCTTCTATGAGTTATGCCACTGATGAATCATCCTAATTGAGAAGGAGAACATACTCCCCAGCATTTGTGCATTTGGTTTGCAAATCTGATTGAGTGATAAGCATAAATATTACATAAAATGACTGTGTAGAGATTAGCCAGCCACTGTGCCCAACTCTAAGGTGGTTCAGACAGAGAACATCCAGTAGGAAGCCACAGGGCAGATCTCCCTGTGCACTCTTTAGAGCCATGGACCAAAGTGAAAATGTTTGTTTCTACTGGTAACTATTGATGTCTGCTATTTCTACAAATGCAGGTATGAAGGTCTTAATAGAACTGTTGGGTGTTCAACAGAAATGACCTAACAAACGAGAGAGAACTGCTCTGAGCAAGCAAGACCCTTATACTCACGAGTAAGGCTTGGCTGAGCACACACCAACTAAACGAGCATCAGAGAAGCGATACACTAAATGATAAATACCGATGGATGTTGGAAATAAACTTGCAAACCTCCCCAGTAAGTTGAAGATGGTGGCACAAGGGGTTTGGATTTCAACATCAGAGCCAGGAGTCCCACATCCCACTAGGCAAACTCCAGCCACTGTGGTAAAATGGGGAAAACGCCGCTTGCTGTTCCTTCCAGGGATACTGTTAATTAATTCTTAATTAAGTTTGCAAAATACAAATATCCTTGATTGAAAGACACTGTAAAAGGGAAATTATTGTTAGGAGGATCAGAACTTTTGCCTGGGGAAAACCTCTGGGTGTATTTTCTCATTAATGCTAATGGAAATTAACAGCTTAATGCAAGCCAAGCTGAAAATAAGATACTTTACATTTGCATCTTAACTACGTTTGCTTCATTACTTATTTAGGACCACTGATACATGCAGGAAGGTGAGTCTCAGCACTCTGAGCCACAGTTTTCAAGTGGTCCTGTATATACATGCAACTCTGAGGGCTTTCCTAAGAGCCATTCCCATGGCAGTATGTGGGAATGGATGCCAACCCAGCAGAGAACAAGAGGACAAAAAATCAGGGAGGGCCAGAGGCTACAACCAGGAAAAAGATGGGGAGACTGGTCAGAAAGGGACAAGGGAGAGAAGCACATGTGGCACCTACATTTAACTCCAGGTCAAAAGTGCAATTCTGAGAGCTTTTACTGCACTCTGGACACATCTGGGTACATTTAAGACTCTGACTTTTCCCAAACTAATAGGGATTTTTTTGCTTTGGTCACATCCAATTGCCTGTTCAGTCCTGACAGCTCAAGAAGTTCGGTACCTGACCTATGGACTTGTCAGGCTCAGAGCTGGCACCTCCCACCTTTGACTCCTGTGACACTGACCCTGGTGGAGACGGTCTCACATACACACAGGGACGCAGAAAGCAGTTGAATAACCACATCAAAACAGCGGGAAAACAAAGAGGAAGAGCACTTTTTGCAGTCTCACATGAAGGGAGCTGTGGTACCCCATGGAGCTGCTCAGGAGAGATGAGAAGCACACCCCTTTCAGGGGATCAGACACCTCATGCCACAAACACGTGGGCTGAGCCTGGCATTTCCCATACCAAACATGGTGCTGGACACTAAGAAGAAACCAAGAAGCTCAAGAGAAGCCTTCAGAGCTTTCCTCCCACGAATCACACACTTTTAGACTTAGCAATAATATTTGAGCATGATGAAGTCTTCATCCACTGACAGGGCCTTTTACTTTCCTTACTAAAATGCAATAATTCATGATTCATGTTTTTTTGGTGAAATTATCTGCAGTGTATGTTCCATTCTATTTTCATTCCAAAGAATAAATTCCAAAGCTGTGCATAACAGGAACAGGGGGAGTTCAGAAGAACTTGTGTCCTCTTTGCTTCAAAACTTCTGAGGGTATTCAAGGGTTAACATCTTCTGCAGTTTCCATTATGATAGTGATAAAAGCTGCATAAGACGGAGCAGCATGTATATTTTACCAATAAATAATTCCAGAAAAGTCACATTTTTGTAAGAGTGATTTGCCACACCAACTTAATGCCTTTCCCCTTAATTAATCTGTCCAAAACAGATGTCACTTGTTTTGATGAAGATGATAATCACCAGATTTCTCAGACTAAGACAGACACTGATAATTGCAAAAAGAATCACTTGTGCAGCCTCACCCAAGCACACGGTTATCTCTGATTCACTAAGAAAATATGTGTCAAGCAAGCTGTGTATAGAACCCTAGAACAGTTTGACACTGTCAAACACAAAGTTCTGTTAAGAATCCTCTGACAGCCCTGATACACCACGCTGGGTCACAAGTGCTGTAAATTGGTGTGGTTCTTGAAGGAATAGTGACACCAATTTATTCTAGAGCATGGCAGAGTTTGGGACAAACCTGCAGGAGACCTCTATGGGACACAGAGCAGGCTGGAGCATGGGCTTCTGCAAAGAATTGAGAGATCATTTCTCCTGACCACATCTTTTTTCTGCCTTCCAAGCCCAGGAGCATGCATAAAGACATGGTGTGCAGGGCAGTAAGATTGCTTCTTGCCTCCCCAAAATAAGAAAGCTGGTTGGTAACAGGTAAACCTGGGGCTTTCCCCACGTCAGCTCTGGAGAGGGAGTCCCTTACTCCCACTATTGGCCAGCTCTGTGTGCCGTGTACCTCTTACACCATACAACCACAGTCACAATAAAGGGCTGCAAGGGATCTCCCTGTCACACGGATCGAGGCTCATTTTAAAGAACAATAAAGGAAGAAAGTCTTTTAGCCTGCTTTTGTCTTTCTGCCTCTCCCTAAGTCCACACTACAGTACCTGCAGTGCAGGAGACCATAAACCCATCGATTCCCCAGGGTTGTAGAGCCAGTGGAATCGTTCCTGTGAGCATCCCTAGGTGCCAGGTGGACACCCCCATAAGCAAGCACTTCCACATGACATTGTACCTGGATATATTACTACTGGGATTCACCCCCCATCACCCTCCTGTAACAGCAAACAGCTGCAGAACTCTAAGCAGAGTGAAATATCATCTGTCATCACACTGACCTTTCAGTGCCTGCCCTCTTTCTTGCATTAAATCAGGGTCTGCAATTTTATCCAGATTCTTTTGGGAAACATTTTTGTTTGTAAGGCAGTTCATGAGTTCACTTCCCACACTGGGACAGAGGTTCATATCCTGTGATAACACCACAGTAAAACAGAGAACAGATGATCAAATCAGATTTGATTTAGATTTGTCCATCTTGGTGTCCAAACATGTGGCAAACATGAGCTGAGCTGTGCAAACTGACTTCTACCACTTGAAAATTTGTCTCTCCTTTCTTTCTGAGGAGCATAAGAGTTGGCAGCATCCAAGTGAAGTTTCCTCCTCTTGTTTAAATAAGCCAAAGCTCAATCAGATAACTATTACTGCTTTCTTGTTTACACTGTTCTTCATAGAAAAAGTGGATTTATAAATTGCTATGGTATGGGTATGAAATGGCTACATTCAAAACAAAGACTCCCCACTATCCTAAGTCTGCACCAGTTGCCCTTATCAACTATTACTATTTTTAAAATCTTTGGCACGTTAAGCCTAGAACTGGTGTCAGGGAATATTCGGAGACAAGAAGAAATTTACCATATGAGATTATGGGGGTTAAAAGACCATTATTTGTATGAAGCCCCTCAGTTTCCACTCTGTATTATAAAAAAATGAACAAAGGAACACCCAAAGGCAGGACTGCCTAAACAGAAGGTTAGCATTTTATAGGAATTTACTTTGCCAAGCTACAGTTTTATTTCACATATTAAAACAACTCTTCCTGCTATATATTATAAACAAACAAAGCAATAAAAACCTAAACCCCACACCTCTCCAAGGCCAAGGATTAGCTACCTGACTACAATCACTCTGGAGTCTAAACCCCATGAGCTGATTTGGAGAGATCTCTTCCCTGAAAACCTGCTTAACAATTAAGTCACTTTCCAAACCAGCATCTGTAATTACAAGTGCTGCTTGACTTGTTTCCATGTAAAACCAGCCACAAAATGCAGCCCTCTCCACTGAACCTTCCAAGTGGAAAGCTGTCAAAACTCCAGAGGATGGCTGATGAGAGGAGGCAGCGGGCAGAAACTTATGTCCCATAAGAGACCCAACTGCAGATTTACTGGGGCAGAGGGTGAAGGCCAAAGACAGATGGAATTGCCACTCCACCCACAAGTAGTTGTACTCATTGCATACCTATTGCTTGCAGGGAAAGAGAGAAGAGGCTGCAAAATCGCCTCTGCCATTCCCTTCCTTCCTATCATCATTACACACAGCCCAAGCAGCGGCTGAGCCCCTTCAGGACGCACTGGCTGTAGCTCATCTCCCTTTACAACAGCTCCCAGGCAAATCTGATGGATTTTCTCCTGGGCAGAGGCTGATTCCCAGCCTGGAAAGCATCACACTGAATCCTCAACTGGCATCCAGCAGCAGCTGAGGAACGCCAACCCACACAGAGCAGCATCGAGCCAGAGAAGCAGGAATTTGGAGCAACAAGCAGGTGTTACACAGCCAGTTTCCTTTACCAAAGCCGGTTGTACGTACAATTGCTACAAACCTACTGAGGACCGAGAGAGAAACATCTCTTGCCCAGGTGTGAATGAACAAAGAGTGGACTCCTGAGCCTCCTCCTGGAGAGCACAGAGCAGAGGTGCTTAAGTAAGAAGAGCTAATTGTTTGACAGATGGAGGGACTGTCTGCTGGTGCACAAAAGACTGTTTGTTCTGCAAGACTGGTCCAAAAATATCTCAGTCTTTCTCTTCTGGGTAAGAAGGGGGAAAAATTCAGAACAATTAGAGAGACATAGCCTGCAACTAGCAAACTCTTTTTAAAAACAATCTCTGAAGATGCAGGCAGAAAGAAAAGTCATCCCATACAAAAGCACCTCAAGATATGATGAAGAAAACACATGGGTAGCCCTCTGTGTTTCCGAGTATCTTGTCACAAATGAAAGAAAGCACTCAAAATTATGGAGGTGACAAAACCTGCAATCTCAGACAGGCTTTTCCTACCTGGAGCATCTCCAAGAGCATCATGAGTGGACTCCTCAGCAAGGGAAGGTGAGACAAGGACGACAACAACAAGGCAGGCACAGGACAGCACCCTCTGCAGCACAAGGAACAGTCCCAGCACACTGAAGGGAGCAGAGCAGGCCCAGCAGCAGTCAGCCTGCAGGGAGAAGGCAGATCCAAGGTCAAGTGAGGAAGTCAATTTAGCAAGACGAAGCTGGGATCAATAAGGTTTGAGGCTGAGCAAAAGGCCTGTGCCTAAATATAGCTCCCAAGCCCCCACCAGTGTATGTCCCAGCTCAGCCTGACGCAGCTCTGCCCCAGCAGCCTGATCCCAGGTTATGGCTGCATGATAGCAGAGCTGGCCTTGATTAGAGACAGCCAAAGCCCTGAGGTTGGGGAAGAGTTTGTGGCTCATTAAGACAGCTATGAAGAGCACAGGGTGTGATGTGGACACTGCTCAGGAAGAAGAAAGAGAAGATGTGCTGGTGGAAGTCGATGAAACCAGCATGAGGTGTTTTGATCCTGAAAAGGAAGAGAAGCAATATCCTTCCCTCTTCCTACTCCTGTGGAAGCCAGACTTCCGAAGAGAGATAATTAGAAAGTGAGTTTTAGCCATATCAACTTTTGCATGTTTTCTGTTTGAGAGAAAAGCTGCTAGCAGGAACAGTGGTGAAGGAGCTGCAATGTGCCCAATCAGTCCTCAGGCGTGCTGACAGCCCCTCAAGGTGTAAGTTGCAAACATGGTAATTTAGATAATGAACCAGTGTAGCTTACTCGTGTCCCTCTTCCCCTGCTGGCACTCCAAATCCCCACACTGCTACGGCAAAGCAAAAGCTGCCAGCAGCAGCAGCTCCCTTTGGCAGGAGCCTGGAGAATGGCAGGCTGCAGCTCACACGTCTGTACCTCGCTCAATATTTGGTCTTATTTCACATGAAGGTTCTGCACCAGGGTTGCAAAGGCTTCAGAAAAGGAATGGATGTTTAAAAACTGATTAGCTGTTAAGAGTCACACAGCTTGATCATAACCACAGCAGGTAACCATCCATAATGCTTTTTCCTGATCAGCTTTTAATGGTCTATAAACACACACTACTCATGTTATAAAAACATTAGACAATTCTTTCTCATTTATTAACTTCTTACAAATGGAAATTTTGCATAAAAAGGAACTCTGTACTCATTCAAGTCTGCAAGTTTGATTTTCACTTTGCTTTTTTAACCACGACTTATTTTAATAAAAGGGCCATTATCTATTTTGCCTCATTTCTTTTGTGCGTAGAGAAATGTCAAGCTATATCCTCCTTCCTTTCTGCACAGTGGTGCAAAGCAGGAGATAGCACAGCACATTAGGGACGGCCCTCGCCGAGGGAGTTGTTCTTTCTCGCTGTTCTCCTTCAGGAGAGAAACCAGCTGGTCCCAGAGGTCTGTGCTGGGAGCCAGCTGGAAAGGCAGGCAGAGGGCTGCAGGCAAGGGCAAAGATCTGCTGAAAAGGTAATAAAGTTCAAGGGTGCACCTTGCAGACTACAAAATCTCTACTCAGTCGGCGTTTTGGGGGCAGGTGGTGGCAGTTGAAGTCCTCAAGGTGAGCAGAGGCACAGCAGGTTAGCTTTAGTGGTCCTGGTTTCCTGTAGATCCTCCAGAGTTTCTAAATTTGTTGGAGGATCTGAGGATCCATATAGCCTGAAATCGCTTTTATTCCATGAGAATGCACAAAGACCGCCCTCAGCATCCCTGATGATATTCCATGGTGAAATACCCTCCCTCACCCTCTTGACTCAATTTCTACCTTGCTAACATGGTAACCAATTAAACACTAATTTTCCTGCTCAACAAAGGTGGCTTCCTTTGCCCCTGTTAACGGTAAAAGGACTTCTATAACGAAGAGATTCCACTTTACAGGCCCTTGATCTGACTGCTCCCAAGTGGAATTTTTGGACAATAGTTCCTTCCATCACTTTCATCCCAGCCTTTTCAAGTTCCATCACATCTACCTTTTAAAAATCCAATAATGCTCTGCTGCTGCTTTTGAGTGTTTCTTCACGCATACCTCAAACCCAATGGCATAATGACCGTTTTCCCTCAGATGAAGGCCGTATCTTTTGTCACTCAGTGTTCATTTCCAACCACTACAGCTTCTGATCTCATTGATTGCTTAAGAAAAAGCAGCAAGAAAACAGTCCTGAAATAACCACCAGAAACACTCATCCTTCCCCAGTCATTCTGTAATTCTTATTTTAGTCAATAGCAGGGTCATTAAAACCCTCCCACGACGACTGTGTCAGGCTCTTTACGAACCTGCAAAGACACTGGGTGCTCTGCCCTCACTTGCCATCCTGCGGGTCTGCTATAAGCTCCCCATATCTTTTTCCATCCACTTCATTCTTTTCCAGTTCTCTTTATTACAGCAGCCAAGTCTGCCTAATCTGTTTTGACTGTAGACCTTCTCCCCGGCTCATGCTTTGCTGTTACCCCTCCTATTGAGTCTCCTCTTTTCCATGGGCTGTGATTTACAGCACTGGAAGTGCTGGGACGCCCTGCTGGGATGAATGTGACCTCCCCACGTGTGACCGTGTGCGCAACGCAATGGAATTGTGCTTTTGCTGGGCTGTTTTCCCCCCAGTTGCAAACACTGAAATCACTGCTGTCACCATAACAAATCCTTTCTCACTGTAAGAAGGAAAACATTTTAAAAGCTCTAATGAATAGTGTATGCTGTACAGAAGTTTAGTCGTGCTCTCAAAGAAGGTTGGTTGTTCTACGGTGTGACCACTCATACAAAGCACCTACGGAATATGCTGGGACCCATTCTCACACATGACCAAAGGGAACTCACAGCACGACCTAAACTAAGTGTATCAAGCCATTTATGTCTGAAGTCAGATAGTTTTATACTGATTGAGGAGTATCCTTCCAGGAAAACAACCTACGTGAGTGCCACGGAGTTTACTGAAAGAGTAAATCACTACTTCAGGTCAGTAGGCCCATCACAGTTTGACTCACTGACCAGTTTCTGAAAATCTCTGCACTGGTTTTGCTTGCATTTAAAATATAACATAAGGAGAAAAGCAAACCTTGGCTATTTTTTTGCTCTCTGTGAGAACGAAGTATGTAAATATATAATTTCAGGTTAATGAGGGAGATTCATAATTATTTTCTATTACAGAAAAATCAGACTTTATTTTCTTATCTTCAAAGCTAAAATTGCTTTAATGAGGAAATCCACTTTTCATTTGTATTCTGTCTCTTCTGCATTCTCATTAACGATTCATAATTTAAGAATCAGGAGTGATTAATGCCTGGCTACACCCCATAAAGCTCTTAAGGAACACTGGTGCAATTGGGAAGGTTTAGACGCTCCCCTCATTCCATGTTACACACATCACCCTGCACCAAAGCTAATACACTCTGCCCAAATTCAGGAGGCAGCAGGATGTGGTCCAAGAAACCCCACTGGAAGTTAAGCAAAAAAGCCCAGCAAATACAATGAAACAAAAATTTAAAAAGAAAAGCAGACACTGTGTTAAGATTTAATGGCAATTAAATCTCAATTTAAGAACTGCCCGGCAAGGACTGGTGTCTCAGCCTTCGTGGTTTCTACCTGCCCCAGAGGAGGAGCAGCAGCAACTGGTGCCTGCCAAACAGGGAGACACTTCCCTGTGTTTTCAGCCAACCTGTATGGGTTGAAAGAAATGGTATAAGGCTTCAAGTGCTCCTCTCCTGCTTGTCTTCTCCTCCACAGCACCTCACTGTACACTTCTCTGACAAGAAAGTAGGGGACTTGGGGGTTTATGTTCTCTCTTCCACTCTCACCCTTGTGAGATGAGCCACTCCATGGGGATGAGTGCCACAGGGAAGCAAAGGGACATCCTTCTCTTCCCATATTGTCTGACTCTGCTGAATTTTGCCTTGATGAATAAAGAAGTTTGATGGAAAGCTGGGTTCTGATACTGTCCTCTCCTCTTTGCCAACAGGCTGTCATTGCAGAGCACTGCTCTGGTGTATGCCTTCAACAGATTGCGTCTGGCACCGCACGGAAGCTCTGCCATCGATCCTTCCCTCTTCCCCGCTCTCCTTTCCGTGTGGAGGGATGGGATGACAGAGGTGCTCTGTTAATGACACACGGAACAAAGACACAGCAGCTGCCCTATCTGTCAGACTGCGCTTAAAAGCTTCCTTCTCATGGTTCCCAGGTCTAGTCGAGCTCTTTGCACGGTGTCTAAGAGAGAAATAAACTGAAAGAGAGGAAGGAGCACTGAAATACTGACTACACAGCTGCCTGTCTCCTAGGCATAACAGTAACCCTGACTCTGCAGAGTATCCTGGAGTGTGCAGGGAGAAGCCTCTCCCAGCAGAACCCGAGAGGTGCAGAAGTAGCTACAATGACCTTTCCCAGTTCTTCACCGTTATTTTGATGACGCCTTAGCATTTCACCTTAGGATCAAATTAAAACAACTTATAATGCAATTCACAGATGCAGGCACTGCAGTGGCAGCACATTTGAACCCAAGCTGCTGAGGGGTCTCTGGGTTCCTCCAACACCACAAAAAGTGACAAAAAACTCAGCTTTTCCTAGGGGACTTGCCCTACTGCTACAAAACCAGCCTTAACCCCAAACCCAAATCTGCAGAAGCGGAGCCTGCGACCGAGGAGTGAATCTAGTCATCAGTTCTGACACGGCTGTATGACAGACCCCGACCACTGAATCCACAGGGGAGGGGGCAGCCAACTCAGGGTCATATTTTTCTGCACTATTTTTATTACAGCCTGGTGATAAGGAAGGAAGGCTAGGTTATTATATACATATTTATCATGCAACCAAACATCCTGCAGGTGTTACCAGTTGCACTACACACAGCTGTGCATGACACTTGGAGATTCCACAGTACTTGTTTTGCTTACCATATTCTTTATTTCTACTGACTGTCATCTTAAGAAAACTACAGATGATTTCTTATCTCCTTACTTTCCAACACCAGAAGTGTTCTCCTCTCTCCCTAACACTTGGGCTATATATAAACTTTCCAAGTTTAAACACCAAGCTCAAGAATTTTCCAGATGCCCTTCCTATTGCAAGTTTGCTGACATGGAGGGTGGAAGGAAGCAGGTCAGAGCAGAATGCGGCGTTGCACTGGAATAACACACTGAAGAAGCCCACCTGGATTTGAAAAATAGCATTGGTGATAGCTGGTAAGAACTGGGAGTCAGATACTTACCTTGATAAGGATTTACAGAGCCAAGAAACACAAGCAGATTGGTTACGGCTCAGAATACTGATCACAGGGGGAGTATTGCGATGACTAAGTCCTTTGCTCAGGAGACATTGATTCAGCTTTTGTTAATTTAATTTTCTGGGAATTAAGAAAAGGATGATTTTTTTTATTTCATTTGCATTTAGCTCCCATAGGTGCTGGCATTCTACTACTACTTTACTGGAATAGGGAAGACAACCATCTTCAAGATCTGCTGCTGTGTACTAACCGGTGACTTGGAGTGTTCCCCACCACCTCCCCAAAGAAATGAAGAGACATGACGTGTTGAATTATTGCCCTAGTGCCTCCTTAAAAGTGCTGCTAGCTAGGAGATGAAAAGACAACTTGATTAGCATCCCCTGAGAATTCTGCCAACAGGCACACAGCACCTCAGACACACTGATGAGGATGAGCCAAGTTTGAGTGTCATTACAGTGAGAAGCATCCTATCCTCATAATTCAAGTGGGTAAAGGGGATTCATTCAGATGATCAGCTCATTTACTACCGCATCTGCCTGGCTTCACACTACCCTTCACATCACCAGTCGCACAGCCAAGCAGGACCGCTGCAGTCACGGAGATGTTCTCCAGCACAACGCAGGCCTTACTGTTTGCTCAGTTCTTGTCTGGGGCAGGTCATTTCCTTGGACTGCAACGCTCAGCCTAAACCTTCAAGTTGCCAGCAGTGAAGTGTCTAAGCACACTGAGAAAAAATTTCCTGGCAATTAATTATCTCTACTGCTAAATATGTCAGCCATTTTTTACTTCAAAATTTTTAACATATCCAGCTACATCCACTAATTCTTGGGTCTTCTCATACAGTTACTGCTTGAAATGAAGTCTGTTACCAAGACTGGGTCCTCACACAGCCATTCACAGAGACATCGTCCTCCTTTTTCCTCCCTTCACTCAAAAGCTTCAGTTTCCAAAGTGACAAGATAATGGCACAATTTGCAGTCTTTTTCAGTGATGTTTCACTGCTGGCTTCCCCATCCCAACTTTCTCTGCCAGAACAAAGCCCTGGAGGCAGCAGAGGAGCGATCCCTGCTCATGATGGTGAGCAGGGAGTGGCAATGGGCTGAGAGAGATGTCCAAAGAGAAGCGAGGCATCTATCACTCCCAAAATGCCCCCGTGGCTCTGACCTTGTCACGGTTGGGCCTGCATCTGGTCTTCCTCCCTCAGACCTGTATCAACCCAACGCTCTGGATTTATCCCCAGTTCAGCCTCCTCCTGATGCAGCATGTCCTGCTGGCACAGGCCCATAGCCCAGCAAGGAAATTCCTGGGATTTGAGCACGGAAAAGAACCTTTTCTCTTTTGGGGATTCCCAAACATTAAGCATTTATGTTAAATTTTTAAATTTGGAGAAGGTGAGGAGCAAACAGAAAGCCCCTGTCCACATTCAGATTGGTATGCTGGTATGCTGCCTTTGTTCCTAGGCACTGAAATTCACATTTTGCCATGTCAGAATGTGGCTCTCTTACACCTGCAACAGTGATCTGGCTTTTTAATTATTTATAAGTCCGGAGCTGCTGTGACATCTGCAACCTTTGCTCAGTAACTTCAGGTTGTCTCTCAGGTCAGTGAAAAAATATTGCAGACCTCCCTGCAAGCACACCAGCATGGTAATGACTTAGAGTTCAACACCTATCAGCCAGAAATAAAACTTAATAGGAATGAAGGTCATCTTGTATTGTTTCTCAGTCAAAATGTTCCAAGGTACCAAGCAAAACTACATTATACAAACACTATTAATCAACTAAGTTTATGCTACTATCAAAAAGCTAATCTCCCAGGATCCATTTTTCCAAAAGCCAACACCAGGCAATGTTAATTTAAGAACTTACAGATTTTAACTGTTTATTATGGGATTCATGTATTAGTCCTCCTTTTTTTTTGTCTGAGTCTGACATCAAGTTGACTCACATTTACCTGACTTTTATTAACAAGAATCAATCCATTCCTGCTTTTCAAATTCTGAAATTTTAATTTCCCTTTAGTGCCTTGAAAGGCTCCCAGGGTTACAGGAGCTTTGAAAAACAAAACAACGACAAGAAACAAACAACACCCCCCAACATCAGTCCTTGGCCAGCACTTTTACAATGACGTGATGCAAGTTAATCTGCATTTCCCAAACCCAAGTGCAACTTCTGTCCCTGAGGTTTAACACACTCCTCACTGGGAGATGAAAGCGCCGCATTCCCCTATGGAAGGGGTACATCACCTTGCCTTTCCTCAACGAGCAGATAGAAACATCTGCTGAAAACAGCCTCCTTGATGCTTTCACTGGCAGTGTCACTGTTTCCTAGGAATAGACTGGTGCAACTGCTACATATTTCTTGTGTTTTAATAGACCTTCAGTGTTCCTCTTCCCCCCACCAGGTCTTCCCATTGTCTTGCTGATGACTTAGGTTTCAACTTTTGTTAAACCTCCTCTCCCTGAATTTCCAGTTACTGCTTTATGACCCACCATCTTCCTATTTTTCCACTTGTTATGTGTCAGACACTTTAAAACTTCTTTCCTTCCTAGTTGCCTAACTCTCCCTCTAAATCAGGCTCCTAATTTCCCAGTGACAGGGGTTCTCTTTCTGACTGTGACATTTTGGTGAGCTTGTAAGAGGAGCTAAAACAGTTCCAAACTCCTTACGTGCTGTGCAGTTTTACTCCCAGCTCCTTACCACTATGCCTCAAAACGATCTGCAATGCCACGAAACAGGCACTGCTGAACCATCCAGGGAATATCCTCCAGTTTCAGACTTGCAGAAAAGAAGTTACATACACTGAAAATACCTGTTTTACAATCACCCTGGTTTTACAAGTGTCTCCCCACTGGATGCCAGACTTTCTGATTTTCATTCTGTCAGTTCAAATAGTCAGAAGTGGCAAAAGTGTCTGAGCGCCGCTCAGACTGAAGCCTGCTAGGAGTAGACAGTCTTTTTTCGCCACCAAAATGACAGATGGCTGCTTGAGAAGCTGGCCAGCTTGTTTCCTCATGCCAGTGGGTGGGCTAGAGCAGCCATTAACTAGTAGTCCATCTCCTGCTCCCTCTGTTAAGGTATTGATTTACTAGCATTTACAATAATTTCTTTTGAGGTCTTGATGGCTCATGAACAGGGAGGGTAATTTCCATACTGAGCACTGCTCCTCCTTCCCTTTTGCCCATTAAGTCCTTTCTAAACAGAAAAAGGATGGGTGCCTCAGCAGCCACAGTCACCCGGGGGTATTGTGTCTTGTGTATCACCTTACTGCCTGCCTGCCACTCTACAGCCAGAAATTCAAGTATAGATCAACAATTGTATTAAATGGAGACTTAAGCAACAGGGAATTTTCAAGAGGCCTGAAGAAACTCAATTCAATTACACAGGTTATCTAAGTCACTCAGGCTCTCTTAAAAGTCACCAGCTTATTGCACAGTATCTGCCCCCAGAGGGGTTATGTGAAGCAGAGGAAAACCCTGCTCCAGCAGTGGAGAGGGCAAGAAGCCTGCACAGGCTCAGTGCCAGCACCTTATAAGGCCCTCATCCATGACAGGGATTCCCCCTGGTCCCACTGTGCTGACCATGTTCTTTAGGATACAGACCAACTCTCTCCCCTGTGAACCTCATGAATTTCACAGACGGGGTGAAGGTGGGAGACCTGGACCTCTCTTGGCAGCCTTTCCCCTATCCATGGAACACCCCATTCTGCAATGTTTCCATGCCACCAGTGGGCTGGGCAGAGTTACAGAGGGGCAGGGAGCACTCTGTGGCAGTTGTTCCCATAGTAAGCTTGTGCTTCCTCTGCACTTTACAGCAGGGTTTGCTCAGCACGCACAGAAAAACAGGAAGATCTGCTCAGCTCATCCAAAGACAAGACTGACGGACAAGGGATGGGTTCCTTGAGCTGTTAACATAGTTCTCAGTGGAGAAACTCCACATCCAGTAACTTTTCAAGGGGATTCTGCATTCTATGCTATCTTGCACATTTTTGCTGATTATCTTTGGTTTCATACCCTACAGTCAACAGTAATCTTTACACCTATGACCAGAAACATCCTCTTAAGAGCCCCTGCAGCCTCTGAGGCAGAGAAGGGTCTAGAGTCACACAGTAACCCAGGCTGGAAGCACCTCCTCCTTTAAAGCTGGGTCCATAATGAGATCAGATGAGGTTGCTCAGTACTTCACCCAAACTGGGCGTGAGAACCTCCAAAAATGGGGAACACTCACTCGCCCTGGACAATAGGATCCAATGCCTGACTATCCTTGTGGGAGAAAATTTCTTCTTTATATACAGTCAGACCCTCTCTTGTCTCAGAGTTCATGCCTGTTGTCTCCTGCCTGCTGTGCACGACTGAACTGATGAGTGGGTGGGTGGGGGGTGCTGTAAGACTCAAAGTGAGAATGATGTCAGAGGGATAGCAGGAACAGGACAGAAAACTGTGTGGACTGGGAAAAGTCTCCATAACAGCAAACCCTCCCCACAGTTGGTCCCTTCCAGCACCCTGGGCTTGCACTGCAGGGGTACTGGTATCACTGCTCTGCTCTCATACCAGCAGAAAATAAAGTCACACACACACAGACACAGCCCTGATACAACCCATCTCAGAGGGGAACCATATTCTCATTCTCCAAGCAACCCATTAAACCTATCTGCTTCTTCATTTACTTCACGCATATTGACAAACACATTTGCACAATTCCCTTTGAAGGGACATGAATCTTTTCCTCCACATAAACACTAAGCACCATTTTAGAGCCTCTCCCACTGAGCCCCGTTTTCCTATAAATGCATTAGCAGCCACAATTGCAGCCAAGCAGCAGAAGCTGACAACGCGAAGGAGCAACAGGGAAAGAATCCAAAGGGGGTCGCTACCTCTTCAGAGACGCCCCAGTGTTAAGATTTTTCACTTTGACACTGCACTTTATAATCTTCTTCAAAGGCTGCTGTACACATGTACACGCTTATTTATAACTGCATCCATTAATCACTGCTAACTGCAGCAAGCAGCTCCCATCCCCAGCGCACGCAGCTCGCTCCGTGCCCGGTGGCTGTGAAGCTGCAGGAAGCAGCCTTCCAGTGAAACAAGCGATGGCTGTAATATGTAACATGATGAAGTAGTGCTAGACAGGCCATTTAAAGTCACATTTAACATTTTAGTTAGCCTTACCCCAGGTGGCAAATGCTCATTTACATTATTCATCGTAACGGTCAAATTTAAAGAGGGATGACAAAACTAGGAAGAAAGATCGGCTTTGTTCTGCAAAGCACAGACAGCTAAAGGTAATTCATTTCTCAGGGTGTGTGCTTCTCTCCCTCTATATAATTGACAGCTTGGGGTACAGCTCCAATGTGAGACAACACCCCCAGCCTGAGCTAATGGCAGGGAGCAGCTCAGAGCCAGGCCTTCCCATACTTCCAGTTTCTCACTGATCCAGCTCTAGCCTTTGAACACCTTTGAGAGGATCTGTGGGCTCTGGTATCCAACAGGGGCAACCAGAAACGGTGGCTGCTGCTTCTCGAGGAAGCTCAGTCCATTTCACAGCGAACTCAACCTTCTGGACCAACCCAGGCCTCATCAGTAAGATATGGTCGTCACCCTACCACATGAACACGGTGCTTAGCACTGCACCCTGCACTAGAGCCTCTGGTGGTAAATGACCCATCCAACAGGCCTTGGTGGCATTACCAGCACAGCAGTGACAGAGTTGCAGAGGAGTGTCACCTGGGGAACGGCTGAGCAGCTGTGCAGTGATGGGTGTACATCATCCAGGAAACCTCATGGCCACATTGCCCTAGGCAGATCCACAAGTCCTCCAGAAGAGAGCCACTGTCTCTCACCAACATGCCTTTTGCAGTATTTTAATCCCACAGAACGTCTGAAAATATGGCTTTATAGGCAGAAGCTCCAGGAACTTCAGAAACTCAGAAAACCAGCACATAGCCTGGTACTTGTGTTGCTGCCACTAGAACCTGTCTTCTGCTCTTTCTGTCAGCAGAAAGAGGATTTAAAACCTCCTGTCCAGCCTGTTCTTAGAAATCTCCCTTGACTGAAGACTCCATTGCGTTCCTATGCAATCTGTTCCAGCACACAACTCTCCTGCCCAATGCTTGGTCCTAGCTCTTTCCTTCTCTCACCCTCGGACATCTCATCCCTAGCGCAGTCAATACGTGGGGCAGTATATTCATCTTTACATATCTGAAGATTAGTGCCTTCCTTCCATTTTATCTTTCCTGGATTATCAAATTCCAAATCTACTCTGATCAGTTTATACCATCTTTGCATTCAGGGTAGGAAGGCTCTACAGAGGGATCTGGACAGGCTGGATAGATGGGCCAAGGCCAAGGAGATGAGGTTCAACAAGGCCAAATGCTGGGTCCTGCCCTTGGGTCACACCACACCCCCCCCAGGCTCAGGGCAGAGTGGCTGGAGCTGCCTGGCTGGAAAAGACCTGGTCGACTGTTGGCTGAACACGAGCCAGCAGTGTGCCCAGGTGGCCAAGAAGGCCAACAGCATTCTGGCTTATATCAGAAACAGTGTGGCCACCAGGCCTACAGAAGCGATTGTCCCCCTGTACTCGGCTCTGGCGAGGCTGCATCCCAAATACTGTGTCCAGTTTTGGGCCCGTCACTACAGGGGGACATTGAGGGGCTGGAGTGGGTCCAGAGAAGGGCAGCAAAGCTGGTGAAGGGTCTGGAGCACAAGTCTTATGAGAAGCAGCTGAAGAAACTAGGATTGTTTGGAGAAAAGGAAGTTGAGGGGAGAAATTATCGCTCTCTACAACTATCTGAAAGGAGGTTGTAGAGAGATACGGGTCGGTATCTTCTGCTATCTACAGGCAATAGGAGAAGAGGAAACAGCCTCAAGTTGCACCAAGGGAGGTTTAGGACAGATATTAGGAAAAATTTCTTCACTAAAAGGGTTGTCAAACATTGGAACAGGCTACCCAGGAAGTGGGGGGTCACCATCCCTGGAGGTATTCAAAAGACATCTAGATGTGGCGCTGAGGGACATAGATCACCAAATGTCAGTTTATAATGATGCTGTTCATAAGTACAGACCTTCTTCATGATGACTTCCCCCTTCTTAATTAGGTTCTTCTGTTTTGTCCCTGAACTACTGAGTTGAATCTTCTGTAATTAGCAAGAAACAGAGTACATGTATGGAGTTTACTCTCCTAAAAGTTACCTAAACTACACCATAAATTTGATAACAATGGAACAGCAAACATCAGACATTGCTCTGTTTGCAAAAGAAAAAAAAAACACAGTTATTTTGGAAAAGAAGAACAAAGAAGATCCAAAAGAACAACATTCCCAGATTATGAAAATGTGTTTGACTGTACAAACCCAGCTGAAAGCTATCAAGCACTGCCAACATACCCAAACCAATTACTGATAAAGCTACTATGAAGTATGGATTAATAAGAACTTGGAGAAACCATATTGGCATGAAAGCTGTCCTAACTCTTTCTCTTTCAAAACTTGCCAAGAAAAGGAACCCATAGAGATGTAATTAAAGGCAACAGAAAAAAATCTTCTAGGAAAAAACCCAACCATCCAACCAAACAAGAAGCCATATTTAAATCTGTTTTGTTTAACTTTTTACTACATCTTTTCTCCCTTCTCTCTCCTCCAGGCTGGTCTCACAGATAAACAGCTGGAATTAACATAACCATATCAGCAGTTTTTCAGACTTTTCTTTCATTTCAGGTCTCAAAGACAAAAGGGTTCACAAGAGTTTCTGCACCAAAGGATACGCCAGTCTGCATCCGTGATAAAGAGCCTTAGGAATCTCTGTAACAATTTCTGTGCGTTTAAAAAGCGTGGAAAATACAATTGTGCATTAGCAGGTGACAACAGACTGGATCTTAAATCCTCTGGATATTAGAAATCCAGATGCTCCTCTGGCCAGATACAAGAGTAGTAGATGATGTCTTACTATTTGCTAAGGATAGACATCAGTATTTTGGAGCATCTGAAACGTTAAGACCCTGGACTACTGTAACAGCCTTTCAACCTAGCAATGTATGATTTACTAGCTGATAAATTCTTATGTGAATCACAGTAGAGCTAAAGGAAGAGAGTAATCATAACGTCCTGGTGAGCAGATTTGCTTTCTTTTTTACCTACAAATACAGCCAAGCTGTAGAAATACCTACAAATCTGTACAAAACTTCCAGGACTGTTGTACTGTAAAATCTGTTGATCCTGAAAGATCTCCCTTCTGGCAGAACTGCAGCTGGATAGTCAAAATGCATTAACATGTCATTCTTTAATCTTAATTTTCTACAAGAAGGGGTGAGTAGAAGTTGCTAAGAAACAATTACAGCTCCTCATGTCTTTTATCAAAAGGTCTATTATGTATGTCATGAATCAAGGTGATACCCCAGTGAAATCACATGGCTGAAGCTTTCCACTCGGTACCTGACAAGCCCGTTTTTGGTACGTATAGATACATCAGCGACTCATTCTGTACAGACCAGTGTCTTGACTAGTGGGACCAAATTATGTCCATTTCAAATGGCCCAAAACTGATGTTTTTCCATTTACTGAGATGGAGAAACTCAATTTAAGTTGTTATACTGCATCGAATTTGCACTGAAATGAGGGAAGCAAATTTTCTCTTTCAGAAGACACAGAAAAAGTCAGGCTTCTGGGTGGCTGAAGTTGCAACAAGTCATTCAACAAGCCAGGCTTGCCTGGAACATCAGACTGAACAGCTAGGAGATGATCGGTACGGGCAGGAGGGAAGAGAGAAGCAGGCAACAAAAGTAAACATGTGGTTTCCATGCCAAAAGGACAAGCTGAGAGTGAAAAAGGAGAAGGTTAAGCCAAAGGAAGAACAAATCTGGTACCTGTGATGTCTTTAACTGCTTCTGTTAGAGTACAAAGGCCTGATTGCCTAATTTCTCACAGCCCTGAACAGCACAACAGTATTAAAAGACATCCTGGAAAATACAACAAATGACTTAAAATGCTGCCAACAATCAAGTCAATATGCCCTTCGTGTCACTTGGTCCTAGCTTCACAGCTATCCCCAAACACAGAAAAGCTCTGGACCCAGCCTCCTTCCTGGCCAGGCATGTTCCTCACCAGAAGGGCAAGCACATCACTGCCTTCTGTACAGCTCAGGGACTTCTGGTGTCCATGCTCAGAAGTGGCTTTTCCAACCAAACTCACTAAGGTGCGACTTCCCTAAAGGCCTTTACACGCACTGATACCAGCAATGAGGAGAAGAGAGGCTGCTTCACTGGGACCAGGGAAAAGACAGCTCAGAACCAGGCAGAGAGTGGTTTTTCGTAATCAAGAGATAGAGACTTCCATACAAGGGCTGGCAGTAAGGTGCTGGCTGTAGGGCTGCCGTCCTGTCTCACCTGATAACAGACGATCTAAGTTTCCTCAGCAGGGGCTATTAGAAGCAAGCTTAGTGGGCTATTGAACATCAGTGTTAGATACCTCACCTGCTGTGTGCCTAACGGATAGCAGTCAAAATCTGCTAATTATTACAAACATCTGTCTGTTGAATACTTTAAACTCAGCATGGTGCCTCTGGAGCAGATGCAAATGCTGTCTAGAGCAGGCAAATGCAAATAAAGCGCTGGAGAGGATACCTAGGGTGAACAAATGTACTGCTGCTTGGCTGCCTTCTCCTCAAGCAAAAGAGCACAGGCGCTTCGCCGTCGCTCAGGACAGTCAGATCTTTGCTGTAGGACAGCAGGGGGCATCAGGCAGAGGCAGCACGCATGGATGTAACTGCAGGCATGACAAAGAGATGGAAAAGCCAGAAGGGAGAGTGGCTTTTTCTTCTTTAACAAGTCCACAGCCAAACTGCAGGTTTTTCCTTCCTGTTTATTCGCTAAGCAAACACAAGATGAAACTACGCTGCTCCACACCAGCCTGCAGTCTGGTGCCTGAACTCATCTCCAATATTAGTGGCAAAAGTGCTGCCTCCATGAACACACTAGAATGTAAATGACGGTTTGGAAGAGCTGATGTGCTCTGGATTGGGTGAGAGCTGTTCACTACAGGCAGCTCAGTTCACATGGTGTCACTGCCATCTGGGAGGTCTCCTCAGGCTTAAACTGTCATTCTTTCCTGCATTTACAGTCACAGAATCATTTCCAGAACTCTAAATGAATACTGATCCTTTAAGAAAGCATGGGGAAAAAATACTTAATTATATTTGCCTTCTTAGTACCACGAACATTTCTTAAGCAGATGCACTTAGAGCTCTACGAACTGAATGCCCAGATGTCACAAGCAAAACCAAATGCAATTGCTCTGTTCTGGTTTTAATACAGTAAATCAGAATAACATTGATTGCCTGCTCTCATTTCAAAAGTTTTGTGATAGATCAGGGTTAGAGATAAGTAGGCATTTTCTAGTAAAGCATTTCTCCAACTGAAAAATGTTTGAATGAGGATAAGTTTTCCAGAGAAATAAATTTAGTTTGACTTGGTGCTGTGATGTGGGTTTGCTTTTTTAATAAAATTTAGAGATCTGATAAAATTTACTTCTTAAATTCAATTTCAATATTTTGACTCAAGCTTTCTTTTCATTTTTAATATCTTTTTTAATTTAAAAAAGTTGTTAGAAATCAAATCCAAAATGAATAGCTTTGATTAAAACACATTAACTGTGGTGAGCCCTGCTCTTTGGGACTGTCACTGCATTAGCAGCCCAGAGAGGACCGAAAGGGAACACGGACGTGCTGGCACTTTGCACAAAAGAGCTTCAGAGGCGGCTGCAATGGAGGAGAGAGCATCAGGAAGATACCATTAGCTCAAACTGGTACTGCTTTGGTCTTTCTTCAGTGACTACTTCAGACAGCTAATCAAATACTCAAATTGAAGCAAGTGCTTACGTGCTCTGTTGAGGAGAGCGATTTGAGCACATTCTGAAGGTTAATCATGTACTCCACATGCTTTGCTGAATTTATGCGTGTGGGTCTGATCCAAAGCCCTTGAAGTCAATAGGATCTTTTTCTCAGTGAGTTTGTGTATCAGACTTTAGAAGCAGCAGCTAATTATTCTCTCTTCAAAAATCTTTTTCTGTGTAAAGAATATTTTAAAACAGTCTAGCATGAGCTATTAGTATAGTACAAAATATCAGCGTAGCAATTATTATGCTTAAAAAATAATACAATATCATTCCTTCATATTTTTCATGTTAGGCATCTGTTGGCTTTTTTTTTTTAATTAAAATTATCTGCACTCAGAACGTCCATAGAGAATATGGAGCAATTGAGTCAAAATGATAAGTTATGGAATGTAAATTTTAATTAAAAAAAATCACTCTGTTCACAAAACCAGCAAGTAATTATGTACCAAAATCTATCTGCTCTTTAACCAGCCTGTTAGGTGTTGGTTCCCTGCAGGCCTCACACACTGCACGTGGTATCACAGGGCCCTTCCTCAAAGTAACGAACAGCCGTTTCAGCAGGACAGGCAGGTACCCAGAGCAGAGAGATGAAGAGCAGCTGCCTCTGGATGCTGATGGTGCTAATGTTAATGACAATGTACTGTGCACAAGAAATATGGAGGAGTGAGGCTTCAATTTACGAGATCAGAAAGGTTAGTGTTGCCCCATTAATCTGTGACAGGGGAACGGTGACACTCACAGGAGAAGGCATCTTCAGTCCAAAAAGGATTCTGGTGGCAACATTTTGTGATCTGCTCTTGATACCCCATGACCACATCTGACAGACATGATAAATCCTTTATTAATTATATGGTTATATTAATTATCTTAATATAAACATATATTATATGTGGTTATATAAATATATTATATGGTATATTAATTATATATGGTTATTAAGCAAGTACAGGCAGTTAACCCTAAGCAGCTGTCATTTCCATGGAAAACACACCTGGTCAACAGGTATGGCAGTGATATACCTACAGCCATGAGAGCTCCTCAAGCTATCGAACCCGGTAAATCCATGTGTGGAAAGAACACAGGGACCTTACCAGTACTGAGCGTTTCACCAAGCTGTGATAGGATAAACCCACTTTAATGGACTTTCACAGTGCGGAAACCGCAGAGCACATACTCTGAGTGCACTTGTGGTGATTGACATATGAGCAAGTTTGAGGAACGTTGCCAGGACTACGTGATCCACACAAGGAGGTACGAATGAGCTCTTAGGAGGATAGACTCTCTGTGCAGACCTCTTCACCCTGCAGGTGATGTCGTTTTCTGAGGCAGGAGAGTAAAAGTGCTCAATGGCTTTCAAAACATGCTCAAGCAGGCACCTCAGCCTGCTCAGTGCTGGTGTGACTGCGTGCTCCCAAAAGGCACTTGATCTAATTCTGCTCCCATTTAAGTCAACATGGAGAGCTTGGAAAAGGGCAGGTACAAGAAAGAAAACTCCTAGAAGTCTAGTTGAGGTAAGAAATCAATCGAAAACGCGGAATACAATACCCACAAGTGCAGTAGTTACAGCGATACGGTAACACAAATTGTCAGGTTTATATTTGCAGTTGCAGGATGGCAAAACTAAGAGAATTCCCAACTATAAAAACTAGAACGGAGTATGGACACAGAGAACAATGAAAGATTTTGTGGCTCAGGAGTCCCAGAAGTCCTAGGTAATACCGTAAGGATAATAAATTGAACAGATTTGAAATAAAAAAGACCCATGTGATGTCTAACCTGTCCTTCAACAGGAGAAGTCATAAAAGTTCATCTAGTGAAATTTTAACAGTAACAAATGAAATATTCCTGCATTTACACTTTGTACTGGTGACCACTCAGGAACTTCTGACGATATCCAATGGATTCCACAGCAAGTGATTCTCCTGGAAGGATACAGAAGGTACAGAAGAGAGGTAAATCACTGTAGGTGTAACCCTAGTCACCTCTTTGGGGAAAAAAAAGTGAAAAAAAGTTTTGGTATCAAATGGTATATTAAAAATATATATAAAAATGCCAACAAAACAAAACTATCCCCCCCCTGCCAACCCACTGTGAATCATTCTTCAGGAGCCACAAGAACAGGACAAATGCAGAACCTTACAGTGCCAGGCTTTCTTTGAATTACTTTTGCCAGACACAGCCCAGTTCCCGGCAGGAAAGATTAGAAACTTTTCACCTGTATGTTCTGGGTGTTCCTGAGCACTTTAGTGCACACACCTGCCTTCTATGGATTTTTTCCTACCTTCTCAGAGCACCGAGGGCAAACTACCGTCACTCACTGCCACCGCCGAATCCGAGTATCCCCCAGCAGCAACCAGAGAGCAGCTCAAACCACTGCTGTTTTGCCATATTTCAATTACTTGAAATTTCTTATTAGCCACTTGATAGACATGAATGCATATTTAGATGATTTTGGACGTGCAACCTAAATACTGCTGCAAAAACCTACGTTTAATGGACACCACCACAAATTTCTAGCCAGTTGCCCTATGGGGCTATAACGCCCCAAAAGACTGGCAGAGCTTGCCTGTGTCCTGCCTGAATGAACTCTTGTTTTATGTGAAGTAGGGAAGTCTAAAGCAGCTGTGTGATAACATGTTTGAATGGTTTAGGGTACATTTCTGATGTTTTTTCCCTACATACACAAAATAAATGCACAGGAAATAACAACTTCACAGAGGTGAAAACAGTGGCTTCTTTCTTGCTTGTTGCCTCTCCACCACAACCAAACCCAATGCAACACTAATGAACAATATAGTAGTATCTCCTTCAAGCTTGCAGACTTCTCTCATACACAAAAAGAAAACATTAAGACTGTATGCAGTCTCGTCGACTTCTGCCACAGCAGTATCGAATCTCCTCGGCAATGGGCACAGCAAACAGCTGTGAAATGCACTATTTGCAACACCTGTAATTTGCTTTTTATCGTGAGGGCTCGAGTTGCATTTAATTCAGAACTGAAATATGGCCACTTGGAGATGAGAACAGCAGAACCTGTGAACTTAGTGTGAGTTGTAAATTGTTTTATGCTAGAAAATAAAAGTTCTTCATTAATTGCTTCCTTTCTTTCCTTTAAAACAATGGTTTTATTGTGTTCAGACACAGATATCATCATGTAGTGAAATAAGGGCCACCCAAAGATGAGAGGCAAAAAGGAAGAAAAGAAAAATTGCATTCTTTAATGCTTCATAACTTAGGTAATCTAAAAGCCCTAATGTGCAACTCTGATCTCTTGACTCCCTGTCTAGCCCATTCCATCACAGCTGAGGGACATGAGGACGTGCTGCCTTTGAAACATCCAATACAGACCAGTTTGAGAGACTTTAAGAGGAAGGACAGGTTCTATTATATGCTACTACTCGATTCTGCCTCAAAGGTGGATAAGCTGCAATCACAGCCACAGTTCAGTGAACTTGTGGTGGGAAGGAAAAATTATTTCAGGAGCAGAAAATCCAGAACATCTCCACGGGTACTAATTCAAGACTGTCCTCTGCCCAGATGAATGCTTAGGAGAAATAAAATTAAGCTCTGAGCTCGCAGGTAATCACATTACACATTACCAGAAAGCTGTTGCTTGCTTGGATTCCATTCAAACACACCAGCTTCACCCTCATGATTTATGGAACTGTAGAAATCTCTACAGATTTTATTCCCCCCCTCATAGCGATCCAGCTTAAATATAACACAGTAAGTTAAGCTGAAAAACTGGGAAGGCAATTTACTTTGCTAATATGAAACCAAAGAAAAAAAAATAATCAATTTTTTTGTGCCTTAGAAGAAAAAAGAAAATCGAACTGTTCTTCTATCTTAAATGCTAACTGAAACCATCCCTTCCAGGTAGAAGCTCCCAGTAAGATGAGCCCGAGTTCCTCATCTGAGTTTGGCAAAGCAGAATCATTGTCATTCCTGGCAGGAATCACAAAATGCAGAAGCACAGAGATACTAAAGGAAAAGTCTAACACGTCAGGCTGTTTTACTGAATAAGTACAGGCACCAAAAGAAATTGCTGCAAAGACAAAAGTAGTTATGGAGAAGAAAATTCATTTCCTAGGGAAGCTCCTCCTGGCACCAGAAGAGCGGGTCAAAGGGTTACCAGAACAAAGACAAGTGTTTCACCGATGCTCACTGTAAAGTTCAGAGCAGCACAAGGCATCTCGGCATCGGGATACTTAGGGAGTCACTACACAACCACAACTTGGAAAGGTCATTTATCAAAGAATCAAACACCAGGGCCATGAACTACCCCTTGGTTTTTGTCTGCTCAGTGAAATTTAGTTGTGACTAGACACAAACACCACACAACCATCAAAGCCAAAGTGCCCTAAGGCCTCGAGTACATTATAGACTTGCCGTTGCCATGGAAACAATGATTGTGATTTAAGAAGTGATGGGCAGTAGCCTGTCAGGGTGTCATTCTTGAACGGCCCAAGGGAACCTTGGCAATGAACGCTCGGCTCAAGCAACTTATTGCCACTCCTGTGAAATCCCTGTCTCCAGGAGGACTTTGCTGGTATTTTAAGGCACCGGCACAGAATTCTGATGCAATCATGACTCAACCACTTTGTTTTCTGGAGCTTTTTGTACTATCATTCTGTGCAGTTTACTGAGGGATTTACTACCACTGCTGACTGGAAAACAAAACCTGCATTATACACTGGATGAAACCTGTAACCCTGGACCTGGAAGGTGCAGCCACAGAACGGTCCGCCTTAGAACAGAGATGGCTGATCTCTGCTTTGAGTGTAAAACACTGTTTAACAGTGACCACATTGTCAAGAGGAGAGACTCCACAGAGCCACAAAACTGGAAACAGGGTGACTGTGGTGGGATTTTTCTGTTTGCATTTTTCATAGTGCAGACTTTTGCCTTTCTGCGTTTAAATGTGAAATAGTGAATGTACAGGCTTTGCCACAGTAAAAGAATGCAACTTCACCAAACACTCCAAGTTTTGTCCAACTTCATATGAAGTTTTGCTTACTCTGAAGACAGGATGAGTTGCATGCAAGCTCTCTTTGAGAATCCATTGTTACAGCTTCTTGAAAATACCTTCTTACTTATCATTTTCATATCATCATCCCCTTGATCCTCGCCTGAATCATGAAGAGCTTTCCCAATTATTTCTGTCATAAAACCTTTCACCTCATGCAAGGCTCACCACAGGAGCTGCTGACCATGCTGCACAGAGAGACAAAACCCTCCCCACTCAGGAGCAACACCATTTATTGACAGTCCTGAATCCGTGCTCCAGGGGCTATTCTTCCTATCACGCATAAAGTGTGTTACATGTAAGAATTCCAGTCCTCATCAGCTGAAGGCAGAAGCAAAATTTGTTCCTGTTATATCCCTAATGAAGACTTCATTTCTAACTCCTTGAAAAATGAGTCAAATACTATGAATGGTTATGTTTTTCAGCCTATTTGATTTCTCTTTCACTGGATTCTACTCATCAGTTTTGCTGATGCTATTGTAGCTGAAATCACATCAACGCTTTCTAGGAATTCATTAGATAATGCCAGGCCAGATTCTCAGCTAATGAAAAATATGCCCTCATATTTCTGCTTCATTCTATTTCACAAAAGATTGCTTTACTGATACAGGAAAGCCTAGAAACACACACGAACCATTTTTCCGGGGTCAGACCACCAATATGCAGCTTCCATTTGCTTCCCCCGAGAGGCAAAGGCGCACCCAGCAACTCACGGGAAGCTTTTCCTCCGGAGCTAAGCGACACTGATGAAGGGAGAGGAGCATCTCCCATACGAGGAAAGGCTGAGGGAGCTGGGTCTCTTCAACTTGGAGAAGAGGAGACTGAGGGGGGACCTTATTAATGTTTATAAATATGGAAAGGGTGAGTGTCAGGAGGATGGAGCCAGGCTCTTCTCAGTGACATCCAATGATAGGACAAGGGGTAATGGATGCAAGCTGGAACACAGAAGATTCCAGTTAAATATGAGGAAAAACCTTCTTCACAGTGAGAGTGACTGAACACTGGAAGGAGCTGCTCAGGGAGGTTGTGGAGTCTCCTTCTCTGGAGACATTCCAAACCCGCCTGGACACATTCCTGTGTGACCTGCTCTGGGTGTTCCTGCTCCAGCAGGGGGATTGGACTAGATGATCTTTCAAGGTCCCTTCCAATTCCTGATATTCTGTGATTCTGTGATTTTCTTTGTACCAGCAACTCTGCTTGGCCTTCTTCAGGCAGCATCTCCTCTGTGACGGGAGCTCACATTCTATCGCCCAAGCAACATTTTCTTCACAACCTTCAGAGTCCTTCAAGAGGGAAGTTTGATGTTAAGGCTTCCAATTCACCATTAACCCAGTTGGCCAGTCCCTCTATCTTTATTCACTGGATGTTTCTTGAAAGAAATCCTCAACTGCTGTAACACAGAATACCCTGACTACAATGGAACTTTGCCATTTAGTATCCGCTGAAGATTTGACCTGTCTGGGAAGGATAAATTCTAAATCAACTTAAGGGGGAAAAAAAAGAAAGCACTGGTGAAGTATTTCTCCTTTCCTCCAACCTCGTGCACTCTGGAGGAAAAGCCTTTAAGCACAGAACTATAGCACACTGTTAAAATATCTTATCTGTCCAGCAATTCAATAGCCTGTAAAATTACCAGGGCTGGTTCAGAAAGTAAACAGGAGAAACTATCGAAAGCACAATTCCAGCCAGGTTTGCCCACTACTCCAGTACTTTCCAATTAACATCCAATCTGCTGTTTACAGGCACAGAAGACAGAAGTTCAGTTCATGCACTTATCCCAAATAATAGCCCCAGTGGCAGACTACAATGGTATTTGATTCCAGTGCTTTCATCTTCAGTGGTTCATTGGCCCCTCTGCCAAGAACACAATTTGGCTCAACCCACTTACTTGAGGAAAAAGGAAACAAAACCCCCACCTGCTGGTGTGCTCTATAGCAAGCACTATTTTCTATTGATATCAAGGACATTTAACGCCATGTTTATTTTTAATCATAATAAAAAAGCACCTTTATTTTTCATTTAACTTTTCTCCCGTGCCTGCACGACATTTTGATGCGCTTCCTTTCTCGTGGCGCCTTTCCAAAACGCACAAGGGTTTAAGGGCTTTGCACTCACCAGTTTATTTGCTGCAGAACCCCAGGGAAAGGACAATGCAATATTACTCCAACCTGGGAACAAAGAGGGAACTAAACTGTGAAGCAAAACATCACTATTTACCTTCTAATCCACTGCTCTTCCCACCCCAGGCAAGGAGACATGCTTGCCCCAGCTCCTTAAGGGCAGAGCCTGCTTCATCCAGGACACGCTTCCAGCTGCTCTGGCCTACGTGTTAGAAGAGGAAGAGCCATGGATTCCTTCAGGGGCTGCAGAGCAGCCATCACACAGGGACAGAAAGGATGCAACACTACCGTTTTTCTCCACTCCTACTGCAAATAGGCCCACTGAAATAGCTACAAACTGAGCTACCAGTGGAGTAAGAGATAAAACCCAACTACATTCATTTTATTTTATGTTTTGGAAGCAAACTGGCATTTTCATGATTGCTACGATGCGCTACAAGTCACTCATTTCAGCAGAGCATGTTTTCTGTGCAAATGGCACGCTGCTCCTTTCGGTGTGATTTGGTACTTTCCCCTTTCTTCCCTGTGGCTTTCACTGTCTGGTGCCAGGTAGTTCAGACCAATGGGGCTGTGGGACTTCTGACCAGATTGTGGTTTTATGCACCATTNAGTATGGGAGATGCTCCACTCCCTTCATCATCTTGGTAGCCCTGCAGACAACCTGCAGCAAGCAACCGTGGTCCATACTATTTTTCCCATACCAGTGTTACATTCCTTCCCCACAGTGCTAGACACCCCATCTCTGTCCCAAAGAGGATGTTTCACACTCTGGTCAGGGACTGTGAACCACAACACTCATAAGGGCAGTAAGAGAGAAAAGAGTCAAAGGGGCATTAGAGATGTGGGCAGTCGAACATGGAAACTCCCAGCAGGAGCACAAGAATCGGGATTGCCAGATTCCAGGAGCAGCTTCCTCAGAAATGGTCATTCCTTTACAAGTAAGAACAGGCACCTTTTTCTTGTCACAGCAACCTTTGAATGTAATTAATACCCTCAATTATCATCTCTTAATGAAACAGTAAATTCCTAATGCAAGCTTCTGAACTGAATTTGGTTCCTAAACTAGAACAAGCACACAAGATACACCGCTGCAAGGTACTAGGTGCACCCATCACTAATGTCCAAACCTAATACCATCTTTCCACCAGGCCGCAGTCTTTGAAGGCGGCTTTTAAAATCTCTTCAAATAGGTTCAAAGAAGATAACAGCATCCTCCACCTTAACCCTTCAAGAAGTCAGTGCCCTAACCTGCTACGCTCTCTACCTCAGCACATTTTTCAGGTGAGACCCAGTCCTCTGGGCAGACATACCGGGCACTGCCTGCAATAAATGGTGCCTTTTAATGAGGTCAGGCAGCATTGAAAAGACCAAGCCATTAAAAAAAGAAAAAAACTGAGCATACCATCTGTGCAGTACCACACAGTCCCACGTGGAGGCAAAAATTCATAAAGAACTCGGGGGGGAAAGGCATTACCTTGAAAAATTGGCAGCTCTAGTGCAGTGTCCTGGGCTTCTGTGGCTTTTAACCTATCATTGGAGAACTATAAATTTGTTTTTTGCTGGTACTATGTATGACATGAATCTTAAAGTAAGAGTTTAAAACAGTATTTAAGACTGGTGTCAGGTGGAGAATAAAAGGTACTGACTAAAGGTATAAAAGAATTAAGTTCTTTTAAGACCATTTTTACCCTTTCTTCAGGGTGAAAAATATTAGGTGATTAAGAATATTTTGAAGAAGAGCAGCAATTGGAAATTCTGACTGTCCAATCCCTTTTGTAAGCTCCCTTACAAAGTTGAACATTTGATTTTATTTTTATCAATCTGTAGGTTTTTTAAAAATAAAACATAATGCAATTACTTTGCTTAAGTTATTGACGCAGACACTCCAGGTAAGGAGAGAAAGACCAAGTAAAAAACCCAGCACTGACAATATAGTTATTGCCTTCTTTCCTGAAAGGAAAACATTTGCAAAGTATCTGTCTGTAGATTTCAATTTGTCATGCAAGTGCAAGGATTGTTATAGATGATACATGGTATTTTTGAGTCTCTGGTGTGCATACTGACAAGACAGTTTAAGGGTTGATATAAAATGTATTTTAATTCTATGAACTCTGGCAGCCTACTGAATTATTTATATGATGTCATTTACTTTCCACATTTGAGTCTGACAATTCCAGATTTAGTATCACCCATAAACCTTCCATTTTGATACTGTACTAACATCATGGCTTTGCTACTCTTCTAAGAACTCCAAATGGAATAAATGTGCTTCAGCTTTGGATTTGCAAAGCAGAAGGAGCTGCCGTAGCCCCATGGTATAACACTTCTGGCTACTTTACTGAAAAGCACAAGCACACTTTTTTTTTGTTAAAAACCATCTCAGTTGGTAAAAGCCTGGCACAAATCACAATTTGCCCCATTCCCTGATCTTCAAGGAGATTGCTTTGTTCTGATTTTTCACACATTTGTGAGACTGACGTGCACTGTGCTGGGTTGCAGTTGTTCAGCCACTGCACCCAGGTGATTTGGACCTGGACCAAGTTCTAGCCCTCGCCTCTGCTGCGCCAAATGAGCAAAAACCCACACAATCGTCACCATTTTTTTAGTGAGGACAGTCTGCTGAAATGGACCTGATATTCCTCTGACACACAGCAGCTGAGAAAAAGGCCAAAGGAAGGACTCTAGCCCTGACTTCAAACTGTGACTGCAGTCTCAAACATAGCATAAGCCCAGGAAAAAAAATACTCCTAATTTAATCCTCAGCCTAACACAGACTTGAAAATAATGTGTTAACACCAAAACGCCAGGCTTGCTGCCTTAAAAAAACCTCACACTATCTGCTACTCCTGTGCTAAAAACAGTTCATTATTACAGACAAAGTAGCTCAGTATTTCCAGCATTGTTGCAGGTTTAAAAAAAAGCCTCATTCATCATCTAGCCAGGCTTAATTGGTAGAGCACAGATACACCACTTGTAAATTTGGGCTCTAATTCAGAGAAAGCAAACGTTGACACGCAGATTTTAAACTTACTTTTAAGTGCAATTGTGAAGTGCCTTTACTCTCCTAACAGCAGCAATATCAAAGGACACCCCGCCAACCTTGGCTCTAAATGACTCTATTAAATGCAAGCACATATATATTACCAACGTGTCGCTCAGCCAGATTTTGTGAATTATCACAAAAGAGGAAAAGGAGGTCCACAAGGGCTCACAAAACACTGAAAATAATTTAATTTAATCCCACAAGCAACACAGATGATTTCCCAGATGCAGCACTAAACACAGAGTGGGTTCAAAATCAAAGTTAAACAAGGTAATTATTAAGCACATTTCCAGCTCAGCTTCCTGACACAACTGGCCTCCAATGTTTTTATTAATACAGGCTGTATCGCCTTATTTCTCTTTTCTGATGGGAGGGCACACGTAGCTAAGCAACAATAGAGGCTCTTTCATATGACCTTTTCAGACCAAGTTCATCATTCAGGGAACCTGCAATCACACAGAATTCAGAAATACTAATATAATACCTCTTGCGCTGGGCTACCACTATCCATGTTTCTGAATATCCATAATTCTGAATAATTTGATCTGGGAACTAGGATGAGTTTAGCTGATGCATGCACAGCCACACAAAAAAGCGAGTTATGTAGTACCACTGCTCTTCTTAGAGTTCAGTTCAAACTCTTGAAAATTAAATCCGTTCAGACCTCCATGTAATACCAACAGGTTGATGCAGTGATACCCATACCAGCACCAGCTCTGCTGTTCAGCTGCTGTGAAGAAGCTTTGTCCCCTTTCCTAACACTTCCGGGGTTGAGAGAGCAGCATTGTTTCACATTTAAGTATGTAGGACATGACAACCAGTCCAAAGTAGTTAGGTTCACACTTCAAAAATTCCCTCACGGAGCTCTCACTCCGTTCCTTAGCTTATCCTTACTGGTTTTCCCAGAAGCATGTTGCTTAAAGAAAAAACTGCTTCCAAGTCTGAAAGGCTGTAGGCTCGATGCATCAAGACCAAACCATCTCAGCAGCCCATGCTTAGAGTAACAGTGAAGCTTCTACAAGGTTTAAATGTACAGTTTTGTTAAAACCCATGCCATCGACATGACATTGTATTGTGTCCAGTTCTGGGCACCTCAGCACAAGAGAGATATCGAGGTGCTGGAGCGAGTACAGAGGAGGGCAATGAAACTGGTGAGAGGCCTGGAGAAGAAGGCTTATGAGGATCGATTGAGGGAGTTGGGATTGTTTAGTTTGAGGAAGAGGAGGCTGAGGGGAGACCTCATCACTCTCTACAACTGCTTGAAAGGGCATTGGAAAGAGGTTGGTGCTGGTCTCTTCTCATGGGCAATAAGTGACAGGACAAGAGGGAATGGCTGCAAGCTGCAGCAGGGTAGGGTTAGGCTGGACATTAGGAAAAAATTTTTCCCAGAGAGAGTGGTCAGAGCCTGGAATGGGCTGCCCAGGGAGGTGGTGGAGTCACCATCCCTGACTGTGTTTCAGAGTAGATTAGATGTGGTGTTGAGGGATCTGGTGTAGGGGAGAACTTGTAGAGTAGGGCTGTTAGTTGGACTTGATGATCCCAGGGGTCTCTTCCAACCTAAATGATTCTATGATTCTATGACACCAAACAAAAAAATTGGCCATTCTGTTGCATTTGTTTCTACAATGACTGTAATGCTTTGATGGCCATCCATTTTTAATGTGCCAATGGTTAAACTGTAAAGAAACAGAATGAAGCTGAAAGATGTCCAAAGGAAGGAAGCCTTGTAAACAAAGAACAAACGTGGATGTGCCTTTGGGGACAGAGATCTCTGCGCTGCTACTTATGCTCGGGAAGGGAATCATGTGTTAAACGAGCTTATGTTTTTCAGCATCTGCATCCAGATGACTAAGCAGTGTGTCTTGAGCATAAACATTCCTAACAGTTTCGAGTTATTAGGAACAAATAAAAAGACATATGAGACACTGATACTTTTTTTTGCATCCCACAGACTTGCAAAACACACCACCGATTTTAGAAAGCTAAGTACATACATATATTTCTTCCAAATGACTGGTTTTAAGCCAAGCTTTTTCAGGACATTACAGAAACCCTTGAAACCGGAGGTTTATAATGAAAACACTATCAGCCTCTCAACTACAGCACCGCGACTGGTGCAGCTACACGGAAGAAATTTTATCTACTCTATATTCGTCTCAGAATGAAATAACCAGCTCTCAGGAAAGCCACGTAGAAGAGGTTGTAAACGTAAATTCTTTGAAAAGATTTCCAAAGGGTGGAATGAAGAATTAAAGATAAAATAAAGGGATTCCTGTAAGAAAGATAAAGTTTGTAGATGTGTGGACGCAGTTCTGATAATAGAAATAAAGAAATCTTGGGACCTGGAGAAACTGCCCATCAAAGGTGGGATGAACGTAGAATCAAGCAGAAAAAAGGGGGCAGCCATGCCTCCACAATGAACCAGAAAAGCCATGAGATTCTCTGAAAATGTGGGCAGCCGCTCCATGCAGCCCCCATTTAATTTTGCCAGCATTATTAAACATAACGGGGTTAGTTCTGGTTGAACTGGTTGGAGGGAATGAGACAAGCAGGGGAAGCAGAAGACGGAATGGTTTCTGGTGGGAAGTCAAGCGCCAGGAAAACGTGTATAACTCACAGGCAGAACCCCAGTCTTGGACAGGCACTACGCTTGAGATGGGCCTGCTGGTACCTTGGCATTGCTAGGACACAGAAGCTTCCCTTAGACTACTTGTCAGCTGCAAACTGGCTACTGTCAAAGTTGTATTGCAAATTCTTTACTGCTTTCAAAATTAACATATTAACGGTCTGCTGCAGAGTCTGGAGCCCTTTCTCCACGCTGTGGGTGATGTAGCTTGTTTATTTATTAAAGAAGCTGTAAAAAAAACATTTGGAGGTGGAATCAAGATAAAGCAAGCTCCCTGGCCAGTTTGCCACTGGTCTGATTTCCTCTCCTCTGCGTTGGTATTTATTTCAGCAACGTTGTTCAGCTCACTACCGGATTTTGCAATCTAACGCTGAGACAGCCAAAAAGGTCAATTAGAAAAACATCCTAATATCAAGTTCCATTCCATAAAATCGCTCATTCATACAACAGGATGAAAGAGGAGGATCGTTATTACAAATTGTGCATTCAGCTAATTGGAAATTCCCAGTTGTGAGTCAGATTTGTGGCTACGCCAAGACTTGCGTAGGAAGAGCTGTAGAGGTGCCAGAAAGCAACTTACTGCTTGGAGCACAAACTCCTTCTCGCCCTTCCTGTTTGGTTGACAAGTCCTTGTTTGCCATAGTGTACAGCTCAAAAAAAAAACCTGTTAGAGGATCTCTCTGCCACAGTCCTCTACCACTCACCCCTAACTGGTGAGACTCTCCAGATCAGTTGAGTCCTTACAGCATCAATTTGAGGAGATCTGATTCTATAGCAGTTTTGAGACAGGATGTTCTTTCAAGTAGTGTAACCACCTACTTGTAGCTCCCGTTTTAGACATGTCCTTTTTAAAGCACTTATTAAAGCCCAGCATCCCAAACTCTTCCAAAGACTTGTGGATGGAAGGTAAAATCAGAACTGGCAATCCTTCAGACTTGTACCTCTTACTTCCTGATAACTAGCCTGAGTTCACTGTATTTGGGTTCAAAAAAAAATAACACCAACACAAGAAGGATAGAGTGTAACACAGTTCGAAAAGGCCTGGAGGGAGAAGAAAAGTGAGTGATCAGAAAGAACTGGGTTTTTCAGAGTAATGTGAGAGACTGCAGAAGCCAACTGCAGGAGTCACACAAGGTGTACAAGTCAAAGACTCCTCCACTCCAGAAAGCAGCTCCTGTTAAGTCAGAGCTCCAACAAACATGGAGAATGAATACCTAGCAGAGATGCAAACTTTCATGAGGATGTAATTAAGCAGCCCAAGACACACCACTGTTGTCCCTTTAAGAAAGGTGAGGGATCAGGCCTCAAGGGGAGTTGCCTTTGTGGGAGTAGGTCTGAGCTCTGGTAGATCCAGGAGGAAACAGGCTCATTAGAAGTTAGAATAGATTCTCTCCATCAAAAAAATGGTCTCGAAGTTACACCGGCCTTCATTTAATTGTGGTGTGGGGGTTTGGGTTTGGGTTTTTTTAAGAAAATATAGACGGATTATCTTTCTTCCCAAGATAAATTGTTTGGGATATGAATTTCATGGATTAAGTTAATTAAAAGCTCATATAAGCATAGAATAAGGTAAGTTTGGCTGCATTTGCACTTATAAATAATTTGTCAGCCTTTGGTGTCTTTTCTTTATATTTTCAGTGGAATCCTTATAGATGTTAAAGCTTTAAAATCTCAGAATTTTGTTACCAGCCTTTTCATAGAACCTTAAGGGTTTTTGTAGTTCGAAAGACTTAGGGCGTATTTGACAGCTGTCCAGCTTAGTAACACAGACTGTGCAAAAAAACATAAATACAGCTCATTTTTTTTTGGCACAGCCAGAATTTGTTGTGATTGTGAGTCATCATTATAGAGTTTGGGGGAAAATAAAGGCTGATGTTCATTTGGGCAGTATCAACAGTTAAACCTGACACTAGAGTTGCTGAAAGTATGAAGGGGAACTGACTCAGAGTCAGCAGGAACAATTTCTCCTCCCCGAAGACCTCCTCGTGGTGCCACCTGAATAGCCACGTACAATTGTTCAGGTGTGAGTTCACTTTTCTTCCTCCATACATCCACTACCCAAGGAGCAGCAAAGAAAGAAATATTGCTGCAGCAGACTTCAGGGGGAGAAAGAAATGATGCCTTTAAAGAACATCTGGAGAAAAGAATGTATGTGTATACACACAGGGGGAAGGGAAAGTGCTCTAATGAGTGTTGAGCTCATCACTGCAAAGCTACAGGAAGATTTTGTCTTTTTTTCTTACAGAAGGATTACTTAGTAAAGAGTATATGCCCAGGACTATTCAACCACATCACTACCTCCCTGGGGGGCTCCTCTTTACTTAGAAGAAACGATGTGAATCTTTAGATTTGGCAGTAGTAAACTTTTTTCACCTTATTGGTGTAGGGCTCCAGTTTGAGAACAACTGGACATAGATGGCTCCCTTTCTCCAGAGGATGATGGTTTTTTACTGATCAGCTCACAAAACGGCTGCGCAGCTCTCAGGAAGCAAAACACTTCACAGACAGGGCTTGATCTTCCACACTGAGACATACCACACGATATCAAACAGACTAATGTATTGACACAGTACAGAAAAACAACATTGCTCTTTATGGCCCACAACATCAATACAGGTGCAAACTAAAAGGGTTCTCTTGCAGCTCCAGCAAGAGACCTCAGGTGTGAGGCTGGATGATGTCTAACTCCTGCTCTCTTTCATTTACAACTACCTGCTTGCAGCTCACTTGCTTGATCCTCGCAGATCAGACAAAGCCCCACATCTGTTTGTACAAGAACAGACGAGCTCTTCAGAGCACACATTTTCAGCATGCAGATAGCTCTTGGCATGCACATATTTTGCATGCATAATTTGAATCTTCTTTCTTAGTGTTTCATGTGCTCAAAAGTTAGATCATAGAGCAAGGACAGAAAGGGAGCCTACCACTGATTGCCACAAGGCACAGGAAATAATTAGTCCTCCCAGTAGTCAGGGTCAGGTTTTGCCCCTAATGGGCCTTGGACATTTAACATGTCACACCTTGCCCTACTACCATTTCCTCATCACAGGGGCCAGTTCTGAATCCTCCCTCACCTACCTCTTCACAGGTTCCCACCCACCTCAAAGCAAAACAACCTTCCCACAGTCAGAGTGGGAAATACCTTTTCTTTAAGAGCCCCTCTACGTTAAAGCAGCTCGGCTCTTCTTTCTCCTTATTTGAATATAGATTTCTATAGCCATGTTCCATGAGACAGCCAGGCCTTTCCAGAGAAGAGAGACTGTAAGGGAGCAGAGATGGTCCGTACTGACTGCTGCCAACTCCCCAGCTCAAGTGTGGACAGAGGCATTGCAGCTTCATCACCAGAACAGAGAAGGTCTTCGCTGCAGCTGAGCAGAGATGGGGTTTCTTTGTATGTAGCAAAATCATCACACATAAAGGAGTGGTGATGAAAATAAACGTTAAGCACAGCCCAACAGTTTTTAGGGAGTTTGACTGGAATAACTTACAAGAGGCAATTCCTAACACATATATATATGTTTAAATAAAAATGAATAGAAAACAGAAAAAATAAATAAAAAGCAGAGTGCATTAGAATTTCCAGATCACTGAAGCTTCTTTGATTAAGTGCTTGCTCCCCAACCTTCTAGAGTAGAAAAACTTTAACAGCAGGGTTTTTTTAACCCTGTTTCTTAACAGCTGTCCTTAAATATTTGTGGCTCTGGAAATTCTCCATCTCTTCAGAGGATATATCAGTTCAGCTTCTACATTTATTCCTCTCTGTTTATGTGTCAGAATATTAAAGCCATTCATGACCTTCCAATAAAAAGTCACACACAACAGGAAATGAGAAAATTTAGTTGAAAGGGCATCATATCCTGCGTCTTGTTCCCCAACAAAAGGTCAGCCACCTTACACCACCCCTGAACAAAGTGCCAAATATTTCCTTGGTAACATCTGCTGGTTTTGAGTCCACATTATATATCACTGCTTACATATATTTACCATTAAAAACTGTGTTTTCTTCCAATGTCTTTAACTTCTCTCTGTATCCAATGAGGACTGAAAACAATCTTACTTATCTTGCTGTTAGGCTTCCCCTTAGCCTTTAAACAAGCCAAGGTAATTTATTCTTTTCTCATAGATCCTATATTCTCATTTTGATTTAGAAATTACTCTCATTCATAAATCCAATTAACCCTCTACCAAGTACCTTTAAATCCAGCAAAACAAAACCTAAGTACATTTTAATCCAGCAATAACCTTTAAATCCAGAACAGCAAAAAGTTTGAGAGTTCAGGTAATTACCTTTACTTCCAAAACACCAGAGTAACATGACAGCACAAATTGCAGTATGTGCATTGAGCACGAATTAGAGGACATTGGGACATGCAGACCACAAGCCAGTGGGTAGGAAAACTTCCCTGCTCTACCCCTTCTCTGAGCATTTGAAATTCAAGTGATTATATTTCCATTCCAGATCTCCATTGCTCCAGGATTCATGCCTGCTCACATCATTCCAATCTACAGAAAACTCAGCCTGAGACTGTTTAGTGATTCTACCTCTGGTATTGAGGTAGAAGCCCTGCAGATCAGTTTACTTTTCTATTCTCAGTAAATCATAACCTGGAAATTCCTTCTGTGCACCAAGAAAAGAGCTTCAGCAGAAAAATCACTCAATTCAGTCAAAGTGAATTTGAAGCAGGCTGCCCCGCTGGCGCCTCGTCGGTTTCTAGGAGGGTACACGGTCTGCACATTTTAGGGTTTGTGGCACTTGGCCTTCCTTGCCTTTTTCTATTTCTGCCCCTTCCAAGCCCACCCCAAGAAAATCCACTGAGACATGCTAACAAAACAGACCCCTTCATACAGCCACTGCTTTAATAACAACAGAGGATCTCACAAAGGTGAGCAGTTATGTCTATGCCTTAACCATCCACTGCAATTTTCAGAAAAGCCCTGTATCTACCTCTATGCCTGCACATGCATAGGACTTGGCCTTTTATAAAACCTTGCTCTAGAATATGCTGTACATCAGTTCCCTGGATGAATAGGATGTGGCTACCAGAAAATCTTTTATTTAATAAAACAAATGGTTAACAGCAGGAAATTCTTTGAAAAGCAATTAAAAAAAATCTTTTCTCCTGTCAGAACAACACAAATTAATAAAAAGCCTGCAATTACACCAACTTACCTACAAAAAAACCAACTACTGTTGTCATACAACATGATGCAGTAGTTACAGAATAGTTAGAACTATTTTCTGTTCTAAGGTGATGACTGAAGTTAATGTTTGCACTTCTACTCCCAGCTCAGTGTCTGTCATATTGACCTGACAAACTCTTTGGGAACTTCCCCAACTACACAACGCTAGAAATAAACGGTCTAGGTCGAGTTGACTGCACGACTCTTTGCAACACTAACACCATGGAGTGAAAAGCAGACATCTCCTTTCAAAGCAGGAGGCAAAGATTGCCACACAGAAGCTAAACAGTTGGCAGAAAAATCAATGATGTTTCTGCTGGTTTTAAAGTGCCTTTTTCTGAACCCAGTGAGAACAGTTCTTGCCTCAAGCAAGCAGACAGTCAGACAGTCACACCCTTACTTTCGCCCTGACTGCTTGTAAGAGTAGTAGTTCTGCTGCAGTCATTGACGGGGAGAACACAGCAATTATTACAGGCAGCATTAGTACTGCCCCTTTGAAATGACTGATGCCTAAATGCAGTTCAGAGAACTACCTGCAACTACAGTGGTGGCCATCAACATCTCCAAAGGGAGGAGTACTTAGGGGCAAAGGTGCTGTGGTAAAAGGAAAAGACCAGAGCAAGAATCATCTAAGGCTACCTGGTGTGAATGGAACTGCCAGAGCTGTCACACTGTCAGTAATTCCTTCAAGGCTAAATCTTAACCAAAAAATGGACAACACAGACAATATTTTTGAAGCTTTCTGGATAAACACATCTGTAACATTCTCAAACACCTATTCTGGCTATTGAAGGCCTGAAAGAGAGGACTGCACAGCACTTACAGCATTAATACATGACATGAATAACACAACAACTGTCAGTATACATCAGAGATTCAGGGAAATGGAGTATTTAAGACAAAGATACCTGGCTGAGAAAATGCAAGACTGGAACAGAGGAATGTTTTATTAAAATAGACTGAATTAGCTATTTCAGATAACCTACAAATAATATTATTATACATCAAGGACTCCCAGTGAATCCAGTGGACTTTGGGCAGGTTTTGTATTTCAGAAAGGTCACTCTGACATGTAATGCTACACATACAGGGCAGTCAGAAAAACCAGCTGTATCAAATTTGAGAAAGAATCCAAGATCTAGAAGAATTGAGTGTACAGCTCCCGAAGCCTCCAGAGTATGGAACTGCTAAACCTCCTGCAACAGTATTTTGAACAAGCAAAGAAAGATTAAGAAGCAATACCTCATCTCACAATACTGGAATCCATGCCCTCATCTTGAAACATCTGAAGTAGTACTAAGTTCTCCTCGGTATTTAAGGTAAGATGCCTACACCCAGTTCAGCTGCTTTATAAAATGCCAGTGTACCTTTGGCACACTCTTGAGGGAAGACAGACCCAAGTCTGCTTTCAAAGCTCCTACCCCAAGCCATGAACGTATCTCTGATATGAGAAGTCACCACAGCTATGTCAGGCAGCTATGAAAAGCACATCCTCAAGGTGGTCTAAGGACATCAGAGACAGAGATCAAATCCATTTTAGGAAAACCCAAAAATGGTTTCATATTATTCTATTTTCCTCTTTCCTGCTGTCTGAAAGATCCACGTGTCTTTTAGAAGTGCCTTACACAATCTCACCCACAATTCATTACCAGAGTCCTGAGGATACAGCCTGACAGGCTGGTACAAAAGAATCCAGCTATCTTAGCCATCATTGTAAACAGAATGAAATTTTAAATCCATTTGCTTTTCTAGATGGAAAAAGTACCATTGCTTTTAATGCTGAAAGCTCCAGTCGATGAAAGCAGAGAAATCAGCAAGTTTAGGGCCTTGGCAGAAATACTCTGGGAAGTGTTTCTGTCAAAACTCAAGTTAGTGATAGCATATAATCCATATGAACGGCCTTTGTGGCAGAGATTAATTGGTGTGGTTTCTTTGGAAAGATAGCACTGTGCAAAGTGTATTCAAAATATTCCCTGCTGGATTTAAACACAGGGGCCTAGTAACCTAAGGTGGCAAGGCAAACCACAGAAGAGAGAGGGGAAGCCCAGAAAACTCAGTTTTGGAAAAATAAAGCAGGGCCCAGAAAGAGAAAGAATTGCAATGCACAAGGTCACATCTCTGCTACAGCTGTGTGCCTGGGACCAAGCACTCTCAGGTGTGCTTCGCCCTATTACTACCTTAATTCCTCAGCTGGGAAGTCTGCTGGCCAAATCCCACACACTGACACCAGATGTCCTCTTTAAGAAGAGGGAATAACTGCTGGCCTCTAAGGGTTAGGTTCACCCACAAGCTGCTTTTAAGATTTCTGTTGTTCACAAAAACAGACACTTGTGACCTAAGTCATAAAATCCCACTTCTGTCTGTCTTAAGTCACCCTTTGCACAGGGCACCAGACCAGGACAGAGCCAGAGCTCTGCAGGTGCTGGTAAAACATCTTAAGTTGCTCAAGCATGAGTTTCATGTCTCTGCACAACGACAGGATATTCATCTTCTTGGTGAAGCGTTTGAAGAACTGATGAAAAGTGAGGTGTAAGAGCTTGGTCTCTCCAACATTTGTGCACAATGAAGAAGTAAAACTGGTGAAGAGCAGAACTGCACAGCACTGTTCCCACCAAGAGGCTCTTTGGCCACACTCTTTGCAATTAAAAATTTACAAACAATTAAATTAACCAACTAAAAGCATCTCCCATGACCATCAGTGCAGAGGTAATCAGTGACACTACAGATGATGTCCCAAAATAACAGAAACTCAAGTTAGTAAATTCTACAGCTACATACCATATCGAAACACATTTTCCTTTCTGTATGTAATTCATTACTGCTGTAAACCTGGCCTGGAGCATCTCTCTGGTGAGGAAAGGCTGAGGGACTTGGGTCTGTTTAGTCTGGAGAAAGAAGACCAAGGCGGGATCTATCAACGCCTATAAATACTTCAAGGGTGGATGTCAGGAGAATGGGGCCAGGATTTTTCCAGTGGTGCCCAGTGGGAGGACAAGAACAAATGGGCACAAACTGCAACATAAGAAGTTCCATCTAAACATGAGAAAAAACTTCTTCACTGTGAGGGTAGCAGAGCCTGCCCAGAGAGGTGGTGAAGTCCCTGGAGTCATTCAAAACCCACCTGGACATGTTCCTGTGCAACCTGCTCTGGGTGGACCTGCTTTGGCAGGGGGGTTGAACTAGATGATCTCCAGAGGTTCCTTCCAACCCCATATCATTCTGTGATTCTGTATCCTTCTGAGGAACATGACTGAGTCTTAGAAATATACTTAATATTATCTTTGTTAAGATGTTACTGGATGTATAGTTACTGAGCAGGACTGGGGCTGCCTTAGGATCAATTCCTGGAAGCACACCTATTACTCTAAGAGCCTCTCAATGCCTGGTTACTGACAGGCTGGATGTTCTCATGAGAAAGGCCGTTGATTATCTTAGAAAAGACAATGCAATGGAAATTTGATTCCACTCTTCCCCACCCTCAGACTGCAAGAGGGAATAATTTTCTAAAATGATCCTGCAGCGTGCCATTCCTGAATCACCATCCATACTTTATTCTTTTCTTCTTTAAGATGGCTGAAAAAACTGATGTTAAGGAAATATGACAGACAGTGAAAATGCCTTCANAGGCCGTTGATTATCTTAGAAAAGACAATGCAATGGAAATTTGATTCCACTCTTCCCCACCCTCAGACTGCAAGAGGGAATAATTTTCTAAAATGATCCTGCAGCGTGCCATTCCTGAATCACCATCCATACTTTATTCTTTTCTTCTTTAAGATGGCTGAAAAAACTGATGTTAAGGAAATATGACAGACAGTGAAACTGTCTCCGCTGCAAACAGTAGTACAACATTTTCTCATTATTTCAATTTGTAGCTTGGTAGGTTGTTACTGTCTTTAGGGATATATTCCAATATAATGTTCTTCATCTCCCAAAACTGGCTAAATCTCCTTATGAAGAAGGGAACTCTTACAGTCTGCTACTTGGTGTAAATGAGGAAAAAAAGAGGTGATGGTAGGGAACAATTTGGCTCTATTCTTTGGCATAATCTTTTTCTCCTGAAGTAGATAAGAAAATCAGCCCACCTGCCTAAATACTTTGAAATACATACATCTATATTTAGATGTCTAGCAAAAATACTGCAGAAGATGTCCAGATGCCAAGCCTTCAAACAGAAGTGTGGTCCCACAGGTACAGACAAAGGAGGATTACAGGGGGCCCTATTCTGCATGATCTTGTATGGGTTCAAACACACGGAGCTACTTGGACGGGTAGGACTGAAAATACCTCTGATACTTAATGCCTAGATGATGGCTTGGCACTTTCTCAGTCCTCTGAGACTCATATTGGGCAGAACATCAAAGGAGATACTAGAGATATCATCAAATCTCCCCATCTTCTGTTCAACCTCTCCCTGAAACTCACAGAAAGCTGTGAGATTAGTTACCTTTACCAGGCACAAAAATAGGAGTTTAATTTAAAGCATCTTCTCACCTGCACAGGGGTATGTTCCATCAGATGGAGACCATATACGAATAGAGTTGATGGGCTTTAATAGATGAATCCATAGCCACAGGAAAAAGATATATTGAGAAATTTAATAAAAAATATTAAGAAATGAATACAATAGTCAAAACTCTGCAGGAGGATCATCAGAGAGCAACAACCTAGAGAAGCTGTACCTGGGCTGCGATGTCAATGTTGTCACTCAAAGTAAGCAACTCAGAGCTACTGTCTTCTGACTGCTCTGCTACAGCAAACGGCAGAGAGGGCATAAAACATGAAGAAAAGCATCTTCTTGTACCATCTCCTGATCTACTGAGCAGAAGAAAAAGTAAACTGAGTCAATTGCAGGGGTGAAAAAAACACCTCCAGGAAAGAAAAAAGGCAAAAAACCAACCCACCCTTCAAACTTCATCAACAGTTTCCCAACTCAATAATCTCCTCAGGGTAGCAGCTCATCAGCTTTTCTTGTAACTTTCTTGATCTCACCAAATATCCTGGTTTAACTCTTGTTTATCCAAGGATCAGCTGCAATGTTCAAAGTGTTGCAAGTGATGCAAGTTGTGCCAAAGATAAAAGTTGTGATGCCTTACAACGACAATGGCCACGCTCAGTGTCAAGTACTGATCAGTTGGGATCTACTGGCAACCTGGTAGTTCAGTGTATTTTCTGTCCTGGCAGAAAATTATAAGAATTTCTCAGTTGCTTATGAATGGATACAGCCAGCCACTCTCCTGACTGGGAACTGGCATAAGCCATCCAGTGAGGGGTAAAGAACTTGCTCAACCACAGAACGAAGAAGGAACAGAAAGATTCCTTTCCTCCTCTTCCACTGGAAATGGCTCCTTACCAAATGCTGTTTCTAGTAGCAATTTATCACTGGAAAACATGTCAGTTGTGCACTCTGTTGGCACAAGTTCTCTCACACATGCTGAACTAGTGTGAGGCACAGTGCGGTAGCACCAGGGCTTTATATCCTCACATCAACATCACTGATGAGTTTCAGAGAGAATGGAACGAAACCTCTTACAGCTGAGATTCTCCCTGCAAAGGTCTAAACAAACAAACAAGTTATGGACCAAGTCTCAAAGCCCATAAATAAATAAAGTTATGGACCAAGCTTCCAAGCCTCTGATTTTACTAAGAAACTTCTAAATGAGCAGGAAATGATATGCTGATATCCACCTCCCTCCTAGAAACCTCCGTGTGAAAATATTAAATGCTCCAGTGCTGCTTAAAACCCTGGAAAACAAAACCAACTCAGTAATTGGAGGGAAATTTGGCTTCTTTTCCCATGCTAAGAATAAAGATGTCATTTGTTCTGAAGGTATCAGCTCACAAGGGTATCAAGATCGCCTCAAGAGTATCAAGATTTTATAGAACAAACAATGTCTACATCAAACAGAAGGAGTCTCTGAAATTTAGAACAAATTACTCCCAAATGTAATGGAACTCTGATGTCTCATGCTTCTCCCAATTAAACCTTACTGAAATCTGTGCAGAGTTAAAAATTAAGACAGTTTAGGGTTACTGCTATTTTTGTTCCAATTATTTAGAAGCGGACATGACTTCATAGTAGGAACCGATAAAGCGTGCTCTACTGTACAGTATTCCATGTTGAATTCCTCGCTTTTATGATGTAATAATTCATGGGGTTTAGTGATAATGTGGTCACAGCCCTCTGCTGCACCGAAAGGAGGAGAGACAAAGGAAAGGAGAAAGGAAGAAGTGAGGAAAAAGTACTTTAGGACAGTTTGATCACAAGCACTAAGTAACTGGAATTCAGACTTCAGCAGCTGGGGAGTGCTGCATTGACAGTACCCAACTCCCAACGGACGGGTTAGTATTTAAAACTCCTGCACAAGAATAAGAACTTGGAGGAAAAGTGCATCACATCTCCATCAGAAGATAGTTAAATGTCACATTACACACAGCTGTCCTAAGAAGCTGATAAAATCTTCCATAGCTTTGCAACACTGCAGAAACTCCCTCTGATTAAGAACTGTCCATGTCCTTATACTGTGTGTTCTGAACTTTTCTGGAGAAAAGTCTGGGGACTCTGAAGCTGCATTGCTAGAATATGTATCTAAGTTTCCCCTTGCACTTGGCACTACAGAATTATTTGAAAGCAACTGGGATTTCCTGGTACCTTCTCCAATCCAGTATGTCTTACTCTAGTGTAAATGGCAGAGACATTGCTAGAACAACTGGACTGAGTGCACGACTGTGAAAAACGAGCAGTGCTGCAGGATCCAGCCCTGCTCTGAAACAATCCTGCTCCTGCAGCACAGCACTGCCCCTACTCACAATAGGTTACCTTGAGCTCCCGTGTCAGGTGAAATCCCACAGCAAGTTTCTGGTGAGATGTACACACAATGTACTGCTTGTCTGAGTGCTATTAGCACTCCTTCATGCTTGGATCCCTAACCAAAGGCCTGGCTACAGAACAATACAGCAATGCAGATGCTAAATAGCTGCCAAGGAGGGGAGGGGAAAAAAAAGAACACAAGCAATAAAAAGAAAAGAAAAAACCAAAACCAGTAAGCCAGAATGCTCTTTCATCTCTTTCCTGTGGATTCCCAAGAGGTAGTTACATACTCAAAATGTACAGCATGTAACTCTACATAACAAAATAGACTCTCAAAAGCAATTGATGCAACTTTAAGTTTTCTGCTCCCACTAGTCCTTTCCCACAGAGACTGCAGGAGGGTAAGATACCACTGTACAGCGAGATGGAAATCAGTGCATCCAAATTATGGCAGTCCTACCCCGGCTGACACAAGAATGTAAATCCAGATCCCATGAATGACCGAAATGGACTCATTCCAGGGCACAGCTCCTCATCATTTCATAATCCTAACTAATGAATAACTAGTACAATATGAATCCTGCCGTGGTATCTTGCAATGCATTGTTTGTGTTGTCTGAAATACAGGGAATAGCATTATCTGGCTGTTGCTTTCCTGGGTCTGTTTCTCAAGAGGCTCTTTCAAATAGTTCCATTTCCAATAATGCACAGAAGAAGATGAAGCTGCCATGCTCTTCCCTCCAATATCAATGCAAAGGATGTGTGGCCAAATTGTTTGAGCTGCTCCCTCTCCTTACCTCACTTGATCAGCAGAAAGCAGAGAGAAGGAAAGAGTTAAATTTGTACTCTGTTGGAAAGTCTTATATCTCTCTTCTTCACTCTTGCTCTCACAGCAGCAGCCTCTTTCTTCCACCTATCCTGCCACAAAGTTCTAGAAGATGTCCCCAGTTAAAGGGAGCAAAGCAGGAACCAGAAGCTCTGCAGGAAATCACTGGCATTGTCCTGAGTCAGAAGGTGGGAAAGACAAATTTACAATGGGATGGCAGCCAAACAACAAGAAGGTACAAATGAAAACTGAGGAAAAAAGTATTTCAAATGACATGTCACCTGTGGCAAATATGGCCCCGGCCACAAGTACCTCCTCTTAGCGCTATAGCTCAAACAGCACAACTGTGACACAGGTAGATTACAGCTCTGGGCCCAAAAGCTTTTGTCCATCTGATGATGGTATCCCTGCTTTCCAGCTACTGCTAAGCACTAGAAATAACTACACCAAACACTTTTCTCAAAGTAACTTTGCCAATGACTGTGCCTTTCACAAGAAGATGAGAGAAAGGCATGGCAGCAGGGAGACCTGCAATAGAGAACCACCCTATTACTAAACACACTGAAAAAGACTCTTTTCCCTACCAGAAACATGAATCCCTCAATCACTTTCAATATCTTGTTTTACTTCAAAAACTGAGTATTTCCCTATAAGGGGAAAGTAGAAAATTAATGAACAAAGCATGATCAAATTTTGATCTCTCTGTAGCTTAACAACCATGTTACTCAATATAGCAGCTCCATTTTGCTGGACACTAATTGCCTGTCCTACCTTCAAGCAATCATATTCACGTTGGTTACAAGCATCTTCAATAACTGGGCATATGTTCTGATTTCTCATTCTGCTATACAGCTAATTTTACCTACCCCTTCTGTTAACTTAAATCCTTACTGGAAAAAAAACCTTAGATAGCACATATAAACACTCTGTGATTATCATGGAGACTCAAATAACAATCTCTGAACTACATTTCAATGCCTTGAAAAAGCCTTACTAATGAGTAACCTCACTATTTTCTCCAATACAGTTCAAGATGTTACAGACAGGTTTCAGTGGTAACTGACACAAACCAAGTTCTGCCATCAGCTCCAAGCCCTGACTGCAGCTGCAGAGTAAAAAGGCTCACTAACATCGCTAAAAGGCTTTAATCTGTGACATGGATAATTAACATTCATTATTATGCATGCATAATTATAATATAAACATTCAAATAGCTACAACACAAGCAGATACATACAAATGTGACCATACAAAGGCAAAAGGTATATTACTGTTTATTTGGATTTGGCAAATTTCTGTAAGGCGTACTGATTTTGCAGGATGGTTGCACAATAGTCTGCTCCAGGTTCTCCTGCTGAGCTCTGACAGGAGTAACAAGCCACCACACCTAAATTTAGGAGCGGGGACTTGTATTTCTGTGACATATTTTGTCAATAAGCCAGAGAAGTATTTATAGCTGTGTATTTCAGGCAAGTTCACAATTTAAAACACAAACAAAAAAAGGCAGACTAACACTTCATCAATAAGAACACGGACATTTTTGAGCAAGGAAGATGGATACAGGTATAAAGAAAGACTTCTTTAGGTATCTGTAGGCACACTGCTTCAGTCACAAAAAACAATCCACAAAACTTAAGTATTTGTCCTCAGAACATTTTTTGATGTTATATTCTGGTCGTATTCCACAAGTTGTCCAACCTGATGTGGTCTGGAGGCCTCCCAGAAGCCAATGACATACTGTAAGTGAAAGACTGGCAGCACTGAACACATGCACCGGTTACCTATTCCCCTGCAAAAGCTCTCCTGGAAAAGGACATGACTTTCACCTGCTCTGACCAGAGAGCAAAACTAGTTATACAACAGTGTGCTGCATTTGAAGGTTAGAGAATACATTTTGACTTATTTAATCAAACTGTGTGAAAGGGAATGTAGGGAAAAGAACGGCTGTGTATGAACATCTATCTTCTGTCACCAGCATTTAAAAACAAAGACTTCAGTAAGTACACAAACCATAAATTGCCTGAGGTCCAAATAATCTGCTTCTAAAATCTAGTTCTGCATGGTAGCAGCGGATCCATAAGCAACATTTGTATTCAAGATTTTTTTGTTATTCAAAAACCGACACGTTGACACGGCTGCATTCCAGTTCTGATTGTATCTAATCTGGAAGCATATTAGAAACAATTTTGGGTTGTGCTTCTGAAATTTCTAGTGCTTCTGCTAATAAATCTCATTGTCCTTGTCTTTACTACAATGCCCACACATGACAAACGAACACAGATCACTCAGAGAGATTCACCAGCCCTGAGCTTTCACACTGCTCACCTCTCAGTTCCCTCATTTGCTGCACAGGTTGTAAAGAGCTGTTCTGGATGGGCAGGGATATAGGGGAGAAAGTTGTCAAGCAGCAACTCTGAACGAGGGAGAAACAATACAGCTATCTCAGATTGTGCCTACCTTCACCACCAGCACAGGCAGCTCTCCTGTGTTTGGATAAGAGAGGAGAGGTATCGCACTAACATACCTGTCACCTACGTAACACCTACGTAACTACGTAACCAGTAACGGCAATGCTCCAAGCAAAAGAAAAGCTACAGTTTTCACCTTGAAAGCAGACAATGAAGAAAAAAGGGGTCTTTCATCACTAACACCTCAAATCACCCATGAACTCATTAAGGTTGCAGCCTCCAGTTTGGGAACTGCTGTCTTAAGGTACTCAAGACAAGGGATGTGTCTGGTGTTTGCTGCGGGTTTGGAAGGGAGGTACAAGACCACAAGGTCACTCTGTTGAGGGATGACAGCCACCTCTATCCAACTGCTAGAGCTGGTGGCACCTACAAGGTCCCATGTCACAGATACCCAGACTACATTGCTCTTACTATCCTGCTTTGCACCCACTAAGTCCTCCTTGATTGCAATGGCAATTTCATGTCCATTTCTTTCTGCTGCCTGGTTCTCTTCAGATATAGGGTGGTGTCAACCCTGGGTGCTCACTGTTCAGCGTACTCATAAGTGATTTGGAAATTAAGTAAATAATCTGGTGAACACACAAAGCTGTCTGGGATATTAAAGACCAAATGTTGCAAAAGGACCTCCCAAGACAGAACAAAAATGAAAAAAATTAGGAAATTAAATTATATATAACAAAATGTGAAATCACACACATGGTAGAAAACAATCCTAAATTTACTTATATGATTAAGGACTCAGAGTCACTACCACCCCTCAGTACCTTTAAGTAATCAGATTACATTAGGAAAAGTCAAACTCAAAACCAAACAAACCAGACTTCCCTCCTTGAACACTCTCAAGTATGACATTCACTGACACAGAATGCTACAAATGCCATAATCCAAAGCTAGTGGAATGTAAGGACAGTAAAGCAATCTCATGTGGATTATAAAAACCAGAAATATCATCTCCGGTTCAGGAAGACCCTGAGCTTGAAACTGTGGGAGGCTGGGAGACTATTCAGTGAAGTCTGAAGAACACATCCTTGCACGTTCTCATTACCTTCAGCCACTGGCCAGAGCCAGAGGTAAAGGATTGGGTGAGACAGACTGTGGCTCAACCTCCTAAAGCCACTTACATCCTTATCCCCAGTACTCCTGCTGAACAAACCTAACGCTTCCTCCTCACTCTTTCCTCCTGTATGTCTCCCCCTCTACCTTTCTGCAGTTTAAGCTGAAAAAGGCACAAATCCATTAGGTTCTTGCCAAGGAAATTTTGAAATAATTGTGGTGTTTTCGTCTAGGGTGGAGTTAACTCTTTTGCTAGCAACTGGTGTAGTGCCACGGTTTGGATTTGGGGTGGGAACAGCGTGATAGCACATGGGTGGGTTTAGTTTGTTGCTGAGCAATTAAGGCCTTTTGTGTTCCTCACATCGCCCCACCAGCGAGCAGGCTGGGGGTGCAGAAGACGCTGGGAGGAGACACAGGCGGTACAGCTGACCCCAACTGATAAAAGGGATATTCCTTGTCATATGATGTCACAATCAGCATATAAGGCTAAGGGAAGGAGGAGGAAGGGAGAACATTCAGAGATACGGTGTTGGTCTTCCTAAGTAACCATAGTGCCCTGCTTTCCTGGAGATGGCTGAACACCTACCTCCCAATGGGACGCACTGAACTGATTCCCTGTTTTGCTTTCCTTGCATGTGTGTCTTTAGCTCTACCCATTAAACTCTCTTCACCTCAGCCTGTGAGTTTTTCCTCACTTTTACTCTTCTGATTCTTGCCCCCCTCAACACTGGGGGCAGTGAGTGAGCGGCTGTGTGATCCTAGCTGCCAGCTGGGGTTAAACCACGACAGAGATTTACAATTGCTAACCAACAAACACCATTAAGTGTATAAGGCTCTTTCACAGCCGCTCCTCTCTTCTCTGCCCAGGAAGTTTCGTAAAGGTGTCCGAGGCCTGGAGAATAAGTCTTCTGAGGATCGATTGAGGGAGTTGGGGTTGTTTAGTTTGAGGAAGAGGAGGCTGAGGGGAGACCGCATCACTCTCTACAACTGCTTGAAAGGGCACTGTAGAGAGGTTGGTGCTGGTCTCTTCTCACGGGCAATGATCGACATAACAAGAGGGAATGGCTGCAAGCTGCAGCAGGGTAGGGTTAGGCTGGACATTAGGAAAAAAATCTTCCCAGGAAGAGTGGTCAGTCAGTGGAAT
>VZTM01013834.1:10760-26850 GCA_013400555.1 Jacana jacana | reverse complement strand
CTACATTGCTCTTACTATCCTGCTTTGCACCCACTAAGTCCTCCTTGATTGCAATGGCAATTTCATGTCCATTTCTTTCTGCTGCCTGGTTCTCTTCAGATATAGGGTGGTGTCAACCCTGGGTGCTCACTGTTCAGCGTACTCATAAGTGATTTGGAAATTAAGTAAATAATCTGGTGAACACACAAAGCTGTCTGGGATATTAAAGACCAAATGTTGCAAAAGGACCTCCCAAGACAGAACAAAAATGAAAAAAATTAGGAAATTAAATTATATATAACAAAATGTGAAATCACACACATGGTAGAAAACAATCCTAAATTTACTTATATGATTAAGGACTCAGAGTCACTACCACCCCTCAGTACCTTTAAGTAATCAGATTACATTAGGAAAAGTCAAACTCAAAACCAAACAAACCAGACTTCCCTCCTTGAACACTCTCAAGTATGACATTCACTGACACAGAATGCTACAAATGCCATAATCCAAAGCTAGTGGAATGTAAGGACAGTAAAGCAATCTCATGTGGATTATAAAAACCAGAAATATCATCTCCGGTTCAGGAAGACCCTGAGCTTGAAACTGTGGGAGGCTGGGAGACTATTCAGTGAAAGTCTGAAGAACACATCCTTGCACGTTCTCATTACCTTCAGCCACTGGCCAGAGCCAGAGGTAAAGGATTGGGTGAGACAGACTGTGGCTCAACCTCCTAAAGCCACTTACATCCTTATCCCCAGTAGTCCTGCTGAACAAACCTAACGCTTCCTCCTCACTCTTTCCTCCTGTATGTCTCCCCCTCTACCTTTCTGCAGTTTAAGCTGAAAAAGGCACAAATCCATTAGGTTCTTGCCAAGGAAATTTTGAAATAATTGTGTTTTCAGCTAGGGTGGAGTTAACTCTTTTGCTAGCAACTGGTGTAGTGCCACGGTTTGGATTTGGGGTGGGAACAGCGTGATAGCACATGGGTGGGTTTAGTTTGTTGCTGAGCAATTAAGGCCTTTTGTGTTCCTCACATCGCCCCACCAGCGAGCAGGCTGGGGGTGCAGAAGACGCTGGGAGGAGACACAGGCGGTACAGCTGACCCCAACTGATAAAAGGGATATTCCTTGTCATATGATGTCACAATCAGCATATAAGGCTAAGGGAAGGAGGAGGAAGGGAGAACATTCAGAGATACGGTGTTGGTCTTCCTAAGTAACCATAGTGCCCTGCTTTCCTGGAGATGGCTGAACACCTACCTCCCAATGGGACGCACTGAACTGATTCCCTGTTTTGCTTTCCTTGCATGTGTGTCTTTAGCTCTACCCATTAAACTCTCTTCACCTCAGCCTGTGAGTTTTTCCTCTCTTTTACTCTTCTGATTCTTGCCCCCCTCAGCACTNAGAGTAGATTAGATGTGGTGTTGAGGGATCTGGTGTAGGGGAGAACTTGTAGAGTAGGGCTGATGGTTGGACTTGATGATCCCAGGGGTCTCTTCCAACCTAAATGATTCTATGATTCCATGATTCTAAAGCCACCGTTCCTGTTCTTCTTACTCACAGAAAGCAGCAATCCTTCATTTTCATTTCCAGATTATCTATTTTCCGTGGCCTGTTAGCAGCTATAATAAGACACATTCCGCCAAGAACATCTAGTTAATGTATGAATGCAAGTTTTGAAACCAGCGTTGCTGTAAGTGGTATTTCATGGGCATTGCTCATCCAAGCAAAGGCACACAAAAAGAGCAGCCTTACCCTTTTCCTGACGAAGCAGCCTTAATTTAAAGATAGTCATTTAAACACTTAAAAATAAGTGTTATTTTTCAAAAGATAACCCCGGGACAGTAAAAAGCAAGTCACTAAAGGAGTAGGCAGAGCTTTAGCTGTGCATTTCCTGCTGTCATTAGCACAAGTCACGTGGTTGAATCCCTGCATAATGCCTTGAAAAATATAACTGTTAACAAGTATCTATAGAAAAGATGTAACGATGGAAGGGGATCCGGTAGCCAGCTGGCACATTTCTCAAAGGCTGAAGGAATCACTTAGTGATTAAGCTCCACCCTGAGCTGCAAAAAAGCAGGTAATTCTGCCTCATGATAGTAGGCCTAGACCAATTTTTGAGACCAATCTTTTAGTTCTACTTTTAACAGCTAAATGAGTTACAGTTCCTGAGAAGAGTTTGTCAGACTAATGAAACTGTGTTGATTAGGGCTAAGTACTGGTTTTTATGTTCCATTGCTTGGGAGGCATCACTGCAGAGGCAATACACCTCTTAGAGGTACACACATTCTCTAACTCCCTGTTCCACCAGGCGCAAAGATCACCCCAGGCCTCCATCATTTGAATCAAGGAGTTACTCTGCTTCATGGCAGCCCCCTTTAGCTGGCCAGTGAGGAACAGCAGGATACAACCACTTGTTGCTAGCCCCATCCTTCAGTGAGGAAGTTCCGGAGAAATGAGCTTATGCAAGCGATGAAAAGGTAGTATTTTTGCAAGCAACCTTTTAATTTCTCTTGTGTCTGCTGCAGAAATAACCAGGCCTGCAAAACAAATGGAACATGCCTACTATGTTCCAAGCCATTACTCTAGCACCGAGAGGCACAATAAACCCTTTGAAAGCAAAATACTGCATAATGATGCCACCTTTGACAGAATACTGCTGCCCATTCTCCAACAGCCAGTTGGCTTTGAAGTGAAGAGGCAATATAAAGTAACGAGTGTCATGGAGTACCATTGAAACCATGGTAATCTTGTTGAATAGGATAACCTAAATTAGTGTGCAGTCATTATCTTACCTAATACTACTGGGAGTTAAAAACAAATGGAAAGACAGACAGCCAGTTAAGCTTTGTCCTGCTACAAACCTACTGCAAGAGCACAAAGGATGCAAAACCCACAAGGACTGATATACTCAGGGTCTGACGGTGGATTTATCTGACCTTGTAAACTCTACTCTTCAGTAGCTAATGGCAAATTTTTACTTACTCTTTCCTCATGGAAAGCTCTTTATAGGATGTCTATTTCCCTGCACACTCCAGGAATCAGCAGCTGAGGGATTTCTAGAAGCTGTATCCAGACCCTCAGGCTTCTATCACTGACAGAAACTGTTATCCCTGAACTTGTCAGTTATTTTTCTGAATCCATTTCCAGTCTCCTTTATAGCCTCTGGCAACATTCCACAACTATTGCAATGCAATGTATGGAAAAAAATACCTCCTCTTATACACGCTCGCTTTATTGCATCAGAGGCCCTGTCAGATTTCCGTACCACAAGAAGCAATCTCCCCATTCACCTTCTCTACAGCACAATGGAGGCCTCTGGCCTAACTCCATCCCCACATTTCCTCAGCTGTTTCTGTCTACATGGCCTCTCTTAAAACATACCGTGTTCCGTGTTTCTGAGGAGGTCTTTGCACTACTCTGAGCTCTAACTCTACTGTATCCAACCCTCTAATACCCACATTGGAGAAGGAACCAAGCGTAGTTCTTGCATTCAAACACCTCAACTTCTCTAATCACCCAATATCAAGCCACTCCTGACAGACAGCTAAGAGAAGAGAGCTCCCCCTCAGGCTGCCCTGCAGAGCAGCACTGACACACATTCGGGGGCACAGTTCATTCCAGACCAGGGAGCAGGGGGATTCTGTTCTGTGCTTAGCTCCAAAGGAGAGAAGGGAAGCTCTCCTAGGAGGGTCACACCACCCATCTACAGAATGGCATGATTCTATAGGAGACATGCTTCAATTGTACAGCTGTCATCAGCAATCGGAAGTCCAGACACTTATAAAACATCCAAGGGAGGCAGTATTTTTTTCCTCAGCAATTCTCAGAACATTAGTGTTTTACCTGCAAGTAAAAGGCCAGTGACGCCAGGAGGCAACATTGCTCTCACACACACATATGAGTTTAGGCTGTCTGTTTCACAAGACTAGGCAGTGCTTATTAGACAAGATTGGATACCAAGATTAGAGAAATTTATTATAGCAAATGAGAAAACATTAACTCACCTGAAGACATCTAGCCACCATTCAGATGCCAGACAGTAGGAACAGTTAAGCTGCCAGCCTCCAATAAAATGAAGCAGGATTACTTCTTTTTATTAGAATAACTGTGTCATTGGAAATCCTGGGACTGCACAGCTCTGTCAAAGGTGAATGCATTGCAGAACCAGGGCCAAATTCTGGTTATTACCTAGGAAAAGGAAGAAACAGGGTATTTAGAAACAACTTTGCTTTTAAATTGAGCATAAGTCAGTAGCAGCTCTTTCAAAATTAATGTGTAGGTTTTTTTAATAGACTGCTTGAAAGGGCTGTACAGTTTCCAGGAATGGAGGTCTGTCAGAGCAGCTCAGAGATGGAGACCCTGCATTCAAGCAAACACCTTAGCACCTCTGTCCCAGATCTCCCAGTATCAGATACAGGTTCCTCAAACACAGGCGTCTTGCAGAGAAATGGAAAAGATTTCTTCCAGCTCCATGAATATGCAACACAGGGAAATTATAGGCAACTATAATGAGGAGTGAACTCATGACAGCTCTGGCTCCGAACTTAAAGAGTATTGTTCGGGTGGGAAAATGCTTCTTCAATAGCTGGTGTCTAACACACTGCAGATGTGAAAAAATTAAATGCCAACAATATTCAATCAAGTCAAGTCTGCAAAAAAACCTCTTGCCATTTGCAGAATGACTGGATAGCCAGTATTTTTACTGCATCAGTGATTCCTATGCGTTGTGCAAAAATATAGACATACATAATGAAGCATACAGTAGTACTGAAGTGGTAAACCCGTGCCTTAATAGTAATGTAAAACCATAAAGCTGACTGTTCGCTCTTAATGGTGGAATTTTTTACCTCACAATTCATTGAAACAAAAGTGCAGAAAAAAGCAGGAAGAAAGATTTCACTTGGCATCTTAACTCAGCCCGGTTGTACCTCTGATTTAAACAGAAGGCTGTCATGGCTAGTGAGAGCTTTAGAGAAAACCGACCCAGCATTATCCTTCAAGAGCAGTACCCTCAACAAAAATAACCCAAGGCATCGTATTCAAGTGTGATAATCATCAGTTCTCCCTCCCAAAACCGTGCTCAAACAAACAGCAACATGAGCTGCATTAGATGTCAGATACATCCACAACAGGAACATGGTACGTGAACACTGTTTAAGTAAGTCTATTAAAGACTGCAGGCAATTTGCATTAATGAATATAATTTTACAAATACAGTCAAACTTTAATGTTTACCATTACTCAAGAGAGGTAAGTATAGAGAGACTAAGTATTACTTGAGTGGCTAGCTTCATCTGCCTGCGCTGGGCTTCTGCTGAATCTGGTCTATTCACGGGTGTGGGCAGACAAACTGAAGTAGTCTGGCAACGGCTGGAGCAAAATCATACCTACTCTGTGCATTCATTGTGATTCCTCGGGACCTGTCAATGTGCCCAGACTGGCAGGATTCCTTTAAGCAGTTTATGACAGCATAAGAGAGTGCTCTAAATCTCTCAAGGCCCAGACACACAAACTCTGTGAAACACAGCAAAGCCTATAGCAACGGTGTCTGAAGACCTTCCTGCCTCGGTTCCAGGCCTTTCGGTCTCTACAGGCCACGGCCGTCGAAACGAAGGCAGTTCCGTGCTGCCTGTATGCGGAGAACTTGGAGCACCTTTTGTGGTGTCCTCAGTAGCATACAAAAGGTAAACATTTAAATTTAAAGCAAACATACTAACTGATTTGGGCACGATGAATTTTGTGCTTTTAACAGATCGTTTTGTGAAATCCAGGTTTGTTATCACAGTTAGTTCAGATGTGGTTCTGGTCTATGTTATTTGGGCTTGTCTCCAAATTTATTTAATTATTGATCTACTGAGCAATAGGCAGCTTTTGAGAATATTTTTCTGAATCAAGAAATCCAAAAAGGTTTTAATCAACAGGATTATAATTCCAACTCTGGCCAAAACTCTCTCATTAAATGCCAAGACAGAAATGGCTTTGTTGTACATGCAAGTTTTCCTTGAAAACAGCAGTTCTGACCTCTCCTGAAGCCACCCAGCTTCACTATAGTCAAAATTAGTACTATTATCTTTATCTTCCCCATTTTTGCACAGTCAATGCAGGGGGAGATTTTACAGCAGTAGAGGTGGTAATTCCAATTTTCTCTGCAGTGCAATGTATGACACACCATAGAGTAAATTGCCACATTCTTGGCACAAATATTTGGAAAAGCCTGTTACAGCACAGGAGAGAGGAGCTGCTGCATTAACACCAGCTGATAACCACAGAGACACAGAACTCTGTAAATGTGAAGCATTTATCTATAAGCTTTGTGTTTTTTAATATGGATATACTCTTCATTTAAGCTTTGTACTGCTGGTGGGCACAACTAGAATATTTACCCCAGATTTTATACTTACATGTATATATACACTGAGGGAAATACTGTATGTGGAATATTATGCATATATATATATATGTAAAAAATGAGGATAATATTATGTGTGCCTGCAATAGTATAAATATAAAAAAGCATGTGGACAGCATATGTGCATCGTACCTCTGATTTTCAAGCCATTCTTGACATGCACAATTTAAAAAGGTGACTTTTAAACCATCCTGATCCCTAGATGGTGCTATTTACTGCAGTAACGAGACAGCCACAGCTTATTACCAGGACACCCAGCACTTTAGGGACAAAAATTATTTCTTGGTTCAAAATTATATAAATTGAATACAGATACGAATAATACTGTTTCATATTATTTGCATTTGCCACATGCCTTGAACCTCCTTTCCTGTAAGCTATAAAAAGAGTAATTCCATTACAGAGGTACAAATGAAACCAGGGTCAGGCATTGTTAATCCACCAGGGACTCTGACCAACGTCTTAGATGAGCTTCATCTCCCTCTGCATGCAGCTGCTATTCGGTCTTCCACGTCCTTCACAGAAATGAGGAGGATTACATACTATTTGCCAATCCTTCCTCTTGCCCTGGCCCACAGGCAGCATCATCCAGGGAAGGCACCCTAACAGAACTCAACAGCTTGTGCCCAACACCGCAAACCTGGACCTCCATCTGTCAGCTGAGATGGGCACCATGCAAGCATGACATTAGCTCAGGGACTTGGGCACCAAGGTCCACAGCACCCCAGCAGACATGCCCAGCAGGATATGGGCAACCATTACATGGGCATGACATCTGGAGTGACTTGTCCTGGCAGTGGAAGTGCCCTTGTACCTCTCCCACCAGATTTAGGTCAACACAATTTTAAGAGTGGCTGATGAAATGGCGTGCTCAAAAGGTGTATTAGGACTGGATTTCCTTCTGGCTCCCTCACAGAGAGCAGACGGGTTTTGGGCAGCCCATAAAATCTCCCAGGGTGGGATCCAAAGTCCGTTCAAGTTGGAAGGGGTTCCTCTGTTAGCTTGAAATAAGTTTTATAGGGGACATGTTGGCTTCTGTTCTTTCCCCATAAGGTGGGAATGTGCCTATGACAGCACAACAAAGAAAAAATCCCAGTATTTTTAAGTTTTGCAGGCATTGTAACAGCAAATAAATAGAAAAACCTAAATAAACCAAATGATTAAACATTTATTGTACTTTGTTCTGATTCTCTGCCTTTATAAAAATGTTGGCTATATCTGCCTAATTGCTTAGCCATTTGGCTCCCATAATCGTAGTATTTGAGCATCTCACAAACATTGATGTTTCTCTAAAACTACGTTGCTTTCTTTTAGAGCTTCTGAAAGTGATTAGGTTGACAGCATGGACTAGTCACTGTCTCAGTACAGGCAGCTGCACTGCACATATCTCTTTCAATACACTTCACATCAGATGCTCCAGGCATGAATTTCTTAAATAAAAAACCAGCAACTGTGATGATCTGTCGACAAAACTTTAGGTGATGCTGTGATAAACAACTGCCCACCCCAGCCTAACTGCAAGGCTGGCAACCTAAATCTGAACTCTAACCATATACACGTTCTTTAACCCACTGAACTTTGGAAAGCGGTTTTGCAGATCTGTTCTGGCCTTCGCTTAGCCATGTAGCTTGTCTTTACACATTGGTGTTTCCCAATAATCTAGCCTGACATTCTGAAAACCTCCTGAAGGTTTGTCATCAGAGATGAGATCCCCCGCATTCCTTAAGGGTGTTTGAAAACTTCCAGTTAAGTTATGAATTTGTCACGATATATAAAACTCTTGATGAGAGCTGTTTAAAATTTTCTTTAGAAAAGGGTGCCAAACGTTAAGCCCACGAGAATGCCAAAGAAGTGAATTAGATGAGAAAGAGAAGGAGTAGCAGGTCAGGAAGCAGAGGCTAGGATTATCTTTGCAAGGTAGCAGGAGTGAGTCCTTCATGGGAATTACACAAATTTAGTGTGGAGGAAAGATGAGAAGGAAGTCAGAGATGATCGTGCTTTGCGTACCTCCCTCTTTGTGCAGCGATTTTGGAAGGAAGCATAGACAGAGGCTCACCAAAAAAAAAGCCACCACCCATTCAGCACATTGCAGGCCACAACAATTTAAAACAAATCCCCAAGTGGGCAGGATTAATTTCAATTTCAGGAGGAAATCAAAGGCACAACCCTGACCCAATGGCTAATCCCCACCGGATTGCAATTTCCTGCCTCAGAGGCAGGGCATTAGGCCTCTTCAAAGGGAAAATCACCACAACTTTAGCAAAGGTGAACGTGTTGTGTCCCAGCTTCGTTCTTGACCATGGTGAACCTTTTCTGGCTCCGTGCCACCTCTCCGTGCCGAAAAACAAAACCAACCCCCCAAGCAATCAAACACCAGTTTTTTGCAATTATCTTACACTGACAGTTTCAGTCTCTTGACATTCAAAGTTACAAATCAAGGACAGAAAGGTCTTATCATGGCAAGTATCTGGCAACGCTGCCAACTGTCCTACAGTAAACCCCGGGCTGAGGTATCACATACAGACACACGCACGTAACTTAAAGCAACTCTAAGTTGTCCAAAAGATCTAAGCTCTTTGCATATTAGAAAGACTTATTAAATATTGTGGCACTGGTTAACAGACACCAATGAGAGGAAGTATTTAAAAATATCCAAATCGCAAAGGAGCCTAAATTTTAAATAGAATAAGCCTGCTTGAAAGTCTACCCTTACATCAGTCAGCCTTTTAGCAAGTTATATTGGCAAAGAAGCTGGAAACAAAAAAGAGCTTCTCTTGATGAAAAGAAGCGACTGAAATCGTTTCCAGTTTGATCCTTGGAGAATTACTTTAGATGCCGAGCTCCATGCCTTTTGGTGAAATCCCAGACTTTAAAGGAATGCTATGACAACTCATTGCTAAGTGACAGTGGAATTCCTCTGTAATTGCACATTACATGCATCCACATTAATACAAGATAATTTCATTAGGGCTGTTACTCTAATGAATACCAAATACAAAATGTGGGTCCAGAGATCATTTTCCTAATCAGAAGTATCAGACCCCAGGAACTTTCAGAGAATAGGGCTATTAAAATGTAAATAGTTTCTTTGAAATTCAAATGGCCATTTTCAAAACCAGATGTTCTTCTTGATCATTCCCTGCATAGATTTCCAAAAACTGTACTCAGGATTGCTAACTGAAAATCAGTGGGACATTAGCCTCAGAAACTCCTCCTAATTTACCTGCAGTTTCATTAGAATACACTGCTACATTTTATCAGCTTGTCCATGGTAACATTACACACAGGTCACTTGATGACATGGTTTAAAACTAAGAAGTAACAGGTTATAATGCAAGCACGTTTCTCTCAACCAGCATTAAACTACAGCTGCGATAGGACAGAAAAACATCTGGCATAACTTAAAAACACTGGTCAAAGTGGACAGAATACTACGTCTACTAGTCTAACACATCCCTTTAAACCCATGCAGTTAGAAACTGCACAGTCTCAACATTACTCTTCATTTCTTCAACAAGATGCTAGAAGTCAGGAAGAAAAGTTCCTACGGCCACAAGAGAGAGCAGGTTCAGGTAAAGGTTACTGTGATTAGCAGTAAGTTCTAACAGCAAAAATCACATCACATACGAATGGGACACACGGGCACACCTAGCTCATTTATATAAGCAGGTGTACACCAGCTGAGGAGGATAGATGTTGGGGACACTGTGCCAGACACTCTGTGTATGAACAGTTGATGCTAAAAATCCAGTCCAAGCAGCTTTCTTCCTTACAAAGTGCCCCAAGATAATAAAATCTAGCACAATAATCCTGTAGGCCACGCTAAGACATGATTCTGCCTCCCTGTTGCTTTTAGTCCATTATGTGTGTTATTTAATATCATCTGCAGAGCAATATTTCTTTCAAGTTTTGCTTTTGTTAAAGCACTGCTTTTTCTCAGACATCAGTAATTACAACCTTCCAAGGCACTTCATCAGGAGGGACTTTTTATTGCTTAGCTTCCCCATCGGTGGAAGAGCTCAGCTCCCGGTGACCTTTGGTCTGATCCTTAACATTCCTGTTTCTACAGCATGGGCACTTCTGCAAATTAAAGTTTTTAACTGTGCCTACACACCATATTTGCTTTAAAGGAGAAAGGTTTGATATGGGTCCACAATCACCAGTTTTTTGCACCCTAAAAATAACCTGAACCCCAGTCCCCATGGTAACAGATACCACAAGCGAGCCCTAACAAGTCTTGGTTATTTTTACTGACAAGATGAACAGGAAAACCATAAGGCTTCTATGAAATCTCTCATTACTGCCAGAGTCTTACATCTCCTTTAATCCTCAGTTAATGGTGTGCAGTAAAGGGTACTATGCCCACACAGAGCCGTGTTTAAATACCAAGATCCTTCCTGTGCTTTCATACTGTAACACTGGAAATGCTAAGAACAATTCCCTTACATCTTTCGTGCCATTAAAAATTGACCGAGGCACGCATCTGACTCTACATACACACCGGCTTTACAACCAAGAATAAACATTTCTGTAACTTGTTAAAGTTGATGGCAACTTGCAGTTCCATGTGTTCTCTCTTCATGAGAGTCATTCAGTAAAAAAAGCCTGGTAATGTGCTAAGTCTTCTCACCTGCATAAGAAACAGTAAGGCTGGCCCCCAAAAATGCCTTCTGATAACTGATACCGACTCTCCCATGGATAAATCATTCCCTTGTACACTCAAACTCCCAATTTCCTTAGCACCTTTGCTTACCACAAAAGCATTATGATTTCAGAGAGGTGAGGTTATGACCTAATTGCCCTTTAACCAGACACATGAATTTTCCAGCCCTCCTCTATGAACACTCCACGTAAGGCCCCTTTCCTGACTGGCAGGGCAACAGCTCACCTCTCAGGTCAGACACTACTCCAGGGTGCTAAGGATGAAGTACCTGGAGAAGAGAGGGCTTGAAGGGAGACCTTATTAATGCTCACAAGTACCTGAAGGGTGGGTTGAAGGAGGATGGAGACAGATTCCTTTCAGTGGTTCCCAGTGACAGAATGAGGGGCAATGGGCACAAGCTGGAACACAGGAAGTTCCATTCAAATATGAGGAAAAACTTCTTCCTGGTGAGGGTGGCAGAGCCCTGGCAGAGGCTGCCCAGGGAGGGTGTGGAGTCCCCTTCTCTGGAGACCTTCAAGCCCAGTCTGGACATAGTCCTGAGTGATGTGCTCTGGGCAACCCTGCTTTGGCAGGGGAGTTGGACTGGATGACCTGCAGAGGACCCTTTCAACTCTGACAATTCCGTGGTGCCGTGAAGTGCTTTCATCCACTCGTGGCAATTCTTCAGGGCACCAGATTGTCATCTGAGATCTTTCTTTAGCATAAGCTACATTCAGGCCATTTCACATATCCTTTTCCCTGTTTCCCCTCCCTCCAGCAATGACCATTCACACTGCAGGCTCCTCCCTGAGCCAGCAAACCAAACTAATGGTCCTAAAGGGATCCCTTCCCTGACCTGGGCTGCAGCCACAGACCCAACAGTTACTTTGATACAGAGCAACCAAAGCAAAGGTCATGGTCAGGTCCCAGCTCTCAAAACACTCCCCTTCCCAACAGAAAACAAGCAGTTACGAGCAGGGTTCAATTACAAATTGTACTTTACAGCCTTCCTACCACTGCAACTTTCCACCTGGAAGAGAGCTAGCACCAGTGCAGCCCCTTCTCAGTCAGAGGAGGTCCAGTACAAGGCACACTGTGCCCAGATTTCACGTTCTGATTAGGCAGGTTGCTGAGCTGTAGCCCAAACCTCTTACTCAGCCAGACAAAACTCTGCAGCAGAGCACACTAGCAGTTTATTTTCTGGACAAAGTCTTGATAGCCCTTAAAAATGCAGATACTGCTTTCAGCGCTTTGGAAAACCCCAGACTACAAATGGAAGTTTTAGTTAGAAGAACAGATGTTCTCATTCATTTTTAACTGTATATACCACCAGTAGCTGCGGGTTAACATTTAAACAAGAATTATATTGCTATGTCTAAAATCTCATGATCCTTCTTAATTCCAGGCAAACAGACAAAACGTTCAATAGCCACTGTGTGTCATGAAGTCTTCTCCAACCCAGTGGCACCTCAGCAGTTTCTCCAGAATCAGCAGATTCTGGGTACAGCTCTTCACTTGCCACTGCCATGTTTCCTGCTGTTATTTAAAGCATCTGCCTCTTAGAAAGCAGCGTGAATGGGCATCAGCTATTCAGCTACGTGATTCCCAGGCAGGGATCCTCGTAATACTAGTCTTCTTTCAAGACGTCTCCCCACAGAACGGCCTATAGTGATACTGCCAAAGGCAGAAGAAGACATAGGATGAATCTAGCCATATAACATTTGCCCTCGGGAAGAAATACAGTGATTCAAATTCTAAAAAGCCCTCAACCCCCAATTTCAAATCTCCAACTCAAGTTTAATAAAGGCTTTCAGGCAATGCTACATAATTTATATGGCATTCACTGGCTGTAGCCGCTGCATAAAGTTCTTCTTGGCTTTAAAGGTACAGGAACAGATCATACAGAAATAAACTCTAAATTGAGAGACACTGGGAGTGTCTCTTGGGGAACCTTTTTGGACTTCCTGGGGCACTAACAACTCAAACACCTTTGAACAGGTGTTTAAGAAAGAACACTCATAAAATAAAACTAAAAACCCCCAACAATACAAAACAAACCAGAACAAAGCCCACAAAAAAATCCCACTAATGAATTTTCTTTTAAAATTACTTGCTTTTACATGGAAAGAACAGAAAAAAACAGATCAGAATTCACAAACAACATAAAATGACCTACAGGATGTAGGCAACCTCACTTGTAAATTTCATTTAGACTACAAATACCCAAACATCTTGGAATTCAGGCACCCTTTTCTTACCATGCATCTGTGCAGCACTCAACACTGCAGGAGCTCCACCTCACTGCTACCGACCAGGCCCAGGTATAACACAATTAAGTAATAGGTGAGTCTCCAGCTGCTTCTGCCTCTCTCTGGGTAAATGAAATAAGCACAAGGGAGAATATTTGCACATTCCCACTCTTGATAAAAATAATACAATCTCTGGAATAACTTCCAAGAATTTTTTTGCACGTTACACCACTCATCCTTATGGCTGTACAATTCTGCCTTAAAAAAAAAAACCAACAAACCTAAACACCAAACCAAACAAACCCCCCAGAACACTCACTGCTTTCTTCTGCTTCCACGATGCCAAGTACGTTCTATTATTTCTTACTTTCTTTGAAAAGCTTCAAACCCAGCCACTAAGCATATAGCAAGAAAGATGCATTGATCAACATCTTTCAGCAGAGAAGAGATACAATATACACTGTTTAAATACACACTTCTTAAATAAAACTTCTGTCAGTAAACTGAAATGCTTGGGTGAGGGCTGTCATACCTGTTGTAAGTCCCTAAGATAAGCAATGGTAGCCTTTCTGATTTGAATTCAGTTAATCATAATCCACAAGGTTTATAAATCTAAGTGCCTCATTCATCATTTCTACCTTACCTGGAGGTGCAGTCAAAAGCAGAGAAGAGATGCCATTAAAGCAGATGTGCTCTATACTGTCCTTTTAGTGTACACTCAGCTCATTAACTTTGATTGGTGCCCTAGTGTGGGTCAGCTTCAAAACCATTAATATTGCAACCCTTTTCCTAACATGCACCAGACCCATCATTCACTTTATGCTACTTTTTATAAAATAAAGACTTATGTCTTAGCATGTAGTGTTAGTATTAAATCCCTTCCTCCGCTCTGCTCTCTTATTCAGCTCACAGAAGGATCAGCCAAGGTTTGGCACAACTGAGTGGAGAGTATCCTCCTGCAGTGTCCACAAGAATGAACGAGACTTTATTTCACCCATGTTTTAACAGGCAATTTTTTCGGGGACTTTCCAGAAAAATTATGAGAGAAAATGCAGTGAGAAGTCACCAGGTCACTGACTTACAGGATGGACTACACTGACCTGCTTGCAAAGGTCCAGTGACTTTGAATCTGGAAAAGCTGTCTCACATATGTTTAAACTGCCTAAACTGTCAATTCTGCCATCTCCACCGTCCAAAACATTCCAATGTAACTTCCTTCATCCAGTTAAACACCACTCCATTTGTCCTTGCCTCTCAGGTCAGTATGTCAGTTGAATTTCCTTAGGATTGGCATTAAAATCTTGAAGCACACAAGTAGTTAAACCCCACATTCAGCAAATCTTACTATTTTCTTCTCACTGACTTGGGTAACTTGCTGTTTGCCTCTGCTGTTCCTTTTGCCCTTGTCCTTCTGGTTTTCATTTCGGTGCAATTATCACATTTAGTGCCCACATTTTCTTGCACTTTGCCTAACGTCAATGCATTCATTTTCAGGGAAGCACCTGAGCAGCATATCTGAAGAGCTGTATTTGTCCAAGCAACACACATACTGCAGAAATGCGAACTTTCAATACTCCAGAAGTGATATGGTCCCAACCCCTTTGTACAGGGACCACTGTACTGTCTGTCAACCCTGTAAATTCAAAAGTGGTTGCATGGAGAGCAGTTCAGAAGCATGACTTAGTACCCTCAGGCCTGGGAAGCTGCTCCTGTTGAAGATACTGAAGAACCTTTTGTGAGGCCCAGAAAAATCCAGTGTAGGTTTACTAAGCCACAGGACATGCAGGACTCGCCATTTGTGCGTGTGTGGAAAGATCCCTCTGCTTCAATAAAGCAGCCACTCTTAAGATGAACTGGGTGCCTCTACTTTCCTCCAGATTATTTTTTCCAAAGGATGCAATTTGTACTGTTACTGCAGAAATTACTCAAAATACACCACCTTTTGTTTTATTTCATGTTCTACCATGTTAAACAATCCCTTCCCATGGTTCAAGCCAAGAATGAGGAACAGTAAAACAAACCTAGAGTCCAATTTTTAGCCCGTCCTAAAATCTCCATTTTTTGCAGCTTAGGTTTTTAAGAAACAGTTGGTCCTTTAGAAGTGGTAACACACTCGAGTGCAACTAAAACCAAAGAACTTGGACACCTAAAGTACTGAGTTTATGCCCAGGTAATTGCAGGCTGCAGAAAATTTGCAAGGGTATAAAAGCAGATAGTCATGTCTCAGCCTCATTCTTGCCACTCCAATTTTAATTGTGTAAAGCTTTATTAGATAATTAAAAGCATGTAGATATAGCCTTTCACCTGAGAGATATTTAAACAAGGACAAAACAAGGTCAATAAAAGATACTGGGAAGAGATAGCACAGAAGTTTGAACGTTTATTGTTAAATAAAGGGTGACATAAGCCGCCCATATTTCTGGGACAGAAAGGCCACACACAAAGCCATATTCCCTGCCACCTGCTCACAACAGCACACAGAAAATGAGGTCAGGAGTCAGTACACCTTGACAACACCATCTTTTAGTGTCTCAAAGGAGCAGGTTGTTCTTTGATTTCCTTTTACAGTAATTGCTGTGCTGGAGACCGACTTTATAATTATCTTGCCTTTTTGACTACACACAGAAAACTCCTGTTGATTAGAACTTTATTCAAGCATCCCTTGGTATCCAACTCATCTGAAGCATGAGAAGGTAATTTAATTTTCTCTCTTCCAGTCTCACAGGCTACACTCTGGGAGACAAGAGGAAAGGAAGTGGTCTGTAGGTCTCAGCTATTTTCCTTATTAGCTTAGTGACACAAAAAA
>VZTM01013833.1:7261-23255 GCA_013400555.1 Jacana jacana | reverse complement strand
TATCAAACCATTTTGAATAATGTGTATAATTCAATTCAATAGGATGCTTAGGAGGTATGCAGGCTTTGCCAGGTCCTGGGATCAGATGAGTACAGATGCTTGCCGCTTGTTCTTAGGGCAAACCAATACATGAACTACCAGTAATTTTTAACAAGCATCCACTTTAATCAATGACTTCTGCAACAGAGTTAGTAGAAGCAAATGTGTAACAGCTAATACAGTGCAGCTTGATGGCAGAGATGACTGACAGAGAGAGGCATCAGCCTCAGCAGAAGGCTAGCCTAATTTGCTCCAGATCCATCTTGAAAAGACCAAAAAAGCTGTGGCTGAGGGCTTTTTGGCTGTAGTGAGGAAATCCAGGCACTGCTATGAGAGCATTTGCTTGGTTGAATTCTTACTTACAGTTCCACATGGAATTTCTTATTCTAGCACAAAGGATGTGTCAAAGCATCCCATGAAATAGAGACTTTAAAACATGAATTTGTCTGTTTTATCTTCTAATGCCATTATTGTGCCACATGCCACTCCTGCACGCACATAAGTAGAAACCGAACACAAACACCCATTATTATGATTTTGACCATTAAGTAGCTCACAACTAATCTAAGACCATGTCATCTTCGTATTGTATCTTTCTAGGGAGCTTATTTTCGCTCATACCTCATGAGTTAATACTGTCTTTTAGTGAAATACTAACACTTTTATGATATAGTTGCTGTTTTCCTGAGGACTGTATAAGCTAAAGTATTATACCAATTCATGCGAAGCAGAATACATTATGAAAATACCCATATAAGAATCTTCATATATCTTTCTAATTAAAAAGGACAGTTATTACTTAGTCGCAATTTTATAACTCTGGTCCCCAGGTGATTAAAATCTGTGGGAGCAAGTTATTCTCAAATGACTTAATGAGAAGTTTTCTGGACACTTTTCCATCAATATGTATCACAAGAGGATAACTGTTTCCAAAAACATACAAAAGCACAAACAAGTGCTATAACTTTGAAAAATGCATCATTATATTTGACCAAGTATTTTACAGAAGAGTTAGTTGTACAAAATAATATGACAAAGTTTGCTTATTTATTTTTGTAGTATTCTTTGCTTTCTCAGGGGCTTATTTTTCATAATACCACAACTATAAATATAGTATTGTGTATCTAAATTAATTACAGATGGAAGTATGAGGACAGGATGAGATAACGATATTTTCCAGTTCTCCCAGTGTTACAATGCAAACTTCACCTTTAAAATACACAGTCACATATAAACAGATTACATATAACCATTTTCATCTTAAATAGTCCTTTGAATATTCCTTTTGAATATTCCTTGAGTAACACTTTCAGCTGGAACACTGCTTTAATGTATGTCATAGTTCCCAGAAAAGAATAATTTTGGCAGGGCCAACTCCCTGGTATGATTAAAAAGTAAGACTCCCAGCTGAAACCTAACATTTCCATTGTGTGCTTTTAAAGCCATTATTTCTTCTAAAAGTTCTTTCCCCAGACTCAAACAAATTATTGTCATTTACTTTCCTATTTCCCCCCATATCACATGGTGATTTTTATTCGCTGGGCCTAAACATCGTGTTTTGCTGCTTAAGCAAAACCATGGGATGATCACACAACTGTAAATAATTTACTTTGATGCAAAACACTGACACATGCCATGGTGGTTCTTACAGAAGCTTCTTACAGAAGTAACCACTAAACCATCCAATGATTATTGGTACATTAACCATGGAGGAGTGAAAAAAAGTATTGTGCTGTAGAATTATTTCAGCTTGCCTCAACCAAATTTTGTAGCCATGATGGGAAAATTATGGCTGTAAAGTAATTTCTAAAAGATGAGGTCTGAAAATTAACTGTGCTTGTGAGATGGGAGGAGAGAACAGACCTTGCACTCGATAAGTAGAAGAAAAACACTACCTGGTTGGTAGCTCTGCTTTACAAAAGCCAATTCCATCTGAAAGAGTAGAGCGAAAGCACTATTCTGCTTCATCAGTGACATTACATGCAAATTATTTAGTAAGCTGATATGAAAGTAACCATAAATTCAGTCTTATGGTCAGTGTATGTCTCATCTTGGGCTATATAAAACAGTGGTTTAGGTGTTCAAGGGAGAATTTAGTGACAAGTGACAATTTCTCCCTGAAATGCCACTAACATTAAACTGCAAATCTAAATTGCTTGCTTGCAGTTCTGCAAGTGTACCAGGATAATTATTTCTATGAAGGTCAGGTATCTAGCATATGGATTGGTAATTATGGATACAGAAGTGACATTTTAAAAATTGACAGGAATACCGGCTCAAACTTTTTATGCAGTTAACAAGTAAACTATTCTGTACTATATTTACACATGATGTAAAATGAACAAAGAGTGAAGGTCAAACTATCTGCAACTGTAGATTAACTAATGGTGATGTAAAAGGAAGGAGAGAAATAGCACATTTCTAGAATGGAAAGGTACATCAACCAAAATCTGCAAAGGAAGTTTAATTAAGAAAATATACGGGCCAGTTGTTTTGAAATGTATCAATGTTGATGTTAATGTCAGCCAGCAGATGAGAAGAGGTTATGGTTAGATAAAGGAACACGTAGATGGACAACAATCCCCCAGAATAAACATTTAACTGCCTTTCAGGAGGTGAAGGCAAGTCTAAAGTTTGAAATGTGACTGATAAAAATGTCCAGAGGGGGGAAAAAATTCAGGGCTACATTTAATTAATTTAAAATACTGAAGAACTGAAGGATAAGTGTTTAAAAGCTTTTAAATCCAAAAGCCTTTAGATCACTCTTAAAACTGCTTTTTTTCATGGCATTGAAATAATTTTGCTCTTTAACCAGGTGACAAATACCAGGACTATGCATAACTTGGAATTAGCCAAACTGAGCCAGCTTTCAGTTAGAGTCCTCTGTAACATAACAGCAATGGTGGCATTATAAAATATTTACACATTAAGATACCAGAAGCCAAAATATCTGCAACAAGCCTTATTGATTTCCACTCACATTACCTGCCTCCTAAGTACCATAATAATACTCATTTAAGTTTGGATGATTTCCTGAAAGCCAGTTATACTCAATATATATATTGAGTATAATATATACTTAATATATATACTCAATCATTTCATATTTAACAGGAAGAAAGAACATGAAAGATTTCAAAAAACAGTTGCCACTCAGAAAGTCCATATGCTGACAAAATCCGTACTTTATTGAATAAAATACTCTCAATGTATCTATACGAAACATGTCAGTTGGGTATTTATGATCTTTAAGGTCCCTTCCAACCCAAACCATTCTATGATTCTATGATTTATCAGACTGGCATTTGCCCCTAATTATTGCAGTAGAGAGAAACATATGTCACAATGTTAATTGTGCTATTGTGGTAAAAGGAAAAGAAAGTGGAATTTGTGTATGATGCCATGGGCTCAGTGAGTCAACAGATGACGTTTGGAGGCAAACAATTAAATTGTTAAAATATAAAACAACCCAATACAGTGTTTCACTACTGGGGAAGGGGGAATGTTTATTCCTCATTGAAACTAAAATAAGAGCAAACTACTTGGAAATCATGGAAAACAGGATAGCCTTAGCTTTTTATTTTAAAGTATCATGACATGTTAACATAATTTCATAGAATCATAGAATCATAGAATCATTTAGGTTGGAAGAGACCCCTGGGATCATCAAGTCCAACCATCAGCCCTACTCTACAAGTTCTCCCCTACACTAGACCCCTCAACACCACATCTAATCTACTCTTAAACACAGTCAGGGATGGGGACTCCACCACCTCCCTGGGCAGCTGATTCCACTGACTGACCACTCTCTCCATGAAAAATTTTTTCCTAATATCCAGCCTAAACCTACCCTGCTGCAGCTTGCAGCCATTCCCTCTTGTCCTGTCGCTCATTACCCGTGAGAAGAGACCAGCACCAATATCTCTACAGTGCCCTTTCAAGCAGTTGTAGAGAGTGATGAGGTCTCCCCTCAGCCTCCTCTTCCTCAAACTAAACAACCCCAACTCCCTCAATCGATCCTCATAAGCCTTGTTCTCCAGGCCTCTCACCAGCTTCACTGCCCTCCTCTGTACTCGCTCCAGCACCTCGATATCTCTCTTGTGCTGAGGTGCCCAGAACTGGACACAATACTCAAGGTGCGGTCTCACCAGTGCTGAGTACAGGGGGACAATCACCTCCCTACTTCTGCTGGTCACACCATTTTTTATGCAAGCCAGGATGCCATTGGCCTTCTTGGCCACCTGGGCACACTGCTGGCTCATGTTCAGCCTCCTGTCGACCGGCACCCCCAGGTCCTTTTCTGCCAGGCAGCTCTCCAGCCACACTTCCCCAAGCCTGTAGTGATGCAATTTCATTTGTCTTGTAATTTGTCTTGTAATTATATAGCAAGGTATAGATACATTTTTCACCATAGTATTTCTCACTGCCCAATTTATTTATATCCTTTTGCAGTCCCTGCCTTTAGGATCTCCCAGAACTATTCCTATTTCTGCGGAAATGCAGATCTGTTCACATCTTTGGGCAAGAACACTCAAGCCTGTTACTGGGGCACTAAGAGTCTTTAGAGACCTTCATTTATTTGACCTCAAACCATCAGCATAACCTCTGGGGCAACTGAATAGTTTGAAAGATAAGTAAATCAATTCAACTTAACACGGAACCCTGAACAAAGGGGTTTGAGTTTAATGCTGCATTAACCTCATCATTCTGGAGAAGGTCAGGAACAGAACTACTAATCTGACAGTCTTGCAAGGTGTCCTGTTTCAGCTGTGATAGAGTTGATTTTCTAAGTAGCTGATGTGTTTTGTTTTTAGTATGAGAATAATGTTGCTAACAGATATTGTTTTACTTGTTGCTAGGTAATGTTCATATTAAGGACTCTTTCAGCTTCACATAGAAGCTGACAGGGAGCACTGACAGGACAAGCTGACCAAAGGAATACGATAGATGTCAAGCATAGTATATAAATGGGGCTGCCAGGAGGGCAGGATTCCACAATCGCTGCTCGGGATGTGCTGGGCAATCAGTCACCGTGTGGTAAGCTATTATACTGCATCACTCATTTTGTACATTCTTTTATCTTTATTGTTATTATTATATCTTCCATTACTGGTCTATTAAACTCTCTTTATTGCAACCCACGAGGTTTCGTTTTTTCCCAATTCCCCTCCCCTTTCCCACTGTGGGTGCTTGGGGATGGAATGAACAGATGCAGAATGGTCCTGGATACCTCCCAGGGTTAAACCACAACACTAGGACTTTTTCTTCATCCTCCTATTCAGAGAAATATAAACTTACAAAACCAGTGGAAAATTATACTGAACTCCACTTAAATAGGTAAATACTAGAGATCTTTTTCCCTCCCTTTGGGTGGTTCCATTGAGCTGTGGGTTTCTCTAGATCCATGGATGTCTGCAACCCATGACACCCCAAGAATTAAATTGATGGACAGGAGAAGAGATAGTCATTCTGAAACCCTCTTCTGATTCCAGAACAGTTTCTTCTACATTGCTAAACCCCTCTCTTTTCCGAAGTCTCAATTTGCTCTAAGAGCATACTCCTCTTAAATTCTTAAAACTCCTACCCCAATATCAGGATATTAGAGGATTCAAGGAAAGTGAAACATAGATGATTTATTTCTTATATCTGTTCCCAATCTAATCACTCAGTGGATATGATGGCAGATGAAAGGATCAGTATTCAGAAGTGGGATATACAGGGACAGAAAGACAGTTGAGACAGATAAGTAGAAAGATCCAGGCTATCAAGCAGTCTTGGAAAAAAAGCAGCAAACAAAATAATTGAGAAGAAAAACATGTATCATTTGTGGGTTTTTTCCTAAAGTTTACATTCGGTTCAATATATTACCCGCTGAACAGATACAAAACTGGTGTGTCTATTGGGAAACTTTTAGATAAATCTGCCTTCTGCAGATACCAACTAACCTCTCCCCAGTTAACAAGCTTTAGCAAGTAACACATACCATGTAACTCCCAGGGACATCCACACTTTAGCATCACATGCATTTTCAAACATTACTGGGTGTCTCAGACTTCTTATGAAATAGCTCAGAACTGTTCTCATTTTACTGGTGAGAAAAGTGAAGCAACAGGGAAGATAAAAAGTACATCCAAGGCAAAGGCATGGTTAGAAACATCAGTTTCATTCCCCATTACTAGAAAACACTTTTTCCCTTTCCTTTGTGTAACCAACTCCAAGGCCTCAAATTTTCTCTTTAGCCTAATACTAGTTATTTTGCCATACGCTATTTAGCTACAAGGTCAAATAGGGCACAAATTGTTAAAGTATGAATTCTCATAACCAGTTTGTCACTTAACCTTCTTCAAAATCCACACACAGCTAGTGTGATTTATTCTGAAGATTTCAGCACAGCAAGAAAAATCTCTACTTTTACGGGTAATGTATAAATTGATGAATGTTTCAAATTCTCTTCTGCATATCCATCTATCCTTCTCTGTATACCTACATATACCTCCATCTCCTGAGAGGTATAAAGGATATAAATCTGAAATCCAATGCAAATCACTCTTTTGGCAAGTGTAGGACGTTATTTAAATACAAATAAAACATTTCTATTGATTCTGCTTCTTTTCTGAAAGGAAACCCCAATATATCCCCTTCATTGCACTGACTCAGAATTCACATTATGTGCAATGCTAGTAAAATAAGCAGGCATTGAAAGCAGCAGCATAATAAGAACTGTTATAAAGAATTAAAGAGTAATCTTTGGGCATGAATTTATCTTGATCAGAAAGTGCTTATTATTGTTTCTGACAGTTGATAATTGTTTTTTTCTTCTGTATCAGATGTCTTCATACATATATGTATTTATTATATTTTCATGTATAGGTGTGTGCTTAATTGTTTTTCATAGCAAGATCAAGAAAGCAAACTTCAGCCAACATTTATCAGATGCTCTCTGGACAAAACAGAAATCCACTGAGGAAAGCCACCATTCTCAAAAAGCAATAAGTTTATGCAAATCCTCAAGAAAAGAAATTGAGACTAGAAGTGCTAGGTCTGCAATTTAATCTGAAAACACAAAAACTTTTGTAAATCCTCTCATTAAAGGATAATGCAACAATGTAAACAAATCAAACCGAATACATTAATGAAACTTAAAAACATTTTCAGGTTTTGGGCATTAGGTGGCACTAAAACAAAAAAAGTTGAACTGCTCTCACAACTGTTAGCTTGAAACGGGAAACGTTACACTTCTGGTGCAGGCGGTTACCTTCTGTGAATGGCACACATTTCTCATTACAACTTAAACAATTAAATATTCCTGTGTGCCAAATGAGTGAAGAAGTGGGAATATTAAAATCCAAAAGAAAAATTTTCACAACGTTGAACACCAGAGATTCCAGCTCCAGGAGGAGGAAAATCTATTTTTCCATACAAATGATCCCAAAACAAGCATGTCCATTTCCAATAGCTTTACAAACTGTGATTACAACACTCATAATGGAAAAGATGTAAAAACATTTGTCAAACAACATCCTACTGAAATGACTTTTTGCATCTTTAAAATCTGTAGAAGTAGTAATACCCCTATGAAATACTGTTTAATATGAAATCTAAGTAAAAAAATCAGTTTTTCCCACCTGTTGCCTCCCTATTCTTCACTCATTCTGGTTAGTTTACTAACATCTACTGTTTAACATTTAATCAGAATCTCTTGAAATTACACTTCAAAACAAAACAAAATATCAAGTAAATAAATAAATAAACTTAAAAAACTACTTCTCCAAAACTTCTGACATCAAATGAGACTTTGCCTTAAACTGTAAAATGTCCATTTTTAAACATTCAGAAATTTTTATCTTAGATTTATAGTTTATTATATACGTTTGAACAAAGTGTTAATTTCTAACTTAAACTTGCTACAGACACAAAACTTGTACATTTAAAATACAAAGATCTTGGTAGCTGAACAAATGAGAAATTTCACTCTGGGAATACTGAAAATTGGGAAAAATATAGTCATCTTGCTGAAGACCTAATCAGATACAACCGCTGCTGACTTTCAATCTGCTGAGATTTGTTGCTATGCTACTTCTACCTCATGGCTAAATCAGCTTGGTGACCCAGTTGTATCTATACATATTAAACAAGCAGTAGTGAAATAGATCTGATTTCATCAGGCTTTCGTCTTGTAGCTAAATCCAGCTTTGCTGCTTTCTTTTCCTTTTTCCCTGCTGCTTTAGGCTTGGTAATAGGATTTTAGGGTTAATCCCAAGAATAACTGAATCTTGAATAAGGCCAGTTACAATCTATATTTCAGCAGTGGGAAGATATTATAAATATTTATCAGAACCCATTCAGAGAATAGGAAGAAAGCAATTTGCAAAGTTTTATACCTATGTAAATCTCAGTACACAGAAAATTTGAGGCAGTTCAAGCAATAAAGGTTTGTAATTTAACATGCCAACTATAATATGTGGTATTAAACTTCAGCTTTCGTATCTTGCTATGGAATAACTTTTTTCCTATCCTATGACTTGCATATGTATAGTCTTCAGGTATACAGTACAACCCTAAGTATACACTGTAGAGAAAATATAAAAACCTTATTCTTGTACTCAGATGCAGCACATTTGCATTTCTTAAATTGTGTTGCAAGTACAGGATGAAATATTTGTATTATATGCCAATTTACACTATCGGTATTTCCTGACATTTAACAAGCATTGTGGTTTTTTTCATTGTGTAATGTATGTGTACTATAGACAAAGGTAGGAGCATTCAGCAACAGTAAACCTGTTAAATCATGAAAAATCTGTTGAAAAAATATTTCAGCATAATACGAGATAAATGTTTGGAAAACAGACCAAGTACCAAGCCAAAATCTACTCTCAGTTAGCTTTGTGAACCATCCTCACCAATATGATTATCCGCACATAAATCAATGCAAAGCTCTCACTGTGTGCAAAAAAGGGTTAATGTTCAAGACTACGAACTATGATGCTGTGCTGCAAATCTCAGAGTTACAACAAAGAGCATCAGTGTAGGCTGAAAGATGAATTAGCTTATCAAGATGAACTCATTTATAGTCATTTCATGATGCCGTGTATAAGTTAGTGTGTATTATTTACTTAAAATCATGTCTTTCTGACTTATGCTGTAAAATTCAGTTTCTCCCAGAGAAGGCTGGCTGATCTGAACTACTGCATTTCTGTAGTGCTGCCATTCTGGAGGATGCCCTGTATGGCACTGTGAACCAGCTACACTCTAGGAGAGAAATGTACATTATTTTGTAGACTTTTTTTATTATCACTTGACTAGGGAAATCTTCATTCATTCAAATTCAAATTATTTAGAACATGAAACATCCTTGGCCAAAAAGATGAATCATAGAATCCTAGAACATCTCAACCTAAAATGGATCCATAAGGATCATCAAGTTCAACACCCTGCACGTCACAGAACTACCTAAAAGTAAACTGTAATACTGCAGGCATCATCCAGACAGTCCTTGAACTCTAACAGACTTAGAGCTCTGACAACTTCTCTAGGGAGCCTGTTCCAGTGACTGACCACCCTCTCGGTGAAGAACCTTTTCCTAACAGCCAATCTTAACTTGCCCCACCACAGCTTCACTCCATTTTTTCATGTCCGTTACCGGTGACCAGAGACAAATGTCTGAGTATTAAACTGTTATTGATAAAAACATTGCCCACAGGAACAGGTTGCCCAGAGAAGCTGTGGATGGCCCATCTGTTGGAGATGCGTAAGGCCAGGCTTACTAGATGATATTTAAGGTCCCTTCCAACTCAAACCATTCAATGATTTTATGTGCGAGGTTGCTACTCAAGGCATCAAAACCAAGAAGAATGTTTAGTTAGTGCACCAAATCACAAGATAAACATATACTTCAGCACCAGATGACAGAACTGGTGGACAGCACGGGGCTACATTGTCACCTCAATATTCCCAGGGCTTGACTGAAATGTGCCTGTCACCCTTGCAGGGCAGAGCAAAGTGCCTGGGGTCATGAGCAGGGAGGGAGTTGTGGCAGGACACTGCTGCTGTGTCAGATGCTGCTGCTGAGGCAGGGAAGCGTGAGACAGGAGGGAAAAGCGTGAGTCCTGAAAAATGCCAGACTTGAGAAGTGTGTGTGTGTATTTCATTCATGTTTTGCCTGAGGTAAGAGAACCTTTAGATACACACCAAACTAACATCTTGCCACATATGTCTTAAAATTTTCACCTTCCAAAAAGATTACTTTTATAGAAAAATACATTTTAAAAAGGGATACCATAGAACTAATAGCCCCAGCCTGTCTCATACCTTACAGAGAGAGTGCATTTTCTTGTTTTTTCATTAACGTGTTGAGTCATCTTTCCCCAGCAGAATCATTAGATAATTAGGGGCCTGGAGCATCTCTGTAATGGGGAAAGGCTGAGAGACTTGGGTCTTTTTTGCCTGGAGAAGAGAAGGCTGAGGGGGGACCTGATTCACGCCAAGAGGAAGGGGCCAGCCTTTTTTCAGTGGTGCCCAGTGACAGGACAAGAGGAAATGGGCACAAACTTGAACATACGAAGTTTCATCAAAACAAGGAGGAACATCTTCATTTTGAGGATGGCAGAGCCTGGGAAGAGGCTGCCCAGAGAGGTGGTGAAGTCTCCATCTAGAGCAACCTGCTCTAGGACGATCTGCTTTGGGACAGGGCTTGGACTAGATGATCTCCAGAGGTCCCTTCCAACCCCTTCTATCATTCTGTGATTAAAGCCAGCCCAGCCTTTTCAGAACTGGTAAGGAATGAGTTCATTGTTTGAGAGACTATTCTTTCACTGCACACTCTTAATTATACTAGCACAACTCCCCCTAATAATTGTCTCCTGGTTAGGGAGCTGAGTCAGAAATGCACTTTAGGTCCAGTATCTGACCTGCTATGAAAAATTAGCAGGTTTGATGCTAGGTCTGCCATTTAGCAGAGCTCTCTTGGATACAACTTGTGCTTTACTAAAAGTTAAGCAATTGGAAATTTCCAACAGCTTTATTAACCAGTGGAACCATGGGGTAGAGCTGTCGCCTCATTTTATATACTACTGAACTACTCATTTTAAATACTACTAATATACTAGAGAGCTGGGATATATTCTGGAAATCACGGAAGCCTCTGCCATGTGCCATTAGAAGTCTGACTCCCTGACATTTGACAACTATAAGAGGAGACAATAAAAATCTGTATTGATGCCCAAAGCAATCCCTCAAAGTGGGAATGAGGTGACTCTTCTAGTCATCTGGAATTGTCAGTTATATTGTATAGTAATAAATGTGCAGTTTCCAGCAACTTCCCTGCTCCTGACAACCTAATGTAGAAATTCAGTTTTAATTTCCATTCCCTTTGGCTCTTCATGTACCCAAGTACTCTATTCCTTAGAATTAATACTTTATGACAGATCTAAAATGAAACAGATCTTGTTTTAAGATTTGCCCTAGTCCTTTTCCAACCCTTTCCATTTCTTTTTTCTCTCTTACATACCTTTTGAACACTTTCCTTCCATGGCAAACTAAAGTCACAGTTAATAACACAGCAGTGCAAACTTAGCTGATAAGTTAACACAAACAGTTACACGCAAAGGGGAAAAATGTGTAAAAACCCCAAAGCCTGTTTTTTTTTATTCCCACTGATTCCTTTTTGCATTCTCAGCTGAGTGGAGTCAGTAGGATTCAGCTCATCTCATTCCAGTGATATTTTAATGGGGACCCCAGTCTAAGGCAGTAGGCTAGGCTCTCCCTATAGCCAGTGGAAGCAGGACAAGCACCTCCTGCCCATAATTTGGCCTCATGAGTGTCAGGATGGCTTGTCTTCTGGAGGTGTTTTTCATTTACCACAACTAACTTGGACTGAGACGATAATGTATAATGCAATAATCCCCCTTTTTGGACTCAAGGGTGTATGTATGTGAGACATTTCAAGGGAAGAGCATGTCAGGATTTCACAAGATCTACTATGGAATCTTTAAGGGAAGAACCAAGCTGAGGAAAGAGGTAGATTTAGGTGATTTGTGGATGAACAAATGGGGGAAAATGGATGGGTCAGGGGAAAAATTGTTGGTCCTGTGTAAAGAGTTTGCTGATCAGTGTGCTTGCCTGGTCACATCATGTACCTCGTCTGTGCAGTCAGTTCTGCCTTGTTATTGAACTTCATTTCTACCTCTTTTCCTGGGTGAGGGACTCTTTGTTCTGGGTGTGTGAGTGCAGCAGCTGGAGTCAGACTACAGGTTGCAGTGCCAGTGTGTCCACGGTGCAGCAGCTGGAGAGACTGGAGTGAGTGGACTATAGAGTCAGCAACATGGCAATGCACCATGGGTCACGGAAAACCATTTGTCCATGGTACCAGCACCTCAACAGTATGCCAGATGCTGGTGTGGGGTTCTCTAGAGGCAAAAATTGTGTGTGTCTGTCGCTGAGGGTTAGATCATGGGGGAGGATTGGCTACAGGGACTAGAGGAGGCCCAGTCAGTTCTGCATGTGTGAATGAGATGGTGTCTACCAGTAATTAGATGGGTCTGCAGCCCTGGGGGCTTGTATGTCTAGGTGGGAGCAGCTGAGCAGACTGGGATCCACGGGCAGTGACTGGGCAGATGACTGGGCAGATGAAGTGTCCCCAAGTGGGGAGCAGGCTGAGGCTTGTTGAAACATATACTTACTTTCAAAATTCCCCAGCAATATATTGGGTATGGGTAGATGGCCTTTGCATACAAACGTGAGTAGCTTCTGTGTGGGTTCTGGCTTTCTGTACTTTTACGAAGCTTTACTAGCTTGAGCGTGGTTCTGAGTGGAACATGGCAACTTGGCTCTTGGACGAGGTCCCTGGTGCTAGCTGTAAGTCTCAGAGAGAGAAGACTTGACACTGAATTAACATCACAATGGGTTTTTTGTTATATTAGGTTTACCTACCAGTATATTATTTTAACCCAGATATTAAAAAAAAAAAGAAAAAAAGTAAGCAAATACTATAGGGAGTATAATAACCAGGACAACAAAATAATACTTAATTTTCACCCCTTTATCATGTACTATTCTGTATATGTCTGGTTTATATAGGTATTTGCTGTTCTGTCTTATTGTACAGAAACGATTGCAGGGCTGGTTAAATTAAAGATAACAATGAATTTTTAAGTACAATAGGGATAAGAGAAAGCCTAAGTACTGAATGTATCTGTTTCTAGATAGATATGGCTAAACTGTCAAGTATACACAGAAAAGAAAACTACTTGGCAAATATTCAGTGTTTACAAAGATGAAGGCTAAAAAATTCATATTACACAAGAATGAGGAACACACTTTCCAGTGCGTTAGTAACTAAGGCGGATGATAAACAGCTATGTGGGATAAACATTTAAGTCATCTGGAAAAACCAAACCAAACCAAACCACAACAACAAACCAACAAAAACCTTTATGTATTCTTGATTTAAAGCTAAGTAGGGCCAGAAGACAATCTAATCTGACCTTCTGCATACTGTTTCACTACACACATACCATTGTTCTGTACAATTCTCTTGGTTTCTTCTGTAATAGACTTTAACAATTACATTTAGTGTTAGATGTTTGCTTAAAGTGCATTTTCCAGGATAGCATTAAATATTGATATGAAGACAACAAGAATTTTTCTTTGTAATTTGTTGAGTCATATTAACTATTTATGTGCCATTCACATTTATTGGGCTTTGACTAGTCATTCTTCCAGTGGTTTTATCTAACAGTTTTGAGAGCCTATGGATAGCAGTTTTCCCCAGAGACAGCACTCCTCGGCTGTGATTGAATCAGTTATCAGCTGATTTATTTATGAACTCCAGAACAGACCAAAAAATCAAATTCTGTGAGTTTGAGAGTTTGTCTGAAATCCAGCTTCTCAGGTGACTCAGGACTGTGGGAAGATGCTTTCAAGAACAAAGCAGTCAACCATAAACCACTTTTGGTCCTCAGAGAAGACATCTTAAATCTTTTTTTGTAAAATCCAAGCCAATCTCTCTTGTGTTAAATTAATGACACGATTCACATTTATGTAACAGTATTCAGGAACAACAAGACAGACACACATTCAAAGTCTGAGTTCAAATATTCATCATCTGAATTCCAGGACAGAAACCACCTTCAATCCAAAAGCTACTTAGATGGAAAGTTGTCTCCTGCCATGTCACTGAAGCTATACAAGCATTTCTAGTTTGCTGTGTCTGCTGAAGACTGCAAGAAGTTTGATTCCTAGTGGTCCTTCATTTTTTTCTTTTTCTTGATACAAATTGTGTAACCTCCTTTCCTGAGGATCATGGTCCCACTAAAATCAATTAACCTCATTTCAAAAGAGCCAAGTAATATAACACCCTCCTATTCTCCCTCTCAACTCCAGCTCCACCTGAAATACTCCTATCTCAACTTGCTCTTTTGAGGGGAAGGAAAATGAAACAGATTCTCTTGGTAGATAAAAATTTCATGTTGTTAATTCTACTGCACTTCTTGCTTCTATTCCTACTTTAATTGATCCATTAAAAGAGAAAATTCTTTATAACTTCTTAACAATGGCTGGATTTCCATAGTTCCCCATTTTTTTCTAGGACCCTAAATTGCCTCCATTGTTATTGGCAAAATACTCATCTTCATTAAATTTGATAAACGGGACATCTAGACATATTTTCCATACATATATTTCCATAGATATGTAGCCTAGGTCTGTCTGCAATTATTAACAACGCAGAATTTTAATACTAGATTTTGATCCTAACTTCTTCAAAATTCATGAATCCCTGAATCAGGAAGGTGCAAGAAAATGAGCTTCCATTAAGGAATACTAATGATTTTCAATTAAGAAACCATCCTATGAAGATGTGTTTCTCTGTAGCTATCATTGTTCCCCTTTGTCTTGAAAATGAGCCATTCAATTTAAGAAAAACTGCAAGGTCATTATAGAACTGGATAGATTGTGGTTACGAGAATCATGAGTCTCAACACTCAGCTCTAAACTTGCCTTTATAGTGCTTTTCTCGGAGTACAATAAATAAATAAATAAATAAATATTTGTTTGCTGCCTCACCCAGCCATGATGCTGAGGACACTGTATGCCTGTATACCTAATTGGAGCAAGTGTGATTCATTACCTGAAATGCTTTTGGATTAAATAAGAAAGCAAAATGCTAATGCAGATATTTACTCAGAACTTGATTCCCTTTTAATTTGCCAGATAAAAAGATGGCAGGTATCCTTATATTTTCTCCTTAGTATTGTCCATTATGGAGAATGGAAAAATAAGAACTGAGTACATTAGCAGGTCTGCTGGCAATGCCCGTCATACAGGAGTCCTTTTCTTCTCCTTCGCTAGATCCAGCCACACAACTACTTCTGTGCAAGTATCTCACACTGCTGTCATTATCATGTCTTATGACTTCCTCAAATACTTATGTTATTTAAAAAAAAACTTCTCACCACTGAAATCTTTGGGTTAACAATTAAAAAAATAACCACAGAAAAAAAATATGTCTTAGTCTATTTCAATATGTAATTTAATTTCAGGTTCACTAAAAACACTTTAAATGGAAGTCAAAAAAAGGAAACTGGATTTTAAAGAAAGTTCTGGAAGTTTTTGGCAGTTTTGCCAGATCTGTATGAGTTGCCACTCATACAAATCTAAATTTTCTAGTGAAGAAAATATGGTTGCAAAATCCAGTATCCTCCTCCCTTCAAGACAACTTCAGCCTAAGGTTTTCACCTGTATTATGCTTGTTAAATATTTAAACAATTTTGGGAAGATATTTCCCAGAAGGAAGGAATGTTTCCCTGTATCTAAGAGAATGTAGGTGCAATCTGACCTGCACAGGAAGGATGGTGCAGCAGATAAAGAAAAGAGTCTTTTGATAAATTGAAAAGCTCTTTATGAAACTTCCCCCTCACTATCACACAATAAATATTTTAATTAGGAAGGCATAAAC
>VZTM01013832.1:336063-497484 GCA_013400555.1 Jacana jacana | reverse complement strand
GCGCCGAAGCGGGGCTGGGGTCCCTGGCGGCTGAGGCGGCGCACGAAGCGACTGGGATTGGCTTAAGCGCGGGCGGCGAGGGCCGCTGTGGGGCCGAGCGGCGGGGAGGGGGCTCTGTGCCTTCGAGGGGCTCAGGGCGGCCCCGAGGGAGGGCTCCCCCGGCTGCCCGGCCTCTGGAGCGCTCCCGTTCCAAGTGGCCGCAGATATCCCGGCAATCCTGGCCGTTCTCTTCCAGATAACTTGCCATGTCCGGGTTTGACAGCTTCAACACAGACTTCTTCCAGACGAGCTACAGTATCGATGACCAGACACAGTCCTACGATTACAGTGGAAGACCGTACAGCAAGTAACTTCTGCATGCTTTTTAATCTCACACAAAGCCATTCAGTCCCGCTGCCGTAGCCACCAGGCCTGGGCTGGGAGACCTGGGGCTGTCTGTGTGTTCAGAAAAGGGTTGCCCTTTCAGCCATTCGTTGCCTCTAGTCGAATTCCTGTTGCTCTGTTTTATGAAGGCTATAACTTATCCTACAAATGGAGATATAAAGCAGTCCTGTGTTGAATACTCTTCCTTCTATGTTTAAAGCAAAGAAAGGTGACATGAGTAATTTAGTTACATGAATAATCTTTGTGTCTTTGGGAGAGGCAATACTGCTGTTCTCTAAGCCCCTGTTCCCTTGCTCAGGGAGTTACAGTCACGTAAACAACCCGCCACCGTCATTGGTGGTTCCTGGGCTTGAGCAGGGAAGCGTGGTGACGTTTCTAGGTCAGGGGGGCTCTTGGGAGACCTTTGTGACTCCCCTCAGGCTCAGGCTGAGGGTTTTGGCCGGTTACATGACCACGAGAGATGGAGCAGGTTTGTGACTGTTTGTGCCCTGCAAACGATGTGATGAGGCCAAACTCCACTAACAGGAGGAAGGAAAGGAAAAGGAGTTCTGAGTTTTCCTTCTTTAAATTATTATTAAGATATCTTTGAAGATACCAAAGTCTCTGTAGTCAGGCTTGGGAACAGTCAGTGGCAAGAATAGCTTATGCATTTGTTTGGGAACAGAGGATAGCTTTGATGAGGCTCTTAAAAGGTAGAAATGTATATTTTCATCCTTATAATGTCTATAATGAAAGCATTGTAAAGACATTGGTTAGCAAATGATTGAGAATATATGAAAGAGAAACTGAAAAGTCTCCTGTTTTTTTCGCTGCACCAGCACCTGTAGGTGGATGTCAGTGGGTTTGGTTCCTTCTCGTATCGTAGCGCTGCCGGGTGCACGTGGTGCCCGAGGGAAGGGGAAAACAAGCTCAGTTTTAACAGATGGAGGGGTACAAAAATGATAGTGTGAGCAAATTTGTTCTCTAATAGTGAGTTTGCAAATAAGTGTTCTAAAGAGCACATTAAAGCTGCCATCAGACAAGATGTCAGTAGCTATTAATGCACAATACTTGGATAAGTCTAAGATGTAAAATTTTCTCGCTCTTTCTCAGGTCTGCAGCCTGTGGTAGAGGCTCAGTCAGTGGGTAATGCTCAGTGTCCCAGCCTGTGGTAGAGGCTCAGTCAGTGGGCAATGCTCAGTGTCCCAGCCTGTGGTAGAGGCTCAGTCAGTGGGTAATGCTCAGTGTCCCAGCCTGTGGTAGAGGCTCAGTCAGTGGGCAATGCTCAGTGTCCCAGCCTGTGGTAGAGGCTCAGTCAGTGGGTAATGCTCAGTGCTCAGTCCCAGCCTGTGGTAGAGGCTCAGTCAGTGGGTAATGCTCAGTGCTCAGTCCCAGCCTGTGGTAGAGGCTCAGGCACTGGGTAATGCTCAGTGTCCCAGCCTGTGGTAGAGGCTCAGTCAGTGGGTAATGCTCAGTGCTCAGTCCCAGCCTGTGCCTTACAACACAAAGCAGTACTTGTGTACATAGGAAGATTTACCTTGCTCAGCTTGACGGCGGTGTTTGTAAGGGTTTGAACTGACAGACGTGGCTCTGTGCCTGAAAGGCCTGGATCCGAGTAGGGGATCATCTAATGTGACCTTTTAAAAAAGCAAACAGGATTGTTTGCTGCAAGTTATTTACTGAAAATAGCTGTTGCTGTTGCCAGGAAGTGTTATAATATTAACATATTATTATCTAAACTTCTGTGTCTGTCCGTAATGCCATGTTGTTCTCTGTAGGCAGTATGGAGGCTACGACTACTCCCAGCAAAGCGGGTTTGTCCCTCCAGACATGATGCAGCAGCAGCAGCCTTACACGGGGCAGATTTACCAGCCGATGCAGACGTACACTCCGACTTCAGCACAGTCTTTTTATGGAAGTAACTTTGAGGATGAGCCTCCTCTATTAGAAGGTATAACTTAAGCTTTATGGCCGGAATCCAAAACTCTTCCCAGTTTGGGGATAAGTTGTGTAGCAGGGTGTGCCTTCCCTGCTTCTGAAAGTGCACTGGTGATTTGAAATTCTCATTATTTAATGCATTCTCATTTTTATTTAACTCATCATGGTTCAGCGCCAAACAACTGAAGAAACCCTTTCTGTCAGTGGTTAGAGAGACAGGTAATCGTGACACCTTCCACCCTGGCATGCTTTTCTTGGGTTTTTTTATTTCCAAAACCTCTTGTTTATGCAGCTGCATCCAGGGCCTGAGGCAGGCAAAGAGGAACTGTGCTGGGAAGTAGGATTTCAGGTACAGCTGTGGCCAGGCTGTATGGATTGACTTGAAATCGTCTCCGTGGAGGGAGCTGTGAAACTCCTTGTCATGAGACACTGAGTGTTGACAGGGGTGGCTGGTTTATGAAAGAGAAACCCACTGAGGGTAGTTTAACACAGAGAAACTGCTTTGGATTAGAAATCCTTGAGCCACCAGTCATTGGAGACTTGGGGAATCTGTGTTCTGTGCTTATACTCAATTCTACATCTCTGCTTTTGGCCACTTACGGGACAGGGTCCTGGGCTAAATGAACTTTGGGGCTGACACAAACGCTGCATTTCTGCCTTTACCTGGTCCTTTAGAAACCACCCTGTCACTCCCAAGCACCTGGGACCTGGAATGTGTGGGGACAGCGTACTCAAGGAAAGAGGGAGCAACTCTGCTGTCTGGTCCCTGTAGAATGGTGTCTGGAGCAGATCTAAAAGTGGAAAGATGGGGAAAACTAGGAGCAAAGCAGATGGGGGTGAAAGGAAGCAGGGAAATGAACTAAATAAACATAATTCTTTTTGTGTACTTTGTAGAACTGGGGATCAATTTTGACCACATCTGGCAGAAGACACTGACGGTGCTACACCCGTTGAAAGTGGCAGATGGCAGCATCATGAACGAGACTGATTTGGCTGGACCAATGGTCTTCTGTCTGGCTTTTGGAGCCACGTTATTACTGGTAGGCTGTTGGTTGCAAAATGTTCCTGTTTGTGAATTGATACTCGTGAAAACAATGGGAAAAAATTCTTTTAGGAGTTTATTTTTTAGCTCTTACTGTGTTTAACGTTTGAGTCTATTTCTGTGTTTTGTTTCATTGTATTTCTTTGCTCAGTACTCTTTATTCATCGTTCTTTACTGCTATTCAAGAGGCAAGGAAGCTGAAAGTTCATGCTAATAAAAAAGAAAGTGATTTCATGAGTACTGGTACCTTGGGCATGATTTTTAGTGTCGAGCTAGTCAGGTGAAACTGCTGAAGGAAACCTGCTTCCACATTGTGTGTGCTCCTTAGTGGGTCACCAGCTGTTGGAGCCTGGTGGGTTTGGGTTTTTTTATTATTTGAGCTTAATTGAAATCAGATTGTGCTTTCATGCCCGAAAAGCAGCAGCAAACAGCCTTCCTTGTCGCTGAAAGCTTCTGTAGTTTGGGTCAGTTTTTTGCTCTAAATGTCTTCAGGCACCGCGTTTATTTTCTGCCTAAAATTTCGCATTGCCACGACATCAGAACGCAGTGTTTTGGTACCAAGGGCACCTTAATTTATGGAAACTAGGCCAGTAGAACTAATGAAGGGGTGTGTAATAGATACATTTGAAGAGTCTTTTCCTAAAAATTAGCACTTGCTCCTGCATGCTTTTTGTTTTTTAAATACATTGAATGCAGTCAAAGGAAACAAGCCTAACCTGGGAAAAAGAGGAAAGCAGGTACTATTGCTTTCTGTAGCACAGGAAGAAGAGAGATGGGTTATAAATCAGCTTAGTTTGGGAGTTGTTAGTGGGAGACAGAGCTGGAAGCTGGTCACCGTCGGGCTTCTGTCACCATGGCCCTGTGTTGCTGCAGGGGGGCACATTGTGCTGTTTGATAGGTGTTAGAAGGGAGGCACCCACCTCATCCTTGATAAGAGTGGGTGGTGACACGGGGTTCGGGTGTTTTGAATGCACATGGGCTTTCTGCAAAGTTCTGCTTTGCCTTTTAAAAGTCTCCATGAGTTCATTCTGCCACCCCTATTCGGTGCTTTCCCAGAGCTGGCTGGAGCTGAGCTGCCATTTTTCTATAATCTACATTGTGCTATAATGTTGTGGAGTCTACTAAAGGACTTCAGCTCTGGATTAGTCAAGAAGTTACATTTTTGGGGTCTTTATACACTGGTTCTGTAAAGATTGTTACTGCAAGTGATCAGTTGGCACGAGGAGTTAGTTGATTAAACCCTAAAGAATTTACAGGCTGTCGCAGCCCAGATGAACGAGTAACAATCCCATCGGAATCTGTTCATGGAGACAGGTAAAGTTAGGGTGGTGATGGCTCCTGAGCACCTAAGGGTGTACAGGTGTCCTGGAGTTCAGCTGGTGGGCAGAGTATAGGAATTGGGGGTGAGGGACAGGGGGAAAACGAGGATCCTCTGTGAGTGCTCTTTCTGTATCCCTTTGTCTGTGGGAGGCATCACTTGTTCTAGTAATTAACAGGCGTTACTCTGCTTGCCTTTCAGGCTGGTAAAATCCAGTTTGGATACGTGTATGGAATAAGTGCAATCGGATGTTTAGGGATGTTTTGTCTCCTGAACTTAATGAGCATGACGGGCGTCTCGTTCGGCTGCGTTGCCAGTGTCCTCGGGTACTGTCTGCTTCCCATGATCCTGCTTTCCACTTTTGCAATCGTATTTTCCTTGCAGTAAGTACATAAACTTTATGGTTTGGTGGTGGTTTCCTCTCCTATGAGGCGGTGAAGGGAGTTACTAAAGGGAATTTTCACATTCAGTGATGAAGCTGCATATAATGTGAATATGACAGGAATTCGTAGCAAGGCTAAAAACAAACACCATTGTCAGGTATTTCCTGGGTGAAAGGCAGGTGGGTGCTGGTTTTTCTCTGTCAGGTAACAGCTTTTAAATACATAGACTCAAATAACTGTATCCAGTTAATACCTGTAAAGTCTAAAAGTAATTATAATTTAAGATGCAAATTTGCATTTGACAAACAGAAGGAAATCTGTGTGATTCCTCATGGCTGTAAGAGGGGCCTGAAGAGAGAACCTGCTGCGGTTCCTTTACTCATTGCTTTTGTTTCCTGTGCACAGAGTTAGTTTGGGGACTGTTTTGTACGCTGTTGTAATTGAACAGTAGCATTCTGAAGGCCTCACTGGAACTGTTGAAAAAGCTGTAGCTGTATAAAAGCTGTGATTCATCTTAGAGTCTGTGAAAGGTGTGAGGAGGGGTCCGGCTGTGAGTTCTGCAAGTGTACAGACACAAGTCTTAGGTGGATCCTCTTTTTATTTCTGTGTTCACAGGGGAATGATGGGGATAATTCTCACGGCTGGAATCATTGGCTGGTGCAGCTTTTCTGCTTCCAAAATCTTTATCTCTGCCTTAGCGATGGAAGGACAACAGCTCCTGGTCGCGTATCCCTGTGCGTTACTGTACGGAGTCTTCGCCCTCATTTCCGTCTTCTGAGCGGACTCTCCAGACTCCTGGACTCCACTGGGCCAAAGTGGAACCGTCACCTTGGGACCCTGAGCTGGGCCAGACGCAGCTGCAGATGACTGTGTAGTTGTTGCTGCCACCAAACCTAGACCCGTTTTGAATCAGCTGGAACAACGAAAACAAATGTCTCCTGTTCTCTTTTTTAGGACCTTGAATACTGTTTTCAATTGACCTGAGGTGTCAATGGCTTTAATAAGTGTTCATGCTTATCAAGTTAATGTCACTTCCTTCCCATTCCTATTATCTTTAGAAAAGTAAATTTTGTTTGTTTGTTGGAGGGTTGTATTTTATGGGTTTGTTTTGTTTTGTTGGGGGTGGGTGGGGGGTGGGTGGGTGTTGTTTTGGTTTTGTTTCTGTTTGGTTTTTTAATGGGAGGGAGGGAGGGAGGGAGCAGGGTTGTGGTTACAAATGGGACAGGTTAACACATCTGCAGATGCCAGAGAATCGGGCACTTTTTGGGCAAATCTGCGGTATTAAGGAACTTGTTTCCCATCCCCTCTTACCAAAAGCAAAATGCACAAATGAACACTAATGTACTCGAGCTCTTTGGTCTCATCCATTTGTTCATTTGATGTGATGGTAATTCAGGATTTAAGATAGTTCAATTACGGATTAGAAAGCAGATGGCAAAAGGGATCTGTAGTTCTGTCACAGTTGAAATACGAATTTGGATGTCTGAGTAGCTCCACAGTGACTTGGATTTCTCAAGGTGACGTCAACTAGAGTTTCTTTTCCTAATGGTGCACATACAAGTAGATGAAGAGCAATCTCTTTTGCAGAACTTGCAAGAGAAACACCGTTCTGAAGATGTTATGCTTGTCAGTATTGTAGTTACTGTAAAATAATTTAAGGCATATTGATTAAATTTTCCTTAAATTTTGAAAAAGTTGTTTGCTGTTTCTAATCCTTTTAAGTGGAGTTTGGTGAGTAGATTAGAAACTGATACCGAAGCAAGGTCGTGTTTAAAGCTGTGGAGTTACTGGATTTGGTATTTGCTTCAGTGGCAGATGCTTAATCTTAGGTGAGAAGCATAATCTGGTGTGTGATGTTAGTCACCAGAAGTGGGAGAAGTGGGGAAGCAGCACTGGTTGTCCTTCACAGAAGCGCTTGCAAGTTCTTAAAAATAAGTAAGAGAAGGATTGGAGTTGGTGGCGGGAGGGGGAGGCTGGTTACGTCGGTGGTTAATTCTCTGCCCCCACCTTGGAGGTTAAAAACCTCTAACAAAGCGGTGTTAGGACGACCCTTTCCTCAGCAGTTTAACCCAAGGCGGGTGAACGTACCGCGGGTGTCGGTCTGGTGTCCGTCTGTCCTGTCCATGGTGGGGTCTGTTGGCAGCTGCGGTGTGTTCCCCCCCGGCAGCGGAGTGCTGGGGCCTGAGCGTGTCTCCGGAGCAGAGGGACTGGGGAATGGCAAAGGCTCAGCGTGCCGTGGAGTTCCCAGCCAGGCCCTTTCCTGGCTGGAACCAGCTCCTGCTTGTGTCACTGGGAGCGGGGGACGTGTCTCGGGCGTAGGAGGGGTTGTCTCGGGCGGTGCCGTCCCGGCCTGCGCGAGGGTGCACATAACAAACTCGCATTTCTTTCCCCAGGCAAATTCGAGAGCCCAGATAATTTTCTACTTTGGTCTGGTTTTTACAAATTATCATCCCACCGAAGGGGTGAGTTGATTTATTTATTAAATTTAGAGAAATGTATGACTCTGTGATGTCCGTGGGCTGGGCCTCGTCTGCCCTGGCACACAAACTCCTTACTCTTTTTAATGAAGAACGTTACCTGCTGATGGGGCACCATGTCCTGTATTTGTGCAAATAAATTACAGTATTACCTTTACTAATGAGGCCTAATTAAGTACAGAATTGTTCTAGTAAGTATAAAAGCTCCTGTACTTTCTCGGGCACTTCGGGTTCTAATACTCAAATATTGTATTTTTGGGAGGTGTCTGCGAATGTGGTTCGTTTCTTGCAGCTTCTGCTGGTTCTGTAGCTCCCAGGGCGATGGCTCCTGTGTTGAACTGCTACCCCTGCCCTTTCCTCTGCCCACAGCAAGAGCAAGGAGCACAGGAGAAACCCTGAAATGAGCTTGTCTGTGTGTGGCGCTGGCCCTGCGGCTGCTGCGGTGGGAAAGCCCGCAGGAAAAGGTACTTATTTAGATACAGATGTTCACAAGGGCCCTGCTCCGGCAGCAGAGGACGTCACAGCTCCTCAGGAGCAGCGAGGGCTGAGTTTCAGGAGCATTTTGAGTTCCTCGGCTCCCGCTGAGGAGAACTGAGCCGTGACTTCCCCACTGGTCTCTGGGGGCAGGCGGGGAGCGGGTGGGAGTAGAAGGTCAAGCACTTCAATTCCCAGGGGACTTCACAAAACCACAGTTGTTGTGTCTAGACTGGCCACTTAACTATCCCAAAGTTCCCTACTTTAATTAATGCGATTCCATTGGCTGTGTTTATTGCCTTTCCAAAATCAATGCCATTGATTTTTCTGTGATAATGTTTTGTCCTAGATCTCGCTTCAGTTTTAGTTACGTTTCAGCCCGTTTAACCTCGCCGTGGCGGGAATGACCAGACTGGATGCTCTAAGTCTTTACTCTCACAGTTTTCTTTCGTGTTTAGTAGGACTTTTTTTTTTTCCTTTTGACTCTAAATGTGAGCTCTCCCCCACAGTCTGTTCACATCAATGTTCTCATCTAGTTTTCACATGAAATCCTGACATTATGGCGTCCGCCCTGCGTTGTCTCTTGAGGTTTTCATGTTACTCAGCTTAAAGCACTCAAATAGGAGTTCTGGGGTTGCTTTTTTAAACCACTTTGGTTATCACACTCAGCCTTGGAACCGCTTCCTATTCCACAAGGGTTAAAAGTCACCTTTCCCAATTTGTCCATTTCTTGTCCCAGTTTGTTGATGTTTTGACAGTGAGTTTGGTTTCCAGGCCACTTGTTTTGCTGCCAGGCTGCAGGGCTTGTCCTTCACTAAAAAGCATGGATTTTCCTGGGCTCTTACGCCTTTCATTTGTGGATGGGGGTTGGCATCTGTCCTTGGGGGGGCTGTGACTTGGTCAGTGGGGGACAGGTACCTTGGGAAGGTGCAGAGAGTGGGATGACTTTGGGATCTTGTGTGGAGCCAGATGTTCCTCCATCCCTGAGGCTGGGGAGGAGCAGCCTGGGTTGGATGGGTGGTACCACAGCGCTGTGCCCAGTGCGGCTCCGGCTTTGTGCTGCCTCCTCTCCACCATTACCTGTCTCCAGGGAGGTTAGCGCTCCAGTCGGGGCTCCTGCACAGCCCCTTGGTGGGGCTCTGGAACAGGGTGCTGGAATACCCTTAAGCTTGTCTCCAGGCATCAGCACTAGGAAGTGTTCACTGGATAATCACAGAGTGATGAGAGTTGGAAGGAATCGTAAAGCCCCCCCACCCAGTGCCACCCCTTGCCCTGGGCAGGGACACCTTCCACCACACCAGGGTGCCCCAAGCCCCCTCCAACCTGGCCTTCCCACATCTCCCCTGGGGGCGTCTGTATCAATGTCCACCACGAACCCATGGACCCTACACATCTGCTGGATCACGATGCTCTGACGCAGCTCAGCGCAGGGATCCTGCCCCTCCTCCTCCCCCTCCTCCTTCTCCTCCTCCTCCTCCTCCTCTCCACAGCATCAATAGCAATTTCCTCCCAGGTGCCCAGCACTGATGATGCCCAGCGGGGGTTCTGTTCCTGCTGAGGGGAAGGGATTTGTTTCAGCCATGGCCTGTCAAATTAGTGGAGATGCTGGGAGTGCTGGGTCACCCTCCTGGACGTGGGAAACCTTTGCTGCCTCTCATTCTCTGTATGAAGCTGTAAGATTTCTGCCACCTTTTGTTTTCTTTTTTTTTTTTTTTTCACGCTGCCAGGAGGTCTCTGCTTTCTCCAGGCAGTCCAAAAGCACATAAAGTTATTTTTCCCTGAGTAATTCACTGCCTTTCCTGCTGCTGGGTGACACAGACAGGCAAGCTCTTCCTCTTGGATCATGCTGGGTTGTAGCACTTTTGGCTTGTAAGCAGACACATCCTTCCTTTGCTAGACTTTGAAAATGTAATGGAACAGCAGCCATCTCGGAACTGAAAGAATTTATTTTCACCATCTTTGGGATGTTAGAAGAGTTTTTAAAATACCCTTTGTGGTTTAGGGGTTGCAAGGCCTGATAGGTCAAGCCGTGAGGAACTCGCATTATTTACTCTGATCACCCTGGAGCCTCCCATGGGCCGGGGCCGTTCCCTGGTGCTGCTCTGTGGATGAGGGGCAGAGTGAGGAGACGGAGGTGATTTGTGTAAGTCCTGCTGCCTTTGGCCATCTGCAGCCCAGCAAAACATAATGGGGTATTTCTCTTGGGGGGGGGAATTCTGAGCCCAGCTCTCTGGGACAGTTTGAAAGTGGGAGGGGATTTCGGAATTGGAAAGTGTGTGGATGGCGTTTGCCAGCTTCGTGCTTTCCCGACCGAAGGCAGCAGGCCCGAGCCAGGCAGCCGCCGTGTTTCAGGAGGGGCTGCGAGCCTTGTGCTGGCAAGGGTGTTCTTTCTCTCTCCTATGATTTCTGGGCTTTATTGCAGGAAGTACTGACCTTAGAAAAGCGAGGGCTTTCTCCGGTCCGTGTCGGGGATGGTGAAGCGAGAGGCTGCCTGAGGTTAGACGCTGGTCCTGGGACAGGGCTCTGGCAGACTGCTGCCCTTGCCTGTCTGTAAGGAGGGCGTTGCTCCCTTTCCTTACACCAAACCCCACCGCATCGTTCTTGCAATTGCAGTGCTCTTACCCTATAGACTCTACTCGGTTTTTCCCAACATTCCTGCTTTTCTGCTGTTAGCATGGGAAGGTCCCACCTTACCTACTCCTCTGCCAGACCCGCTCACTTTCCGGTCACGGGATTTGTATCAGCTTTTGTGCACGAGCTGAAGCCAGAGGTAGGATTCATCCTGTTCTTCCCTTGGGAAGAGGATCCCAATTCCCCTGAGCCCATGTGTGTCTTCTGTGTGGCCACTGCAGTGACATAAGGTCACCGTTGGGCTTTGAACAGACCCTGACAGAGGCAACCTTTACATCCCAGTGTGTTCCCGAGTCTGGAAAATAATGATTTAGCAGCTAACGAGGAGTGAAGAGAGCTCCCTGCCCCTGGCCTGCCCATTCCCCGGCACGAGGCGTTGGGTGGCTGCTGGAGCACAGGGGTGTTTTCTCCTTCGCGGGTGCATGGCTGGCACCTCGTGTGGCCGAGCACCTGATGGGAGGATGTGTCACCTCCGGGACCTGGGGGGGGTGTTCCCTGCAGCACAGCTTGTCCCCTGCAAAGCCTGGCAGAGGGAGGGCCCTCAGGATGCACTGTGCAAAGGTCCAGCTGCGCGCTGGTCCCACAACTTTTTGGCGGGGTCTTTCCAGGCCCCTTGGCAGCAAGTGCCGTCGAAGGCTCTTCTCCAGTCGAAGGCTCTTCTCCAGCAGGTTTTGTGAATCCAAACTCGAGGCCAGTTGGGCCTCGGGGTAAAATCCAGACATTCTTGCTTGGGGCGTGACTTATCCCACTCCCGGGGGTGCCAGCTTCTCAGTTCTTTTTCAGGCAATATTCCTGTTTAGCTCCACAGGAGACTTAGCTGAGTCAACAAGTTGAAGATCTGGCCAACAACTATATCAGGCAAAGCCTGGGCAAATAAGCTCATTTACAAATAAACCCAACAGTCTGGGACCCGTGGCTCCTACCTCTGCTCCAGGCAGCCTCAGACCCAGGCGATGCTCAGCCCCCCAGTCCCGCCCTCGGATGAGCCGCATCCACAGGGAAAAGGATTTCCCTGTTGGCCCATCGATGCCAGCCCCTGACCTCAGAAACGTACAGAGTCTGAAAAGTCCTGTCAGAGGACTTGTGTCTCAGTGAAGGATACAATCTGCAGGAATGAAAATCCATCTTAAAACACTGTACTAACCTCTTCATGTCCAGTTACCCAAGAGAGCTGCTGCTCGTGTTGTCCTCGTACCATCAAGGCAAAGGCACAGACTGAGTTCAGGGCCTTTTTCTTCCTTTCTTTCTTTAATCTTGGCTTTGCAAACGTGAGTCAATCTCCTGATTGTCCTGTGGCTCGTTCAGATGTTAATTGTCAATAGGAAAAGATAACCCAGCCTCTTGGCAAGGCTCTGCTGGTCGTGTGGCTGCTTTATTGAATCGCAGATGGAAACATTTACATCCAGGATGATTTTCTCATTCTGGAGTTTTGTCTGAGTTAACAATTTCGGGTTCAGGCAGGGTTAGGAGATCTAAAGAAGGCGGCGTCTGCACCTAACTGATGCCAACAGCAGATGTCCTGGTACTTGCCACTCAGCTTTCTTACAGATTCATTTAGCCAAATCCTGCCAAATACCCATTTGGTTTATTTTAAAAGCCCTGGGGCTACAAGATACAGAATTACCTTTAATCATTTTTTATGGGATTTCAGAAATTTTAACGTTCCCCTTGAGGATATGAAGAATGTTTTTAATCTGTTGGAACAGGCCGTTCCAGGAACGTCAGATGGGATTCTCAGCACGGCAGATGCGCTGTGAGACCAGGGACCTCGGCCTGGCTCGTCACCATCTCCTCACATGCAGGGGAGGATTGGTCTGGTGGCCACGCTCATGGAATTGGATGCAGATTTTCTGAAGAGAAGCCTCAAAACTGATCTCTGAAAATCCCGTGGATGCCCCATCTCGTCACCCTCCTGTGAGCACTTAGGTCGGTTCCCAGGGGGACGCCCCTTCCTCCAGGTCCCCTGTTATGGGGCTGGGATGGGCACTTCACCAGGGGAAAGCAGGTGAGTGCTGAGCACAGAGCCCATGGGAGAGATGTGGGGCTGAACACAGAGCACCCCAGTGTCACACCAGCCTTCTAACACCACCCATTGGAGTAACACCCATGCCTTGTTCCCTTGGCCCCCTCAGTGGGTGTCCCCCTAGTGCCCCCGGGGCAGGCTGCCTCTCCCCATGTCCTCTGCTCTTGGCTGGAGGAGATCAGTCTGGATGGCACCCAGAGAAGTCCATCACCTGCTGTAAAAGCAAGAGTAACTCAATTCTGACAGATAGGTCTGACCTGTCCTTTAAAACTCCAGCTGGAGGGAAATGACACAGTCTCCCCCAATACCTTGTTGGTGCTTTGCTAACTTCATGATTAGGAAATGGCTCATGATGTCAGGCTTATTTCTTCTTATTTCTTCCCCCCTTTAATGCACTTTATTATTACTATTCTATCCACTATAGACATGAAAGACAGCTTATTCTCTTCCTTTTTGGCAGCAGGCTCCAACATAATGGTGAACTCATTCTGATTTCCCGTTGCTCTTCCCTTTCTTGGAAGAGAATCCCTGTTTGAGTCTCCACTGCAACCCCCCAATCCTCTCCCACAGAAGTGCTGCTGAGCCCATGGTTACCCATCTTGTTTTAAAGGAGAAGTGTCAGTGCCTATAAAAAATGTGCTGGATTCCACCTTAACGATTCAGGTCCTTTCTCCACAATGTGTAGAGCAATTTGCTCTCCAAACTGCTCGCAGCCTTTCTGCTTTGTTACCACCTTTACCTCCATCCGCCCCCCGAGCCGATGGAAGGGGTGAGTAGTGTGGGCTGAGGGGGCAGGTGTCCCCTGTGTTTAATAGCGATGCAGTCACCGGTTTGCAGTCACCTGCCAGCCTTTACAGTGGTTTTCTCTGCACTGTGTTTCCTGTCCCTCGGGGTGTCACATCCGCTGCTCCCCCGTCTGAGACCAGAGCCCCGGGAGAGAACGCCTGCCTTTGCCTCCCCCGCTCTCCCCATTACTGCTGCATATTGCCTGGTCCTTATCACTTCACTTTCTTCTATGCATTTAAGTGATTCTTTTCATTATTTTCTAGCCTCTTTATAGGCACTAATGTTTGTTCCACAGGTTTTTATTTGTCCCCTGTAACCACAGCGTTTGTGGCCCCGTCCCTGCACTTGCTGGGCACGTTCTCAAGCTGATCGCAGGTGGTGGAGCCATCGCCCTCTCCAGTTCCCTGAGAGTCCTTGGTATCATTCAAAAAGCCTCCACGGACCCACAGTTTACAGTTGGTGTAACCTTTTAAGGGTTTAAGTGTCTGGTCACAGCTGGTGTTTTGGTGAGGGCTCACACAGAAAGGGTGTTTAACCTCCGTACCATCGCGCAGCACTTGCTCTCCCCGCTGAAGTCATGGTCAAGCACTTGGCTTTTCATTTTCTTGAGATGCATGGAGGAAAAAACCTGTTAGTCTTGTTTGTGGCTTTGCTTATTGGTCACTGGTTAATCTCCTCCTTACCTCAGTGGTGCCTGCTTGGGTTTTATCATCTTTCATAGAGGAACAGGCATCAAATTTTCTTTGATGGCCTCGCTGACTGTCGCCGGCCATGGAGAAGTTATTTCCAGAAGGAGCTGAAATAATCAAACTCCAGTATTCCTAAAAATAGTGCCTGCTCGGTATTTTAATCTTCTCAATGCCTTTTAGACATACAAATTCACCACTGAGCGTTTTGGGTCTACTTCAGGCATGTGAGACGGTGCCTTTGAGTGCTTTTGGATTGGGCAGAGTGTGAGAAGAGGGTCCTTGTTTCCCTTTGAATTCGGGTTTGTTTGGCAGAGGGTTTGCTCCATCCTCTGCTCACCAGGTCCCACAGCCAGCCCGGCCTCGAACACCTCTGGGAACTGACGGGCCTGAGTTCAGTTCATGAGTTGTGAAGTGGGATTGCTAACTCTGGAGCAGTGGCAATCTGGGTGAGAATGGGGTGGTTTGAGGGCAGAGAGAAGGAGCAGAACCACGTTGGAGCAGAGTCATTTTGGAGCAGCAGCAGCGAAAGGCAAGGGCTGTGCGTGCTCTGAGCAGAACCTGCTCCTGCCAGTCCACCAGCCGGCGCTTCCCCCACGAAAAACGGGCACTTCAGTAAAACGATGAAATCCCTTCATTACATTGGAATTGAATACAAGCCCTGGCAGCTGTATTGTTCTAAAGCTAAAGAAAGAGAAGGGATGGGTGAGTAAAACCTTAGGTGGAGAAAGAATGCCTGGGGTGTGGGTCTCAGCAGCAATGACTGGCCACCTGGAACATCTGCTCCATTACCTGCTACCGGCTTCAGTGTTTGTTTTACACCTCCTGGAATCCTTACAGTGTCAACCCTTCTATCTAAGCTAGGTGTGCTTAGCTGTCCTGGGAGAGGGGGTTGAGCTGGAGGCTGAGAATTCACAGTTTTCTGTCAGTAACAGCTTTGAGAGTTGCAGATGTTTCATCCTTTAGACTGAATGCCTGTGTTTATTCCCACGTTTACACAATCAAGATAACGATCCAGAAGCCATGGGGTAGTTTATTTCTGTTCATGTATCTAATGTTTGAATAACATTATCTGTTTTAAATATCAAGGTGTGCGTGGGAGGGTTTTGTTGGGTTTTTTTAATTGCACAGGCCTCTTCTTTCACTCCTTCATCTCTGGCGATTTCACTGTCATGTCTGAATTTCAGGCATCAGAATGAAGTTTTAAATATGCAAAATTGACAAAAGACAAGAAGATCACAGTTACAGATGATTGACTGGTCCAAGCCCACATCACTGGATTAATTCTTCACTCCTTCACACCACTGTTAATTAGGAATAAATTTGCAGCAATCAAGGGATGTTAACTCCTGGGGCGAGTGTGAAGATCTTCCTGTTCTGCCTGCGCTTTAGTTGAGCCTGAAGGGCCTCATTCTGCCTCAAAGCTGTTCTCATTTTTGTGTCAGACCTGGAGCTGTGCCTGTCTCCATGTCAGCCAGTGATGGTTTTCCCACCCAGCCCTCGAGGCCTCGAGGGGCTGAGCCCCTGGCACGGGACGGAGGGTGCGGAGTTGGGGGAAGGAGGAAGAACTGGCGGGCGGTGAGGGAATTGCCAAGGGACTCACAGGAGCAGGAGTAGAGCTGCTGTCAGCCTAACTTCTGTGACTGCTGAGTAATCCTGCCAAATATGCCTTCTTTCCTGGTCTCAAGTGAAAAATGTTATTAAAACAATTTCTCTCCGTCGTGAGTTACGGACGAATGTGGTCAGAAGCTGTTAGAACTGATCCCATTTAGAGCAGCATGAGAATATTCAAATGAGAATTTCAGATCACGTTTCTAAAAGCAAGAAAGACTTTCATTTTGTTATTAAAATATACCTGAGCAATACTGTGTAGTACCTGCAGCTCACAGTCAGAAATAGTGTCAACTTGATGTGAAAAACGTTGATTTTTCAATAATACAGTAATTTTTCTGCACGATACCTTATTCTTACCCTGGAGTCCAGCTCTGGGTGAGAAAACTGATTTTACTGACCCAGAGAATCTCAGTAGTTAAAACCCAACACAGTTTGATATTCTAGGGATCCCAAGGGACTTCAGATACTGGAGGTAAGGGGCGGGGGGGGGAAGAAAAGGTCTTTAAAATCCGCCTGCCCCTTTCCTCGCCAAGGCCGAGCCCGTCCTTGGTGTGCACAGCCCGGGGTACCTTTAAACACACTCACAGCTCCCCAGCACGTTGCAGCCCTAAATGAATCCTAGAATCATTTAGGTTGGAAGAGACCCTTGGGATCATCAAGTCCAACCATCAGCCCTACTCTACAAGTTCTCCCCTACACCGGATCCCTCAACACCACATCCAATCTACTCTGAAACACAGTCAGGGATGGGGAGATGGGGACTCCACCCCCTCCCTGGGCAGCTGATTCCACTGACTGACCACTCTGAAGAAGGTGCCTTCCTTGGAGTGGGATGGATTCCCCTTTAACCACGGCACTTGAAGCACCTTAGATACACGTTGGAGAAATACAGCTCTTCTCTCTCTCTGCCACAATCCGTAATTAGTTGCCATCACTCATTTGTAGGGATTTTTGCTCCTCTTTCTTTCTGCTCATTTTGTCTGTATAAAGGGGTCGACGTGCTCGTTGTGTGTGCAGCCTTTTTGAGGGGACGTGGCTGGTTTCGTGCTGCAAGGGGCTCTGAAGCACTCGTGTTCAGCTCCCCCACCTCTGCCTCCAGCACCCTTGTTTGCTTGTTTTCACTCTGGATTGCTAAGCGGGTGGATGAATAACCACGGAGGCCATTTCTTGTTCCATCGTTATTTTCAAAGCAAATACCAGCAGAACTCTAGACCCTGGAGAAAATACAGCTAAGCTAAATTTTGAAATCGGGAAGTGCTGGCAGCAGCGAGATAATATTCATTAAAAAGATCGAGCCGGAGCTCTGAAACCTCTCTTCAGTTTACACAGCAATTCGGCTGGAAGTGTGTTCTACGGGAGTTTTTTCCATGGAAACCTGAAGTGTAATCTCCCAAACAGCTCACTTCACTCTAATGTATATGGCCTTGATGTTTAGATACCGCCCGCCGACGTTAGCCTGGTTGCCATGGTCCTGTTTTCTTCTCCCTAGGCCTGCGATTAGCGCCCCAGCCGTCGGGAGAAGCTGGAGGGCTGGTGCACAGGCAGGCCGTGTGGGGTGTGCTGGGGAGAGGTTGGGCTTGTGAGATGCAGGAATGCTGTGAGTTTCTTCCAAGAACCTCTGGCAGCATAAACAGCACTAGCCCGTGCTCGTGTGGTATCTCCATCCCCTCACACCACTGCCAGCATTTCTCACTGCAGAGGTTTGTTTCAGCTGCCACCCCCAGCCCATTGCTTGGTGCTGGAGTCTGCTGGTGGTTGGTTCCCTGATGGTGGTTGGTCCTCAGCTGGTGGTTGGTTCCCTGATGGTGGTTGGTCCTCAGCTGGTGGCTGGTTCCCTGCTGGTAGTTGGTCCTCAGCTGGTGGTTGGTTCCCTGCTGGTAGTTGGTTCCCTGCTGGTGGTTGGTTCCCTGATGGTAGTTGGTCCTCAGCTGGTGGTTGGTTCCCTGATGGTGGTTGGTTCCCTGATGGTAGTTGGTCCTCAGCTGGTGGCTGGTTCCCTGCTGGTAGTTGGTCCTCAGCTGGTGGTTGGTTCCCTGCTGGTAGTTGGTTCCCTGCTGGTGGTTGGTTCCCTGATGGTAGTTGGTCCTCAGCTGGTGGTTGGTTCCCTGCTGGTGGTTGGTCCTCAGCTGGTGGCTGGTTCCCTGCTGGTAGTTGGTCCTCAGCTGGTGGTTGGTTCCCTGCTGGTGGTTGGTTCTCAGCCCACCCCATTTGCCTGGCTTCAGCCCTGTGCACACCAAGATGAACGTTGCTCCTTGTCCAACACACGTACAGCAGGCTCAGACCCACGTCACCTGATGCCAAAAGCTGATGCCTTCACCCAGCTCAGGCTCTTGCAGCTTTTTTTTGCTGTTATCACCAGGTTTCTATTATTTGCAGCCTGTAGCTGAGCATCCTGTAGCATCCTGTAGCTGTAGCAGCCTGTAGCAGCCTGCATCTTGCAAGAGCCATGACTTTCAAGCCCAAGAGTAACCCATGAATGCAGCAGTTGATGAATCTTGGAAAGCCAGCCAGGCTTCAGGGATTGTAATTCTCCTTCTGTTTTCTCCTGCTATAAAATGCCTTTTTCCATTTTACAACGATGTTGGTTAATTTTTATAATCTCTGTATCCCAGAAGGAGAAACTGAGACCTGGAGAAGGGGGAACTGAGACATGGGGCAGGGGAAGGCTTCTTCTGAAGGTCACTGAACAGGTCTCCAGTTCTGCTGAGAAAGCAAAACCAGTACAAAAGTGTATCTTTGCCTCTTGCTCATTAATCTACACCCTTATCAGCAGCTTATCTGCATAGTTCTCTGAACCAGTAAACTATTTTTAACTGCTGTATTAATACTGCTCTAGTTCTCAATACTTCTCACTGTTTTCAGCCTGTATTTCAACTCATCTGCTGTGGGATTCACTTGATCAGACAGAGATAGCTGTCATTGCAGATGTAGATATAGGAGTAAATCGTTTGGGGCTTTACAGGCAATGGAAACAGCTAGGGTCTAGAGGGCACTTGTCTTATCTCGGAGTAGGCTGCCACAGTAAGCCAGATGAGTCACAGCCTTTGGACTAAAGGCAAAGCCAGGGTGACCCAGAGGCACAGATCTCTGAAAGGTGGGAGACAAATCCTTCCCCAGGCAGGAGGTCTGCAGGTCCCTGGTTGGGGAGGCAGGCTCACGTCCAGCACGGGTCCAGCTTTCCTGACCAGAGGGGACCTCTTGTGCAATGGGGCATCTCCAGCGAGACCTGGGGGTGGAGGGAGAGCAGGAGCCTCATCCTCTGCAGGGAACTTAAGGTGGGCAGTAAGGCATGGACCCAGCTGAATTCAGGGTGGCTGAAATGCCACGTCCTGCAGATTCCTACTCACTGGCCCCAGGCAGGAGGGTTTGACACAGTCACCGGGGTTTCCCTACACCTCCTGGTGTAAGGTGTGAGCGCAGTCAGAGCATCCCTGACCTCAAACCATTTCACCCAGGAGAAGTGGCACCAGTCATGAATCTTCTTCCTAAAGCCACTCTTCGGCCTTACTTTCTAGCCAAAATACCCTGAAAACGTGGCCCACGGGATTGGGAAAGGCAGCGAGCAGAGCGGGTCTTATCTGACCTCCCAACCCGGGGATGGACGCGGGAGGAGGGAAGGGCAGGACGAGCTCCGAGCTGCCTCCCGGCAACGTTTAGGCTCCATCTGCGGCCTCGGTCAACACAACTCCAGCGAGGGAAGTTCTGAACCCCCATCCTCGTGTGCCACTAGATGGCAATCTGTGCCTGCCAACCCTCCGGAGCCGCTCGGAGGCCGGCTGGGATCCGCTCCCGGGGCTGGGAGGTGCTAACGCTGGGTGCGGGGAGGAGGCGGGGACAGCCGGACCGAGGAACGGCTCCTGCTAATGACCCTTTTAACCTAATGAGGTTAATCTTCAGTTGCATCAGATCCCCCATCTTAGGCTTGTGGCGGGGCGGCGGGAACACTGCAGGAGGGGACAAGGTCGCGGGGAGGGGGCGACGGGGCAGAGCATCCCCCCCGGCAGCGTTGGGTGGCAGCGTGGCTCGAGTAACAGATATTCAACCCAGTGCTGCTATTTTAAAACTACTTGCTAATACGTTGAAGCATAAGGCAAGAAATCCTCACTTTGAGCTGCGAATTATCAAAAGTTTCCATTTGCTGAATTTCCGTTTTTAAAGGACAAGCCCATCCCTCTGCCCCAGGAGGGGGTTGGCATCTATTCTTCCGGTCCACAGAGCTCAGCGTGGTCTTCCAGGTGGCACCAGCTCCCACAAGAACTCAAAGGATCCCTCGGGTCGGGGGCTCCAGGGATGGTTTCGGATCTTCCAACAGATTCGGTGGCGTCCCGGGAGCGCAGTCCCGCAGCGGGCTCGGGTGCTCGGTGCACGCAGCTCCTCCTCCTCCTCCTCCTCCTCCTTCCCAGCTGAAGCTCAAAACCCCGTGTAACAATACTTAAAGGAAAAAAGACCAAAAAAAACCCCAACAAACAAACAGAAAGGCGGGGGTCGAGGGCAGGAAATGCTGATTTTCTGGCCAGCTGCCACTTGGCTTGGCAGGGAGAAGTTAATGGCTGTTCTAGTGACCTCCACGGCCGCTGCGCTCATTTAAGCAGTTGCACTTAATTATGCTGAGTAATATAAAATTTCCATATGTTCTGTGAGCAAATTCCTCCTTGGCCTATGGAAAACAGAAACCCAGTGGAGGCAGGAAAATGCCTGTGCCCCACAGCACAGTTTTATAATCTATTTTTAACTGAATTTCTCCATCTTCTTTGAGAAGGAATAACACTTCTTCGGTGCCTCTGGCCATAATTAATGTGCCATAATTCAAGCCCGAGACAAGTAAAACGGAGTCGAAGCACAGCATGAGCTTCCAAGCAGAGCAAATAATTTTGGAGGGTATCAGTATTTCCTCTGCTTAAAACTCTGTTTATTGGGTTTTATTAAAGCCCCTCAGTTGCTGGAGCGTGGAAGGGGCTTTCTGCAGCCACACGCCGTGTAGGAGCGTGTCTGACCCCACCAGGACCGGGCGAGGGAGCCGGGTTTGCTGGGAGCTGCCCTTGGCAGAGCCTTTCCCATGCAGATTCCAAACACCAGGAGTACCCAGGAGCTGCCACTGCCTCTGCATTATTCTTGTTTGAAAACAATACTTAGTTGTTGTTGCAAGAAAGGTATACAAGAGAGCAAAGGCTGGAAAACACACAAAAGGCGTATTTGGCAATCGTTCAGCGATCTGAATTGGGTTCAGCATCCACAGCTCCCTTCCTTCAGTTACCTGGTGACCAGGCAGCTCTTGGGAAGCAGAGTACTATTTAAGCAGAAAGAAATGCATTTCAGATAAAATGGGTTTTGGAACAATAAACAGTTTATATGCACAAATAACCCCAAGGAGGCTCTGCCTCTCTGCCTGCTGCAGAGGCCCCGGGGCTGCTGGAGTCTGCAGCAGCAGCAGCTCCCATCAAAGCGCTCCTGCTCCCACTGGATGAGGGGTAAAGCCCAGGAGGAACAGGTTGAAGCTCTGCTCCCTCCTCTCCTGCCTGCTGTTGCTCATCCTGAGCTCTCTGGCCAGCAGGACAAGTTTGAACAAGCCCAGCTGCATGCAATTGGCACCAGCACAAGGGGCCCTCTTGCACCTCCTCCTCCTCCCTCCCTCATAGCCTTGGGTCCTTGTGGCTGCAGCAAGGATGCTATTTACCACCAAAGATACACACTGAAAAGGTCACATGCAGTCAGAGGAAGCAAATGGGGAGGATGAGGTCTATTGCAGGAGACCTCCAGCAAACACCACAAAAGCCCTCAGGCAGCCCAGAGCATTTTGCTTAATTCTACTGTTTGGTGTTGGCAGGATGGGCAAGGTGTTGGCTTAAAAAGGGCGGAAGGACTGCAGGTGTCCTCCATCCCCACAGGTGTCCTCCATCCCCACAGGTGTCCCCAATCCCTACAGCCCTGTTTATCAATGCAGCCACCCTAGGGGCTTGCTCTTCTGAGGGTCACTTTTGCTTGTGGAGACGGTGCTGAGTCTAGGTAAGGGCTTCTCTGGGGGAGCAGGGGCTGCCTGGGGAGCTGGGGGAGGGAGGGGTTTGGGGTGGGGGCTGTGTAATAGCAGTTACCTAGAAAGTTATAGGGTTGAGACTGCTGAGCTGCAGTGTTTGCTTTTTCTGGCCTCTTTCTTCTCTACCTGACAATGCTCTGGGTGGTCTCAGGTTCCTGTAGCTGGAGTCCTGGCTCTGGGTTTGGTCTTGCTGGCAATGTGTGGCACAGAGCTGGTCTGTGCTGAGGCACCCTGAGAGTCCCCTGAAGCAGGGGTTGAGGGGGAGCCTTTCTCCCCTTTGGGAGGTGGTGCTGAGGGTCTGCTGTGCCCCAGAGGAACAAACTCGTTGCCGTATGCACTATACAGTAAAGTGCTTCATGTTGTTATGGCAACTAGAATTCTAAAAATAAGCTAAGGGAAAAGAGCTGATGTGCATCAGAATGACCACGTTTTACTTCAGTTTATCGAGGGGCTTTTAAAAGCGTTTTGCAAACGCTTTCTGTGCGAAGAGCTCTGAAGTTTGCTGCGGAGTTTTCCTCCTCTGTGTGAGTCAGCCCGCAAGGAGCCGGGCGCTGGGGGAGCCTTGGCAGCGGCTGCGGGGAGAGCTCCGCTGTGCCCCGGGGAGAGCCGCAGCCGCCCGGCGGGAGCCTGAGGGAGGGGGGAGCGAGATCGGTCGCGGGGGGGGTGGTGTCTCTGCTCGGGATTCGGGTACATGGTGATAAAACCCCACTCGAGGGGAGAGCTTCATCCTTGGGGTGACCTGAAAATCTGAGTGAAAACCTACCCGCTGCACCTTGGGGCATCAATTAGGGCAGCAGCAATAGCTGTTTTATGGTTTTAGCCCCAGCTGCTGGGGAGGATACAGCTTCTGGGCTGGCTGTTGTATGGGCAAAGAGTAATAATAATTAGGCTAATGCAGAAAATCCTGTGGCACTAGGAACGAGTGACCTTCTGTGTAACGTTCATGCAGTTACATCAACGTGTATGTTCTGTGTGTCCAGGACTGGCTGCCGTCCCCCATCCCTCCTAACCCAGATCAGGAACTCCTACTTTTGTGCTTTTTCCATTAGTTCCAAGTAGTGAAAGGCAATTCTGGAACTGAGTACGTTGTATTTCCTTAATAATAAAAAGAAATGCATCCTTGCTTTGGTGGACTCATTACATCTAGCTGCTTTACATTGCAAAGTCTGAGGTCCCTGCTTTATCAGGAGGAGAGCTCGCAGTTCCTGCTGCTGGGTGCTGCTTGGGAACTAGTGTGTGAACTTCAGTCATTCTTGGAACGACTGGAGAAACGAGTTTTATTATGTAAAAATCCCAGCTGCAGCTGCAATCCTTTTATTTATCATAATTAAACTTTCATGGGGTTGCTTGTGAGTGTGTGAGGGGGACCAGGCACGTTGGGTCCCTTCTGCTGCGTGGGGCTGGCTGAGCGGTGGGACCCGAGATGGAGAGATGGGCTGCAGGAGGGCTCTGCAGACACAGTATTGGCCAGAAACAGCAACTTCACATGAGGGCTCCATCCTTACCCAGGCAGACTGCAGGGGCCCAAATGGAGACCCTGGGGTGGGTGCTGTGCCCCAGGCCTGAGGTGTCCTGAGCTCCTGGCAGCAGGACAAGGCATAGGCCCTTCCTACCTCACTGTGTGCTGGGCTTAAGTCCTTAATGTCTCAATGTGCTTGGAGAGGATGATTTAATGTGCTTTGCCTGTCTGACCTGCAGCTCCCTGTTTGGTGGATACCCCATGGTGGGTGGCAGCAGGACCTCTTGTGTGGCAGCAGGTCCTCTGGGCTCACTGGGGAGATTTCCCTGATTTCCCTGCATTTCACACTGGCTTTTCTTGGGGATTCAGTGCAAAAAAGGATCAAGGGCTGTGTGCTGCTGCTGCTGGGGGTGGTGATGCTGTGATTAAACATCTCCATAGCCTCGGAGGGATGAGGAGCAGCAGCCACCCCTCCTTGATACCAGGGCTGTGAGCTGGGAAGCTGCTGATGGGGACACTGGGAAAACTTTTGCCTTTCGTGCTGGTGGCACATTGTGTGGAAGAAAAAAGGGCATCGTGCTCCCCCCCTGGGAGCAGAGCTCAGGAGGGGAGAGTTTTAGGAGTGCGGGGAGCTGCCTCCTGCCCCACTCTGCTTGGTGCAATGGGAGCTGGTCCTGGGGGGAGAACCAGTCCTGGGAGGGCGTGCAGTGCTGTCCCTCTGCTGCCTCCATCCACCCCAGAGCCTTGGGGGGGGAACAGACGCTGCCCTGGGATGCAAGAGGATGCTTTCAGACACCCCTCTTGCTTCTCCTGCAGCTGGGCTGGTCCCGCATCGCTGCTGAAAGACAAACATCTGGAGAAGGGGCCACAGAAAGGAAATTTTCCTTAATTCAGAGGGGGAGCTGTGAGTGTCAGCTAAATAGTATGTGTGTATGAAAAGCAGCATTTAATGAAATAAAGATAATGTAAATAGAAATATGCATCGGTTTAACGTGTGCCATAGACTGAAGGCACTTCCAAAGAGCAGGGAGGGGGAGGCCACCACACGCCTTGACTTCTTGCATCCTGCCTTCCAGCAGGAACAAATTAACTGCCAGAGCTGGGCTGTTTCTCTTTAAATGTATAGACATATAAATAGGGTGCATGTGTGTTTACTATGTGCTGTAATTTCTTAGGTGCTATAAATTTCATGCCTCTTCCAAATATTTGAGCACTACTCTGACCTTTTAACCAAAACACGAAAAGTAAACTGTATGAAATCTATATGTACAGTGGTTGTCACTGAAAGCTAACATTTACCCGTAGTCATTACTGTTTATATTGCAACAGCATGAAAAATGGCAAATACAGAGGAGAGGGGCTGCTCCTGGTGGGAAGTGCTTTGACTCGGGGAGGTGATGGCTGAGGGCGGTGCTGGCCTTGCGGAGTCGGGCTCTTTCCATCTTCCCTGAGCCTTCTCCTCTCACGTCCCATCCCACCGAGGAGCCCCCCCTCCTTGGATTTGGGCTCTGATTCGTGTTCTGTTAACGAGCCTTTGAGCTGTGGCTGGTGCTGTGTCTGTTCGATTGTCCTTCCGAGACTGCAGCAAACGGCTGCTGGTTGTCACTTGTTTCCCTCGTTACAGCAGGATGTGGCTTTCTGGGGTAATAGAGCCAAACTGGCGATTTCTGCCCAAGGCTCTGAAACCCCCGGTTGATGATGTCTCTACAGTTCTACCATCGCTCTGTTTGTCATCTTCCCTCACTTTCCCCTTTTCCCCTATTGCTGTTTTGGGATGAAAGGGGTCCTACAGAGCTGGTGGCTGTGTGGCAGCAGCTCTGTCCCAGCAGCCTGGTGTGTGGGACATGGCGGGGCGGGGGGGCTGCAGGGGGTAAAGGGGAGTGGGCCCAGAGAGATGGGCTCAGCCCCGTTGGTCAGGGTGGGCTGGAGCAGGAGGCATTACATCCAGAGTATTTTCTTTCCTAATGACCCACAATCCCTGCCCTTTGTCCCTTGTGAGGAGCAGCAGCGTTTGTAGAGGCTCTGGGAAGCCCATGGGTGGGTACAGACACCCTGAGCAAAGGGCTCTGGGAAGGGAACGAGCAGAAGACCCTGGTCTGTTGGGGCTGCTGTTAAATGGGAAACCCAAACCCTCCAAGGATTCTGAGAGAATCCAGCACGATGCCACCAAACTCCCATGTGCTCCCAGCACTGGTTACTGGGGGCAGCCCAGGGAATGATGGGTCTGGTTCCCCAGCCTAAAAACCCAGGGAATTATCCTCTGTCTCATACTCCAAATGCTGGGAGTTTGGGTTGTCCTAAAGGAAAGCTTCAGCATTTTCTGCTTGGCATGTCAAAGCTTTTGCAACTGTCTGTGGCAATACAGGCATTGCAGCCTCATTCTTCCATGAGGAGTCTGTGTCCAGAAAGATCTTGCCATCTTTACTGCATGACAGATAAAATGGGTGGCGAGATTTGCAAAGCAACTGACTTTTCAAGGTCTCTAACCTTGTCTTTCAGCTGTAAGACTGTTATTCTCCAGGAGCTTTATTCTGTTTAAAAAAAATCCGATAATAAATGCCAGCCTTTAGTTTATAGAATTGTCTAGACCTCACTTTAAGAGGAAGCAACATAAGATACAGGCACTTGGTGCACCTAGAAGAGGTCAATAATGTAGTGGTCTCTACTTTGTGGTGTTGTGCAGCTCCATAAACATCCAGGGAAATGGCAGGGAGCCACAGACCTAAGCCAGGGTGACACTTAATGCTGCGTTGCAATGTTTGCATTTTATGCTGAACCAAGAGGCTGCTTGAACTCTTGCCCCACTTACTCCATCAGTCTTTTCTACTCTGAGTGTTTGCTCTCTGGAGCAAGACTCGTGTCTCCATGCGGTGACCCCTCTATCCTCAAGTGCCCTTGCTGGACAGTAATACACGGATTGAAATATAGGAAACTGGTTGGATTTAAAAGGAACATTTAGGAAAAATATGATGTTACCTTTAGGAGCGCTGTGAAAGCAAACAGCCTGATGGATGAAGTGTCATCATTTAGCAAACAAATGCGCTATTGGAAGGCTCTGGGTAGTACTGAAGAGTCAGTATGCTTGGAGGCAGAACTAAAAATATTGAAATATGGGGTGGAGTAGGCTTAAAAATTTGCATATTCAGGTGTTTCCACGCATTGCTGTTCTGATATCGTGTCCCTGTGGTTGATACCAGTAATGTGAACAGGGCTGGAAAGGAGCACAGCAGCACTAGTTATCAGTTGGGCTGGTTGTAGGGTATGGAGTGTGTGTTTCCATGAAGTTCACTGTATCCACCTAAATGTAATCTCATCTCTTCAATAAGTTTTGTTTTCTCGAATTTAACCTCCAGGCATTTTTGCCAAGAATGTTGTGTAAATAAAAGTGTGAAACATACCTGAAACAAGAGAAGTGGCTGTTGCCTGGGCGGGGAGAGGTGCCTTCACTCCGCTCCAGCCTCGTTAAAGGACAAGCACCACGATCCCCCTTGGGCCTATGTCCATTCCAAAATAATGTTGGCCTTTCTTATGTCTGATCTGGATGGACTCTGCAAGAGTTGTTTCTGACATGAGAGGGGTTTCTGCCTCCTGTGGTCTGGGAAGGATTTGTGGCTATTTTACAGATGTGCTCAGTTGTTAGGGGCAGGCAGGGAGGAGTGATGCTGTCAGGACCCAAAACTATTGGGAGAGGATAGAAAAGCAGTGGGCAGTTACCAGAATTTGAGGGAATGTATGACAGGAATCATTCTGTTTCTGATCACCAAAGTAACACGACATTTGCTGGGTGTATGGCAGCATCTGGAAAGTTTTGAAGAACTTTTTCCATTGGAAAACACTCATTTATAAAACAAAAACTATTCATAAAAAGAGTATGTCTCTTCCAAGTCTTCTAATTTAAGCTCTTAGAAGAGGGTCTTTTTCAAAATGACCTGTTAATCTGTGAGTAACCTTTTGTTTAAACTGCAGTTAACTCATACTGGGAAAGAGCTAAAAGGTCGGAACTGCAAGGAGACATTTAGAATATTCATGAGACATTTGGGTATCTCAGCCTACCCATCAGAAAAAAGGTAGAGCAGCTCTTTTCAAAGGATGCTTTATAACCAATGTCTTGTCCTGTACAAAATCCTTTCAGATGTTTGCTTACTAGAGCTCTTTGTAGGTGCCATCCTATTTCTGGGACTGGGAAATGCCCTCTGAGAGCTCCAGTACCTACAGTGCTTCCCTGCCCATGGCTGGTACTGGGGTCCCTCCACCAGCTTTATCTCCAGCCTTGGGGATGCTCCCCTGAACAGAGGTGACCCCACAGGAGCCCTCCTCGGGAGCTGCTCTTCTGTTACTGCCTTCCCTGAGCAGCTCCACACTCTTCTTGTGGTGGGAGCAAACTGTTTGATATATCTCTTTTCCTCTCCCCCTAAAAATGAAAGGAATAATATCTGATTGAGAACACTTAATGGGCATTAAATTAGATGTTAGACATGTTAAAAAAAAGTCAGGACATCTATATAGACAGCTGTGGGAGGAAAAAAGATTAGCTTTCCTGCCAAGTGGGAGTAGATTCAAGTAAGTCCAGTATTATCCATAGGCTATACTTAAACCAGTGCTTGGAAGGCTACGGGCATTCCTAACTCTACCTTGTTTTCCTTGGCCATTTTATTGGCTAAGTCTCTACTAACTTTTGGACAAAATCCTGATTTTTCTTAAATTAATGGAAATTTGCATGTCCTTAGTTGTTGGGTTTGCCCTTCTTTTCTGTTGCAAGTTTTGCTTTTTGACCATTCTTCTTAATTGCTGTGGTATTCCCAAGCGAATACTTCTGTACCCTGCTGACCTGAAATTGCTAGAAATTTGTAAATAAATGGAATATTTTGGAAACTTGTTACTTCATTGTTCTCCTAACTTCCCCCTCACCACTTATTCCCAGTTCTCCTTTACTCCTCATACCACTAAGCCGGTTTAAATAAGATCCATGTGTTGAGTGAAGTGGGAAGAGCTTGTGGACTGTGAAGAAAATGTTCACTGAGTGCTACAACACAGCTTACTCGGAGATTAGAGATAATACAGCTGTTTCTCTGCAGTCAGTAACACAGATATTCTGCTCCCCCCGGCTCACAGATAATGAGAAAGGGCTGGATTATTTTTAAGGAAATTATGGAGCTCTTTTTCTTGCTGCCTTTCATAATATGGGGATGAAATATCCATTCAGCAGGATGAATGCAGTTAATCTGCACAGGGCTGCCAGTATGCAAATGGAGTTGCTCTTTAGCGATAATTGAAACCATCGTCTGGGTGTTTGACTTTCGCTGACTGTTGGCCCAGAAGGTCCGTGGTGTTGGGGCTGTGCCAGAAGTGCTGGTCCTGAGCAGAGCATCGTGGGGCTGGGATGCCCTGGCCAGGGAGGAGCCAGCTCTCACTTGTCCAGACTTTGCTTTTTAAGGTCCTGAGCATCTTGTTTCTGTTGAGGAGCTTGGGGAGAAGGTGCTCTTTTCTGTGTGGCTGCAACTAGCTGCCAGCTCTCTTGGCCCCAGAGGATGGATGCTTTGGCCAGAGTTTAGGCTTTTCTGGCCAGGATGAAGTTGGACAGCTTTGGGACAGGAGTGTCAGAGCTCCCCTTGTCACAGGACGCTATACCCTGGGGTTACTGAGGTGAATGGCACAATGTTCAATGATTTTACAGCAGTTGTGCTTGCATGTGTGTGATTTGTCTCTTGAGGTGTGGTTTGACTTCACAACAAACCCAATTGAAGGGGTAGAGTTGCCATCAAAAAAAAAAAGCCCCTCCAACTTCAGCCTTTCCCCTCCTGACAGTGTTGTGGTGCTGGGTTTCTGCTGCCAGCACGGTTTGAGCTGCAGGGCCCCTGCAGGGACGACTCGTGGCTGGAAAGCCCTGCACAGGAGCTGGGCCCTGTGTGGGGCACAGGGACAGCCACCAGGGCACTGATGGGAGCAGGAGGAAGGTGCTGCTCTGTGCTTCATCTGGCCCATCAGTGCTTGCCCTTGTTCAGCTCCATTGACTGTCACCATTGCAAGTGATTAAGGCTGTCATGGGGCTTAGAGTGATGGAAATCCTTATAGAAGATGGAAATCCTTAGAGCAGTGGCTGTGTCTGGGTACCAAACTGGTCTGGAGGTGGTCTGTAGTATTTCCTAGCTCTGGCCGTGGAGCGGTGCAGCTGGTGCTGGCACGGCAGCCTGCACAGGGCCAGGGCTGGCTGGGAAGAGCTGGGAAACGCTCAGGAATGGCAGGAGAATACAAATTAAAGGAGCAAGACAAACAAAGCGATAGTAAAACAAGCCTGAGTTGTTGTTATGATTGTTTTAAAGCTGATAACATACAAATCATAAGTTCTGCTGAATACAATTATGATGAAGTGCCAGAGGTTAATTATCGATACGCTCTGCTCCTCAGCAACATGTCTTTTCCCTGTTAGTCAGTGAAAGAGCTTTGCTTATCGTGAGGTTCTTTGTTTCATCACACAGTTATTTTCTGTGCCAGGGTGGGCTGTCAGCAGCCTCCCTGCCCTGCTCTTGGTTCATTAGCCAACCACAGCAACGGGTACCTTTCACTTTCAGACTAGTCTTCCAGGGCTGTTAACCGCTGACTAACCATTTCCCCGAAGAGGTGCTCTGTGCATGCTTCAACTTGATTTAAAGGTGCTGTGGGCTTTTTTTTTTTAATGTTTATTGCTGAAACTTCACCTCTAGCCTTAGTGATATCTTCCTCCCTAAGCTGTTGGGTTGCTGAGTGATGTGAAACAGCAGTGGCTGTGGGGCCAAGCCCTAAGGGCTCCTGAGGCTGCTGACCTCCTGGGGAGGATGGCATGGGATCACAGTCCTAGTGTGGCAAGTCCACACAGGAAGCCACGGGGATCCCTAGTTGCTGGGGATGGTCAGGAGACAGTTGTCCTCCAGGTGCTGAGCTGGGTGAAAAGGTGCCTGGTGCACAGAGAGGAGAGAGCACATGAGTGTTTGAAAATGCTGCAGCCCATCTCTTCTGAGCCTTCTGCTCTGCCTTCCTATCAATTACCATTTGGTAATAGTAGCCTGTGAGCTCTTGAGGACTGTCAGTGCCCATCACTGCTTGTAGTTCAGCTTCTCTTTACCCCCGCTTTGTGGTTTCCCTGGGTACTTGGTGACTGCTGGAGGCTGTGGCACTGCAGCATGTCCCCACAAGCTGTCCCACTCCAGCGCTGGCTCCTTCCCTTGCAGTTACCAGGGCAGGACTCTGTGTCTGTCTCCTGTTGCATTATTACCTACCACCCACTCCCTGCTGCTGGGGACCTGCAGCTCTTGTGAGTGCAGGCTCTTTGAGGTCAGCCTCTTCCAGAGACATTTTGGCTCTTCTAAGTGCTGGAACCATTGCAGAGCGCAGCTGGTTTGAACAAGAGGAGGTGCATCAAGGAAGGTGTCTGTTCCTGGGCTGTGTGGGTTTGTCTGGGGTTTCACTCTGGAGGGGTGAGCTGTGGGGCAGCGGTAGCTGTTTAGCATGTCTGCGTTCGCTTTCTTTGCAGCCCAGAAACACGCGAGGAGGCAGACGTCTGTGTTGTGGTTCCTTGCTTTATCACATACACAATTTACCCTGGGGCAGAGGGAGCTTCTTTAGTGCTCATCTTCAGAAGGCTGCTTTAAACTGGCAAGGGGGTGGCAGTTTAAAGCCTATTCCTGTCACTAGTACTGTAAGAAAGGCTATAGACTATAACTGCACTTCAGAAAACTTTTGAGACGAGCGTATGGAATATTAAAGCTACACAAAATAGACCCTGGCCTCCACTTGCTAAAATGAGGGGAGATGTAAAGACCTGGATTAATGACAATGATAAACTTGGCTTCTATGTGAATTGTGTTCTATTGGTAAGAGTTAAAAAAAAGTCTTGAGGCTGAGAGGTCAAATTTCAAGATAATGTTCTCTTAGGATGCCAGAGAAATCCCATCGTGCACCTTCTAGTCCAGACCTGTAAGTGAAACGCATGACCTTTCCTCTCCCCGTCTCACTCCAGCACAGGGAACACCCGCTGCTGCACGTGGGACAGCAAGGACCAGGTTAGAAGGTGAGATCAAGTGAGCAGGTTTGGTTTGGATAGCAGTCACTTCCCCCTGAGCTACTCTCTGAAGAGGCAGAACCTGTGTTTTTAACATGCCCTTGGCAAAGCGGCAGCAGATAGTTTGGGCTACGTAGCACTTGAAATCTTCTTCCAGAACAATATCTGCTTTGTACAGTAGATGAGCTTATAAAGAGCTGAGCTCAGAATGACCAAAGGCCGTATTCAGCCTCAGAAAGAGCTGGAGTCGCACAGCAACAGCTGAACAAAAGCAGAAATTCCATGCAACAGAAACAAGAGATTTTGGAGGAAAAGTTAATGCAGCCAAGCTATAGAAATAGATCACAGGCAGTCTGAAGTCTACACCAGCTAGTAAGGAAAGCTTTGGTCCTGGTCCATGAGCACATTAAAAATATGAGATGGCAGCGTTTGCTGAAACAAACACAAACCATTTGTTGATGTTGGCAAATGCTGTGTCCTTCAGGAACAGGGATTTCTCCAGCTCTGAATGCATGGCTTCCAAATTGAACACAGAGCTAGGAGAGAGATGGTAGCTGCAGACCCTTCTAGAAGAACAGACTGACTTTAAAAAGAAGGAAAAGAAAAGAAAATGCCCCTTCTCTCAGCCAGCGCTGGGTGTGCTGGGGAGGGGAGAGATGCTGATGGCCAGAGCCCTGCTGAGCGTCAACCTCCAAGTTCTCTCCAGACTCAGAGGGGAGAATGTGGCTTCTAAGTGAAATGGATTAAACACTTTCCCTTTGAGATCTGAGTCACATCGTTACCTCCTGCTTTACTTGTCTGACTTCCTAGTGCTGTCCCAGAGTGACAGAGAGTTCTGTTGGCCTCTGCTCAGAGCGGGCTGTAAAACTGCAGCTTGAGCATCTGCTCCAAACCAGAACGGCAGGGACCAGCGGGAGATCGGGATGGCCAAACACTGGAGTTACCAGGATGATGTTTTTCTCCACAAGCCGCCGCCACTGTGAGCTGACATCACGCTGTCTGTTGGGAGAGGTCAGCAGGGCTGAGACGTGGGACGGTGCACGTCCTGACCCGAGCTGCTCTGCCTCTCCCTTGGTGGCTGTGCAGTGAGGGACCAGTGGCGGGGGCTTCTGCGGGAGCTGCCCCTGGCCCTGATCTTCAATAATGATTTATTTTAAAACAAATAAATGCAAATCAGTGTGGCACTCGCCTCTCACCTGCTGCGGGCTTCCAAAGGTCAGCGGAGCACTGGCAGTAGCCATCATCTTTCCAGGCTGTGTGTTGGTCTGTGATTGGTTGCACCAGTGTTTGGGATCAGACAATGTGGGGCTTGTAACAGCCTGTCAGGACCAGGATGTGTAAAGAATGTTGTCTTGGAACAATGAATGCAGAGCCCGTTTCAAACAGTCTAGTGAGAAACATGAGGTGGCTCTTGCCGGTTCCCAGAGCGTATCTCGGATGGTCCTTGGGCCGGTTGGAGTGCTGAGCTGCCAACTGGCTCTCACTGGGCTGGACTGGGGTTTCAACTTCCCTCCTCTGATCCCCTTGAGTCCCATGCTCATAAGAGCTATGGGCAGTTGTTTCACACTTCTTCCTTGCTTTGCTCCTCCTTTAATATCGCCTGGTTTTCCTTGTTTCTGTCATCCCAGAGATGTATTGCCTTTATTCCATCGCTGTTGTGTGGAACTGCATCCAAACCAGTTCAGCTCCCCCTGTTCCTCAGCAATTAATGAAAAATATGACCATGAAAATGCTGTCCTGTTTCTCTCCCAGCGGGTGTTCCTTCTCTGCATGGTTTTATCTCCAGTTCCTAATCCTCAAGCATTGCCTACTCCTGTTTAAGTTTTACTCTGCCCTGTGGCCCTGGCTCCTCTTGTTGCACAAGGTTCTCCCCCTTCATCCCACTCCTCAGCAGCCATTTCCCTGTGTGTAGACATTGTACGTATGAGCTGGGAAAGGCTGGATGCCCTGGGTCAGGCTTCCATCCCTGCTGTCTGGAAATCCTTGAAGCTCATCATTGAAGGAGCACTGTCTTCTGGTAAAGACACCTTTTTCCTTAAAGAGAAAAGAGTCCTCTAACTCTGTTCTTCCTTCCCCCCCTGCTCCACCTCCAGCTGTTGAGCTGTCTCTATCAAGCTTTAGCTGCTCTATGCGAGGCTGTTCCCTTATGTGTTCTGTAACGTGCCAGGAGACAGCAAACCTCCCAGAAAGATAACCTACCTGGGAAATACACAGCTGTGTCATGGCAAGCTGTGGAGAGTGCTGGCCAGTACCGTGTTTTAAATTAATGAAAAATAGGCAGGAGTACATTTTGTGCATGTGGTGTCTGCTGATGACTCAATATTTCAGCTAAACGTATTTACCTGAATATTCATAGTCACTTAGGAGGTGGCTGGATCTCCTGAGCTCAGCTAATCATTTAAATTCTGTTAACTACACCGCTTTTCTCCAGCCTACAATTCTGCTACTCACAAGCTGTTTACTATGGATCCTTTAACTTCAAAAAAACCCCAACAAGGTAAACCAACAGGAAAATAACCCTCAAACCAAATAACCCCCAGAGATGGCTCAGCGGGCTGTGCTGGGGACAGGGTGTGACTGTGGGAGCACAGAGCTGGGGGGGGGACAGGATCCTGTGCAGAGACCTGTGATCTGGAGATGTGTTCTGCTGCCTGGGGACTTGGAGACCCAGGGCGAACCAGGCACCCTTGGTGATGGAGCTGCCTGGTTTGCTTTATCTCCTTTTAAAGAGATTCTCTTTGCCCTCCACCCAGCAGAGGTGGGCTCTGGGGAGGGGGGGAAGCTGCTGAGCGGTTTTGGGGGAACAGAGTGGAGAAAACAAACCAGGCTTATTGTTAAATCATGAGAGAGTAGTTACCTCTGAGCGTTTTCCCCAGAAAATAATTCTGGGAGTTATCCTGAGGTAAGGGTGGTGTTTGCTGCAGCCCAGCCCCAGAGAGCCTGCAGGGGTAAAGCCGGGGTCTGCACGGCGGCTTCTGGGGTGCTGGAGTGGAGAAAACCCATTTGTCTGATCTAAACACCATCTGGAAACACCAGGGAAGGTTCCAGGTGCTTCTGAGGCTGCAAACACGTCCAAGGAAGGCCCCATAGCCCGGGTGAGGTGTCCCTTTTCCCTGCAGAGGTGACAAATCCTGTATTGTGCCTGGAGGTCCCTGCCACGGTCCCAGGTTGGGGGGGAAGTGGGGAGGGCAGGACTCGGCGGCATCTGGGGCGAGACAAAGCTGGGTTGTGCTTTTTTTCCCCCTCTGGGAGGTTTTATCGGGGAACAGATGGTGAGAAGATGCTGTTCAATCTCAATGTCACCTTCGTTAATCCTCTGTGAAGTTTTGAGGTTTCTCTGAAAGCCGTGGCTGCCAGCTCCGGCTGCCGCCCCGGGAAAGGCCTGCTTTGGCACGAGGGACGTGGGGTAGGAAAGCCAGGAGTCATTACAGGGTTTTTACAATAACAAACATAAGTCCTGAGGTCTGCTTGGAATGTACTTGCAATGTAAAGGGAATTGGGAGTTCTTCGGACAGCAAGGAGAAAAGTAAAGTTAGAAATTAAAACCAAACAGAAATAACAAAAGGAAGAAGGAACAAGCCCACACCGAGCTTTTCCTTTCACTCCATCCATCGGCTGTAAGATCGTGGGGAAGATTCATAGACCCGGCTAAGGAGTGTGTGGGGTGGAAGATGCTGCCATCCCCGAAGGTGAGCAGCCGGCTGTGCCTCGGGAGGGACAGCCTGTCCCTTCGCCTGGGATCTCACAGGGGGAGAGACTGGCTTTGGGCAGAGCCCAGTGCTGTGAAGGGCCACCTGATGTCCCCACCTCTGAAGCAGCTAACTGGGGAATGCTGCCATGGTGTCTCTTGCTGTAGCGATGGGCTGGTGCCCCTTGGCTGCTCGCAGTGGTGGCCCCGAGCGCTGCCTCGGTGATGGGTTTAATTGAATAGCAGCAAATAGAAGGTTTGGGGGGTTTATACTGGTGACTGGTGTTATTGTGGGATGTTCAGCTGCTTTCACCAGCTGTGTGGCGCTGAGGCCATCTGAAACCTGTGCGGAGCCTGACCCACACAGCCCCTCCTGGAGAACTTGGCCACTGGTGGTGGGTGGTGAGGGAAGGTCATGCCCCAGAGGCAAACAATGCCCTGGATAAAGCTGTGTCCAGACACATGGAAAGCAGGATAAAACTGTGCCACTCCTTTCTGCTGGGCTGTCCTGTCCTCTTTGACGAAGTGCGTTTGACCCAGAAGGTCACCCGTGGCTGCACAGCCTTTGTTTTTCCCCGAGGTCAGTGCCAGACGAGGCTCTGGGGGGCATTAATGAGGAATGCTGATTTGGTAATGGAAAAATGTGGTCAGTAAGTGAAGTCTTCAATCAGAAAGCTAATAGCCTGTTCCTAATGAATCGTGGGAATGTTTAATATGTTCAGCAGGAGCAGATGAGGTGTTGCTCGGGAACGCTGCCGGAAAAACACCTTGCGGTGACCAAATGCAGGATGTTTGTTGGGGGAAATGGAGGGTCACTAAACATTGCCTCTGTTTTGAGGATTTCCTGATGGGGCTGTGTTGCAGTGGGCACTTAACAATCCTGTTTGAAGAGTGTTTTAAAAACCTGTCTCTCTGTGTGCGGGCACGTGCAGGATGGAGCCTAGGGTGCATGGAGTGACGGGTTCCGCAGACGTAGTTACTGTCACGAGGTTCATCTAGGGATGCGAGAGAAGATTATTTTTTTACTCATTTTTTCCCATGAAATCTTCACAGAAATTCACTTAACTTTTACAAAGTGCATAAAGGGGGAAGATCTGTGTGTGAGCATGGCTTGTTGCTCGGTACCTGCGCGTGTTCCTTGGAGTACCCGCTGTGTGTGACCGCAGCGAAGCCATCAGGAAGGTTTTGGTTCACTCCTATTTTTAATTTAGATTGTGCATCTAAAAATAATCCATAACATAAGGAATCTATAGGTAAATGAGAATCAGGCTTACTCTTGCAATAGCAGCATGGGGTTTTAGTTGGGGGTGCTGTATGTGGGGAGGGGGGCAGGGGAAGCGGGAGTGATTTAAGCTCCAGGACACCCATTTGCATTAATTGCTCGTACACCAGGTATCAGATTCCTCCTGTCTAGACCATCCTACCAAGACAGATTTTCTTAGCCCTTGGCTCGGGAGCAGGTGCTTCTATATGTGTGTGCTGAGACAAAACCGAGAGGCTGTCAAAATAAACAATAATTGCCAGCATTTTAAACCTGTGTCTTCAGCGCTTGAACAGGAGCTGATTTCCATTGGTGCTGCTGAGTCCCATCATCCCAGCTGGACTTCAGGCACTCCCAAACATCTACACTAAGGGATCTGAGATTGTTTCTTCTGGTGTCCTCCTCCTGTAGTTAAAAGCTGTGAAAATTTGTGCAATTCGTGTAATTGAAGATTTTAAGTCTTTGATTTTCTTTAAGAATATGTTTTCTTTAAGTTCTTCCCTTTCCAATAGTTTGATGCCAGTAACTGCTAAGGAAAACAGTGTTGTGGCTGATACAGATCTGCTCTACAGCAGCACAGGATTGGAACAAAGCGGCTGTGCCTCGGCTGCGGTGCTGCTTGTGGGTCCCCACGAGCACCAAATGCACCTCAGACCCTGCAAAGTGCCTCTGCCGTGTCCAAACGCAGCACGGGCACATCTAGAAGCGTTTTTCTCTTTCATGTTAGTAATGTCAAGCTTTTAAGCTTATTCTCCACAATCAAGCTTGGGGCATGCCGTACTGGTGTGTATAGAACGCGGTACATGTGGTGTCTGTGTGCTGAGGGGAGGATGGAGGTGGCTAAATGGCAGTCGTGATGGTCTGTAAAGTGTTAGGACACAGGAAAATAATAAAAGTAGAGACAAAGCAGAGGGAGGATATGATTCAGTCGTACTGGCCCACCACCAAGCAAGTGACAAGGAACAGTGTGGGGCACTGAGATCCAGCCTGTAACACATGAGAACGTATAGTGGAGATGTTATTTTCCACCCCAGCTCAGCAGCTGCCCCGTGACCCCAGGCAATTCCCCTCCAAACCTGTGCTTTACCCCCTGCTTGCCTCCTCTTGTGCAAATGCTTTATTTCAGTAGGTGCTTAGACATGACTTGACACAGGGGTTTTGTCTTTATCAAGGTCTCCAAGTGTCAATAGAATTAAAACATAACCCTTAAATCTCATGTCCTGTGTGACACCTACCCCTGTCTGACTCAGGCTGACTCCCTCAGCCAGGCTTCTGTGGTTGTGGAAGGGAAAATCATCTCTGATCCTGACTCCCAGGCAGCCTGGTTGTGTGCTGGCTTCTGTCTTGAATTAAGTGGTTCTCATCGAGCCACTTTGAGCACTGAGGATGCTTGAAGCTTCTCAGGTGTGATTAGCTGGTGTGTTGTTAAACATGGAAATGTGCTGAATTTTGGGTCTCTACAATGGCTGGATGCTCTCTTCTGGGTGGGGAGGGATGTGTGTGCACCCTGGGCTGTGGTGGTCGTGGGTGAACTCGGCAGGAGGAAGGGGCTTCACTCAGCACTAATCCAAAATAATCTCCAAAAAAAGCTAGATGAACTTGCATGTGTGAATTTATCGGCAGTAATTTGCATTTTTTACTCATTAAGGGCTGATTATTCTGATAATAAAGAATAAACTTTGCCATCAAGCATCTCAAGTGGCTTAACTCCTTAATTAAATGTCCTAATTTTCTTTGAAGCAGGTAAATGTTACCGCATACCACAGGTAGGTGAGCTGGGACTGCGGAGCAAGGGGAGCTCCTCAGGTTGAGGAGCTGAGCTTGGCTGCAAACCCCCTTCAGGGTCCCTGTGCTTTCAGCAGAGGAGAGGCTTTAGTCAGAGGGACCTCATTTTTCACCTTCCCCGTGCCATTTTTAATTTCTCTCTGGAAAAGGGGAATATCAAGCAGTTTCTGTTGGGTCTCAGCATTTCTCTGATTCTTTGCATTTCGTGTGAAATTTGCCTGAGAATGAATGCCTTTCTGGCAAAGTAAACACAGGAGTTCCTAAATGAGTAACTGAAAAACTCCCAGTGCCGTGTGGAGGGACCCCAGACAATTCTGTCTTCTAAAAGAACCTGGCTCTACCTGCACCAGTCACTTCCTCCTTCCCATTTAATAAAAACCAACCTGCTGAGCTGCTGAGGGGTGTCCCGCGATGGGAGCAGGACGGTTCCTCCTGGGCAGGAGCACTGTAGGGGTCCCTCAGGGGGCAGCTGGTGGCCTCTGTGTCCCTGAGCCCAGGGAGATGCAACTGCAGAGCTGGGACCTGCTTCTCCTCTCGATTGCACTGCTGGGCCCTGGCAGACACACGCTGCTGATTTATTCCAGTTTTAGCAAGATGAGAATTGGCTCCTTCTACTCCTGTACATAAATTACCTTTGTTGGGGTCACTGTGATAACGAATTCTGAATAATATACGGAGTCAATTAATTAGAGTGCTGGTACTCTACTCATCTGCAGAAAGGTCAGAGTCGTATTTACTTTTTCTACTGTTAAAGTGAGCAGTGAAAATCAGTTTTACAGTGCATCCATGAGTTTATTTATCAATGACTCCAAGGCATGAGTGTGCTCTTCAGCCCTTACACCGCAGTGATTGGTATCTGTGTGACTCTTGTTGCTGTGGTTATTTGCAAACATGTCACACAGCGTCACTCGCTGAGCCTCCAGGTTTCGTCTAGGAGTCGGTTTCTGTTTCTTAAAAATATGTCTTGAAAAGCAGCAATGCTGGCGTGTCAAGGAACAGCCCTGCCTTCGGTCCTGTTCAGTTCGTCTCCTTTTCTCCATCCAACTCCTTGTGAAGTCACCCACTCGTCAACAGTTTCTGCTTGAAGCAGCCACGTAAAAACTGAAGGTTAATAACCCCCGGGGAGGCTTGTGTGTTATGTCAGCAGCCTGTGGCTGGGGAGACAAAGTAAATACTGCTGATGTGAAATGTGATGATGAAAAGGTTCCGATAGACAAATATTTTTCTTCCATGCACGCTGAGGGTTTGTGATGAGCTCATGTGTTAAACTGTGACGGTGGTTCTGAAGAGGCCTCTGGGTTTATTTCCATAGGACAGAGCGTAATCCATTCCCCAAGTCGGTTCTGAATTTGCTTTAACATTTGCTAAGGTCTTTAACGGCAAATATCTAATTTCTTATTCAATATTCAGATTTGCAAATGAAATAAATGATGTATTTACATGCATCAGTAGACCATCTGGTTCCATATGAGAATTCGACAAAGAATCTATTAATTGTCCCACATGTTTATTCATCATTCTCAATTCATAATTCTTATAAATAATTAAAGCAGAGGATCTCTTGCAAATAAACAAGCCAAATGATTATTTTGAAGCCCAACTTCCATACCTAAAAGAAAATAAAATTAATCACTCATGTAAATATCCAAGAAAAGGAAAACATTCAATTACATGAATACATAAAGAGCTATAATTTTCTGCAAGTCGCTGGGTCCCTTTCATCTTGCATTTAAGACCGTAATGACTGCCACCAGAAGAGCACACAGGAGACACAGTCATGTATGGAAAGAAAGCTTTAAGGTGAATTATGGGAAAGCATTGAGACGAGGCAGTTCGTGCTACTCCCTGTCGTTTCTTTAGTTGGGTCCCTGGAGAGATGGTGCTGCCACCGTTATGTCCCTGTATTTCTAAGCCTGGGCAGAGCATTCGGTGGGAAATGAGGGGTTTTGGGGGGTGAGGGGAGGTGGTGGCAGAGCTGCAGCTGCGGAGGGGCTGGGCAAGGGCTGGGAGGATGCACAACCCGGGGTGTCACTGCCCAAGGCGGGACAGGGACTGTTGGGGACCCAAACCAGCACAGGGGGTGTGAGAGGAGACTGCTGCATGGATGGAAAAAGTAAAAAGTGGAATGATTTGTGAGCCAGGCGTGGTGAGCAGGAGGGTAGGTGCACGGGATTGCTTCCCAGGTGATTTTGGGTAGATCACGACTGGTTAGGAGATACCTATCAGTCCGTGGGGTAAGGTTGTAAAGGGGAGCACAAATTCCCTTTCCCTCTGGAAAACCCAAAATCTAAGGATTATTCTGGTCTTTTAGGGGAGACTTAGAGATACAGTGAAATAGCATCTGTGCTTCCCTAGAGCCACTGGAGCTTTATTTTTTTTTTCTCCCAGCCACTTCAAGCATTATTTCTGGAAATGAAGAGTCCTCGGGCACATAGTGCTTTCACCATGAGTGATTTCAAGCTGGAAAATGTGATTCATTGGAGCTAAAATGTAATTTCCAGAATAGTCATCTCTCACAGCTTATCTTCTGGAAAAAAAGACGTTTCAGCATGTCAGCAGGTGAAAAGGTTGGGCACCTGCTGCGGCTCATGGATAGTGTTTTATTACGTTCACATTTCTTATTTTAACTCCATCGCCTGACATAGTCATTGCCTTTTCAAGGACGTGGTTTTTAAAAGTATTGGGAGTCTTCTACCCAGAGTGCAGTGAGACTCCTGTCATGTCAGACGCAAAGGTGCCTAATGCATCTCTCTCGCTTTCACGCAGAGCCTTGGAAATGGCAGGGCTGTGTTCATTAGTGCTGATGGTTTTCTCAAGTTCTCCTTCCAGGTTGCTGTAATTTTAAAAATCAGTGTCCTTATTCCTGCAGCAAAGAAGTACAAAATCGGGAATGTGTTATGGGTGTTCCCCCTCTGCTTTATCCATCCAAATTAGTGCAGCTCCACAACCAGAGACAATCTTCCGACCTGGGATTTTTTTATTTAGGGCTCTGTATGCACGTATCAGGGTTGGAATTTTCAAAAGATCTAAATCTCATTAAATATTAGAGCAGCGTAAGCCTCTAAGAGGATTGACAGACATCAGCTTCAAATCACAGGTCACCGCCTGGGGCCTGGGAACTGAACTGCCTTTCCCGAAATGGTGGTTGAGACAAGCATCTGTCCCTCGGGCATTTCATCTCTTCACTCCAACAGGGAAAAATAGGTGTGTTTTTTTCATCCAAAGCTGACAGTTTAACAGGTTCACGCTGTGATGCTTCAAACCTGTGTGCAATGTACCTTAAAAATGAGAGGATTTGCTTTCCCTGTGGCTGTACTAAGCAGCACCAGTGGGAAGAGCGCCCGATTCCCGCCCGGCTTTGCCCAGGAGTGAAATCCATCCCGAGGAGGAGTTCCTCTGAGCCGAGCAGTTTGTAAGGGCTGGCCATAGGGTGCTCTGGCAGAGGCCGCCCGGGCCACATGTCTCTGTTACCAGGGACATCACCAGGACATCAATGGGAATCTTAATGAGCAAATCACACACACAAGTGTGAACTGAATGGCAGTGAGCGGGAGGAGGCTTTGCTCTCCTTTGGGTATGCACTGGGTGAGAGCTGGTGTGAGTTTAGTCCCACGTTGATTGTTCTTCCCTGCTGTGGGATTTCTCTGGGTGTTTCTGTAACACCAGAGCGGGGCTGCGGATGGCCCTGAAATAGAAAACGGAATCCAGGTTCCCAATCCTCAACCTTTGGGGCTCGGTTTCAACTCTGCAAGAGAAACACTCGCCTATGGGGCAGACGGGGAGGACTGGTGTGTTCCTCAGTGCTCCTGGTGGCTGTAGAAAATGTTCCTCCCTCCTCTGTCTCCCCGAATCCCCAGGAGGAGTGTTGCAGGCAGGGTGGCAGCCACGGGTTTTCATGGAACAAGGCTGAGAGAAAGCCAGGAAGATTTTATTGTGGAGTTTTGCTGGGCATGCTGGGTTTGGCGGGGGCGTCTCTCGGTTTTTACCGCAGCCAAGGGATGCTCTTGCCGTGTTTCAGGCAGTAAGGGCAGAGAAAACCTGGAACAGGCTTTATAGAAAGATTTATGCAGCTCCTGAAGACAAGCAGGCACACGCTCGTAATTACTGCTCACCCCTAAGTTTGCTGAGACCCAGCGCGGTCTCCTGAGTGACAAGTATAAACTGCTGCCCCATTGGTTTTCCCTTTTTTAATGAACTCAAAGCCTCATTTGTATGTTGAATGAGGAATCAATGCAATCAGGCCTCAAAAAGTAGATATTCTGTATAGATCAGGTGGTGAGGTGGTAGCGCTGAAGCATTACCTTACATTCCGTCACCATTTATAGAGGTAATGGAAAATATTGATTTCAAATGCCGTTGCCAAAATATGAGAGCATATTTTAAAACTTGCTTGCACTTGGAATTTCATCTCTCCTGTCAAAACTTCTTGAGGATGCCTGGATAGCTGCTCTGACAATAATATTTTCTCCTCTAAGCCTGGTTAATGAAGAAGGAGCGCCCAGAAAACATATAAAGCATTTTCTGGCTGCTGTGATGCAGAAATAGGCAGTGTCCCCAGGGCAGCGAGCGCTGGTGAAGAGAGAGAAAGTGAAGCTAAGAAATTGATGGAAATCAGAACCTTTCATTGCTCCATATACACCAGTGAAATTGCTTGTTTGTAGCAATTCCTCAACATAAGGCTTGTTTAATGATGGTTTTATTTCTGAAGCTTCTCTAATAAAGTGTTCTCCTATGCTGTATCTTAACAAATAGAAGAAGGATAAATTAATGTTTCTGTGGTGTGGGAGTGTTTATGACGCTGCTTTTGTTATCAGGCATGTGGAAAGATATGCTCGTGGACTCGACAGGAATCCAAAACCCTTCCCCAAAAGCTAGAAATGGGTTTAGGAGTAACTGTTCTACATAGGATATACAAAAACAAACAAAAAAAAGAAGCCACCTGTACACGGAGCTGGCTGGAAAAACCCTGAGCAGCTCTGTCAAAGTGCAGATCAGTCGAAACTGCTTCATGTAATCACGCCGTCACCGCTGAGAACTTAATTTCTATTTCTGGGAGGGGGAGGGCACTAAGGAGGTGATAGATTCAGATAATGTCAAACATCCCATTTCGGTGGTTTTTGAATGAAATGTTTCGCTACTTCCTTTCAATTTGTCTTTTCATTCTTAAGAGACTTTTTAAAGCCTCAATTATCTTTTTATCTTCTTTTTTCATAAGCGAGTGTCAGATTATTTCAGAGTCCAGTATTGCCAAGTTCAGGCTTGGGCACCTGTTAAACGTGTCTCTCTTACACCTTGAGCAAGTACTTGGTTTTGAGATTCTAATGCTTAAGTTCTCGTTATTTCTTGATCGTTTGTGGATGGAAATGAGGCAGGGGTCCTGCCTGGCACTGCCCATGAGGCTCTTCTGCTTTTCTGCTGTCAACAGCACTAGGGAGGGAACAACGAATTGTAAGGGAAATAATGAAATACCCCAAACTTAACCTAAATCCTCTTTATCTATTAGACAAGTATATTATTGGGTTCTTTCTTTTTCACCAGAAAGTTGGAGGTTTTCTTTATTCCTTTGTGTCCTCTTTGTCTGGGCAAATGTTACTGCTGTTAAAGAAAATACACTGCGGGAAGTGTCAAGTAGGGCTTGTGTAAGCTGAAAGCCCCAAATCAGGAGCTTGTGTGTACAGCATCTGCCCATGAACCTGTGCTCACAGCCATGGTTTAGCGGGGTATTGCCCCGTAGCAGTCACAGTCCCTGTGGTGCTGAGGCTTAGGGCAGATGAATGAATGTAACACGGTGTTGTCCTCCATGGGTGGGAGAAAAGCCATTGATCTGAAAGAGGAGAGGTGTTTGGCGAGATCATGTTCTCTTTTTCTCAGTCTGTTTGGAAAGAATCTTGTAAATGCCCCACTGGAGTTGTTCTGGCATTGGGCACACAAGATACGCCCCTGAGCATCTCCAGCAGGGCTGGCTGGGAGCAGCTGCCCCCATGTCCCTGTCCCCTTCCTTCTCTCGGCTCTGACAGGCTTTTATTTCTTGCTCCTGCTCTGATGAGTGGGACTGGGGCTCCCAAGCCAGGGCCCTGTCCTTGGCTCTGGGTCTGGAGCTTCCAGTGACGCATGGGCTGTGTGTACTCCAGGGGATGGACCACATCATGGCTAATTCCTGTGCTGAGCCCACCTCTTGGTGTGACTGTCACCCTACGCAAAGCTCACACCTGCCTGCAAAGAGCATATTATGGCTCTGTAGGGTGAGAAGAGAATAGCAGTTCTTCCTTCTGCAGACCCAACCTCATCCTCTGCCTGGTGCATTCTGCTGGATTGACTCCCTGGCAGGGGGTGAGCAGACCGAGGCATGAAAGAGTAGGTGTAAATTTGTCACACTTGGTGTCACAGCCCCAGCTGAAGGGATGCTCCAGGTCACTGGTGAGCTGCAGACAGCCTTTTTTCTTTTTTTAGAGTCACAGAATGGTTAGAGGTAGAAGGAGCCTTAAAGATCATTGATTTCTAACCCCCTGCCCTGGGCAGGGATGCCTCCCAGCACACCGGGCTCAAAGCCCCATCCAGCCTGGTGTTTAAGCCTTCCATGAGATGGGGCAGCCACAGACTCTCTGTGCAATCTGGGCCAGGCTCTCACCACCTCTTCTCTCCCACTGTTTTGTCCATTCTCCTCTTTGCCCTTTCCTCCCCCTTCCCCCCATACCATTTCTGGAGCCTGTCATTGAGTCCTGCCTGGTGCAGGTTCTCCACAGGCCTCCCTGCGGGGGGGGGGTGTCCCTGGAAAGTGGGAGCTGCTGGAGCACAGATTAAAGTGGTGCCCCGCTGCTCGTAGCCTTTCCATTTGCTCCCAGGGACCGGGACTGACTTCATCTGGCAGGAAAATGGCTGAACTGTCACTCAGAGGGTGTTTAGGCACAGAATGGGTCCCCCCTCAGTGACAGACATCAGCCACCTCTCACTGTTGAGCATCGCTGTCTTCTGCCTGGTCAGAGGCAGGTGGGAAATGGATTGAGGTCCAACTACCGAGCAGCCTGGGTTCCTGGGCCATTATCTACTCTGTTCAGGTTGACTCATCCCATGATTATGTAGGCATTTTATTTACTGTGTTGTTATTGAAAGTTCTTTCTGCAGGGGCTTGGAATATAAAACTGAAAATAATTCTGGTTGTAAACTGTCTGAGATGATACACAGCCTGTTGCAGAACCCGGCCCTGTCTGTGCAACACTGACTCCACGACTGCAAAAGCCCTTGTAAGTGTTAAACTTGTTCCTGCCACCGTGTAAGTGGTTTTGGTAACTGCCAAAGTTGAGATTCTCATCACAGAAAAATCTGTAGTCTGCCTTCTCTCCACATTTAATTTTTTTCTAGTTGAAAAATAGTCTTTTAATGCATTACTGCTGGATGTCGCAGGTATTTTCTCAAAAATTATGACAATCCAAGAACTTCAAGGATGTGGGTGGTTATAAACTGTCTCTTGGAATGTGCCATTAAGAGAAGAAGGAGCCAGAATTTGCATTATTTCATTGCTCTGCTACACCTCAAAGGAGCTGTCATCCGAGGGGCACGCGACTGCCGAATTAAAATTAAGCTGGAGAGACTTCAGCAGAACTCTGGGGTTTTTTTGGTTGGTTTTACCCCAGTTTATTTTTTCTACCCAGTTCCTTGTGCTGGGTTTCTGAGATGTCAATGCTGATTGAGCCTTCCATCATTAGAGGGCTACACCCTTCTCTTTAGAGAACCAGGCCAATACATGATTGCTTTTCCCTTAAGAGCAAAAATGGTTTACCTAAAGAGAAGGTTTTCCCCCCCTCTCTCTTCAGTTTCAAAGTCCGACATGGTTTTTATCTCCCTGCTAGCTCCTGGCAATGCGAGGAGCTTTGAAACACAAATATTTATGGATGAGGCAGTGTTTGGATTAGAGACTGAAGGGTCTGGATCAGCTGCGCTGCTTATCTCTTTAGGAGAGCGAATGCTCCAAGCATGGGTATACTCCGTGGCTGACATCTCCTCCTCACATCTGGCGTTAACGCGGCTTCTCAGCTTCCATTCTGCACAACACCCTTGATTAAAAAGTGGCCCGAAGAAGGCACAGATTCATTTCACAGCTTCCTGCAAAGATACCAGGCTTTGGCACCAGTCCTCAGCTCACTGGCAAGATGTCCAAGCCTGGGAAAAGAAGGTTAGGAATATATATACACTTATGCAGCAGCTGTTATGGTCAGAGCAGCATCTGAATGCCACAAGTGATGCTAGACTCCAAGAAGCCCAGAGGCAGGAGACCTTGCTCAGCACTGGGGATGGAGTGAGATGCCTGGGGTCCTGCCCCTCAGCTGGGCACTGGGAAGGGAAATGATTCTTGGCCCCATATCCCATCAAAATCCACCCAAACCCCATCTGCTGTTTAGGAAGTGACTAGTATTTTTTCCCTGGGTAAACAGGGATCTCTTTGCCAGGTTTGGCTGGTCCAGCACCTTTCGGGCACATTTACATTAACTTTTTTAGAAAAAGAATAAAAATAATGGCCCAGCTAATTAATGCCCTAGGAATTCTATAGAAGGCCTTGTGACACCTACATTAATACTAAATGAGTTCATTATGATTAATGTTATTAAAATAAATGTCATGGGAATGAATAATGGCTTGGTCATTATTTTAAAGTGTTGCCACTGGATCTATAAAAGCTAATGACTCAATTCTGGGGAAGTAATTCTGCATGTTCATGTCTAAAGCCTGTGGAGAATTGAAACTTCTCTGCAAAAAATAGCCATGAAAATAAGGTGAAAAGATGTGTGCATTCTCTGAAAAACAGAATGTGCCCTGACTTTGGGAAGGTCTGTTTTTAATATGACTGAAAGGGGAGATGAGTGATGGTGGTCGGTCTCTTCTCCCAAGGAACAGGCGATGAGACAAGAGGAAACAGCCTCCAATTGTGACAGTGGAGGTTCAGATTAGAGATTAGGAACAATTTTTACCCCAAAAGGGTTACTGAGTGTTGGACTGGGCTGCCCAGGGCAGGGGTTGAAGCACCATCCCTGGAGACGTTTAAAAGCTGGGTTGACACAGTGCTTGGGGACGTGGTTAGTGATGGTTTTTATCAGAGTTAGGTGGATGGTTGGACTTGATGATCTTAAAGGTCCCTTCTGACCCAGACAATCCTATGATTTTCTGTGCTTGATGATGCTTTCAGGATCATTCATGCTGATTTGTGTTTAGGTTTTTATCAGGCCAGATTTTCTTTTGTTGTAGCTCTTCATTAAAGGAGGTTTTAGGCTTTTCTCTGTATATTCAGGGTGATGTGATTTCTCAGATCCACCCATGAAGCCTGTCTTTCCATTGCATTGTTTGTAACAGATAATTGTTGATAAACAATTTAAAAGTTTAAAAGGGACTGAAAGGCTGAAAAGCATTTCCATTCAGGCAGAGTGTGTATCTCAGCAGCAGAGACACCCCATGTTGCTCTCCACGTGTCTCCCTCTTGCAGCAGAGCTCCCCTTGTGCCTCTGGTACCCTGTCCCTGCGGCACTCTGCTCGGGGGGGAACAGCAGGAATTTTGGCTTGAGCAGATCCCTTCAATGCAACCTCTCCTGAAAAACATGTTGGGTCAGGGGGGGTCTCCACAGCTGTTGTACCACATTAGATTTTCTCAGCTAATTTTAAGCAATTACTTTCAAGCACGTTTTTGACTGTGCTTCTGTCACATAAATGCTTCCCTCCTGTTTCCTGTTGTATGCCTGGGTACAGCTTCACTGCAGTCCTGGGATCAGAGGTGTGAGATGCACTGGAGGTGGCAGCGTGACCGTGAGCTGCTCTGCTCAGGAGGACGTTCAACATGAACCCATCCCATTTGTCAGGGCAGTGTTGGGCACAGTAAAAGAGTGGGGAGCAGGGTCTTACCTCTAGGAGAGGAAAAATAACATGGTTGTAAAGAAACTAGGAATCATGAATCATGAAAACTATCATTTGAGTTATGAGCAATGCACTATAAAACAACCTTGTGCACAAAGCAAGAAGTGGTCAAAAAGATTACATCTTCCAGGTGACTGGTCAAAGCCCTCAGGAGCAGTTCCCTGAAGGGGTGGAGGAAGCTGCTGGGGTTGCGTTGCCTTCAAGAAGTATTCCTGGTGTGTGGAGAAAAGGCTGCTGGCCACCCAGCACTGACTCACCAGAGCAGAGGTTGGTGTCAGCTCATGGAGAAGCAGGTGCTTTGGTTTGCCAATCAATAGGAAGTGTGTGAAATACACAACTCCCAAAAAGGATGCCTCAACCTTGAGAAAGTGCAGGCTGGTACCCACAGACACCCTGACTCTGCCCTTGTGCCTCCAACTGTTCCTCTTCTGCTTCTGGCTCAAAGTCCTCTGAGAAGGTGTCAGGGCCAGAGAGGAGCTGCTGGTTCCCAAAGCCTGGCTGAGGTTGGATTTTGTTCACTCCAGCTCTTCTCGTTGCTTTGGGAGACTGGTATTTGTAATAAGGTGTTAATGTTTGAAAATTGCTCCAAAGATTAGGAACTGATATTCATTTCAGAATCTTCACATTCTCGAGGAATCTTGGAGGAGTGAAAATGAAGCCTTTTGGAGTGGGGGGTGTGACAGGACGGTGTAACTGAGACTCCAGCTGCATGCTTCAGTAAAGAGCTCGGGAAATTGTCAGTGTTGTTCATTGACATCCACAGCCTCTTTGTGGCATCTGCTAAATGGGTTGTAGGTTCCAAACTGAAGCATGGGAATCAGTTCACCAACCAGTAAAAGTTCCCGTAGTTCTAATATGAAAACGGGTTCTGTTCGTTCAGAGGGATTGGAAGTTATGTAGAGTGACAGGAGTTGGAGTTCTGCTGGGTTGTAAGAGTTGATATGAGATTGATAATGACATAAATAGCCTGCTTTTTGCTTTCCTTATATATTCGGATTGCTGTCTTTTCATTAGTCACCTCTTACCTTGATTTTCCCAGCACAGTACAGCAATCTTACAGATATCATAAACTTGTCTTTTCAAAGGAGAAAAAGCTAGGAAAGAAAATACTTCTTTACGTTATTGGCACTTTGAACCCAATTATTTCCAGTGCTGTGATTTTCACCTATGCAAATTTTTTAGCAACGTGTGAAGCCCTAGGAGTTGTTCTTTAGAAGCACAATTAGAGTCTCAGCTGGAATAAAATATTTAGCAAAAAGATGTTTCCATATTCTTCAATCACCCCTTAATGAATCGTCTTTCCCAACATACCAGGAGACATCCTGTTTCATTCAAGGTCTACTTTCAATTTTTCCCTTTTGGCTTAGTGTAATATTTGTAAATTGATTTCTGGTTGTATAATCCAAATATAAAAAGGACCACCTTGCTGCCAGTGATAGACTTTTTGCATAGGGATGGAGGGAAGGAGAGGCTGTTGGTGATGCTCTCTTGGAGGAATGATGGCACACGAGGAGCTGGGAAATGGGGACTCCCATCCCGGAGTCCCACCAGGGCAGTGGCTGGAGAGCAGCCCCTCCTCTGCTCTGGGGCTGAGGTGACGCCATCCTTCAAGTGTACCATAAAAAAGATAAAGAACATGATGAGAGATCAATATTTGATTCCAGGTATTGCCAAAACAGTGCAGTAAAGTTTGAGATACATCTTGCTGTGGAGTTAAAATCACCAGGGGTGTAAGAAACGCAATAAGGGATAAAATTGATGTAATTTATATAATTATTTTTAAGGCAATGCATTTGCTCGGTCACAAAACTATTTTAGCTCTGGTGACGTAAGGCCTAATTAATGAAATGACATTGGGAGGAGAGGTAGCAATCTGCAGAGTGTGCATTTTACTGCTGCTGATGTAATTGTGCTGCAGCAAGGGAGCAGGAGGCTTTAACCCTGACACGGCTGCTGCAGCGAGGTGGGGAGGCGCAGAGCACGACGTGCCTGGCCTGGAAACGATGACAAAGGTTGTTGGGATTACTGGGTTACCCAGGTCAGCCAGGGCAAAGGCTGACTCTGAATAAATACAGAAGGTCTCCCTAATGCCAAATGGTGGGGTGAGGAAAGGGCAGGTGAAATTCAGAGTCAATAAATGGAAAATTAATGTAAAAGGAGAAAGAAACCCAGCCTGACTTGCAGAAGCGCAAGTGGGATTTGGGCTGACCAGCCCCGCTGAAGCACTGGAGCTGAGGGCTGCAGTGGACAGTTGTACCAGAATGGCAGCTCAGCAGTGCTCACAAAACATGCAGAGGATTAGGAGAAAGAAAATTGGGAAAGCAAAAGATGGTAGGAAACGTAGTGGTGGCATTGATGCATCTTGGATACTCGTATATTAAATAAGAGATTCTAGAAGTACAAAAGGCAGAGAGGAGGTTACTGAGGACAAAAGTTATATAATGTTTTTATATATATATATTTTTTTTTTAAGGAACATCTGGATAGGTTAAGGCCTTTCAGCCTTGAAGAGCGATGACTGGTGGGGAACAAGAGAGTGGTCTTATAAAATCATCAGTCTCATGGAGATGATTCATAGGAAACAAGTGTTTGCTGTAGAACTAAGAATTACCAAATAAAACTAGCAGTTTTGGACAAACCATGGTGGTTTCAGAGCATGCTCTGCAGCTGTAGGACCTCTTCCCAGAGGGTGTCACAGAGGCTGAAGGCTGACGTGGGTTCAGGAGGGGTCTGGGTAATCTGGTGGAAGCAAAACCTGAGAGATTTTAGAGACAGGCTGGTTCAGGATGCCTGTGTCCATCCAGGTGACCGGGGCTGTGGACAGGTTCTCCCAGCCCTATCACTCCTCTCTGGGTCACAGCAGAAGGACCTGGGAGCTGCAGAGAGGGTATGTGTCACCTGCAGTGGGTCTTCTTACTCTCATGCTGTAGGAAACATCAATGCAAATCTTTGAGGTGAATAATGGCTGGAGGGGCTAAGAGCCACAGGTGAGTCTTCACAAACCCTTCATGCTCTGCCTCCTCTGCCCAACGTTTAGCCCAAAGGTGGAGGGGAATGTGATGCTGAGGCACCACCAGGGATTTCACTGACGTTCCTCAGGATTTCCCAAAATGTTGGAGTCTCTTCTGGATGTAAAATTCGGGGCTCCTTTGAACTGAGCTTGGGGGAGGAACAGGACTTAAGTGCTGCAAACAGCCGGGAGGGGAGCAGATGGCGTTGTGTCCCCAGGAGTCCTCACAGCCCAGCACTGGTGGCCCCTCCTGGGGCTGGTCGGTGCCCACCAGTGCTGTGGGTGGGTGATGGAGCCCAACGGGCCTTTAAAATCAAAACATGTATTGTGCGCTTTGTTGTTGCTAGGGCCTAAAACCTTCTAATTTCTGAGTAGGTGTTTAATTTATTTTCCTTTATATTTTTCAGCTTTAAGAGACATGAATCATTCTGTTCCATTTACCGAAAGGGCTTTGCTCCTGGGTTTTGTTTCTGTGGATATTTGCAGCCATTGCCTACAGTGAGTGGGATGCTGTTACTGCTGTGTTAAGGGGCAAGATGCTGGTAAGGGAAGCTGAGAAACTGATTCATTTGGGGCTTGTAAACCACAGAAAGAAGTCCCACATATTGATGAGAACGATAGTGGAGGTACCAGCAGAAAGAGAACAAGAGGTTTAAGAAAACGAGGTTTGAGATGGAGTGATACGTTGTAAATGGGTGCAGCAGCAGTGATGGTTGCCAGGACTTAGTCGCAGTTTCTTTCTTCATGGTTTCTTGGCTGTGCAGAAGTATTAAGCATAGCTAAAGGATGTGGCAACCTCTCTTGTCTTCCTGTTGTAAAGGTCTTCTCTTTGTGCTTCACCAGGGAGGGCTTATGTCTGTGCAAACTTAGCTGTGTCTGTGCTACGTCCCTGGCTTGGGATTGTGAACCATAGGGAGAAAAAGGATAAGGAACAAATATTCACGTTGCTGCTATATTGCCAATGCTAGAGGATGATGATTTAATCTGCTGCCTAAGAGCTTTATAACCTTTAAAAAAAATATATTCTTTCTTCTTTCCACACACAAACAGTGTATTGTGATGGATGCTGAGAAAGCTGGAGAAATAAATAGGCTCGCTGTAGTTATTGAATACGGTGGTTGGCACTCAAACCTAGGTGAGATACTGCAATACTGACTCTGAGAAATGAGGTATCTCCAGTTATTTCTATGATTTACGCAGTTGTGGTTAAACTGTGGAAGCCCAGAGGTGTTCCATCCTCACAAACTGCTGAGTTGAAGCTGAGATGGTCCTCTAAGCCCGAGCTGCTTGGTGGAACACCAGGCCCCTGTCCGTGTGCTTCTGGAAGTGTTTTGTCATTTTGCACCTCAGGCACCGCCGCAGTACTGCCGTCACAGTGTTTGCTGTGAATAACACACCTCTGTCCCCTGACGCTTCTCCTGCGGGCGGGCGCTGCTTTCCATCGGGCTATTTGTGCTTGATGACCCGTCACCAAAGCAACAGGTTTCGGAGAGTTAATGTGGAAAAAGCTCTCTTTTCCACAAAAGGGAAGAGCGAGTGAACAGCATCTTGAACCATCAGCGTTAGGAAGGGCGGTCCCTCCTGCAAAGAGGAGAGGTACCCACGGGGCTGCCCAGGACCCCGCTCCATCCCTGCATCCTCCGCTGAAGTCAGCCTTTTGGATGGGCCAACAAAGTTTTTCCAGGCACAGGCTCTCTCCTGCCTTAAAGCAGGATGTAAAATATGTTACTGATTTTGTGCATTCACTGCTGCCTGTCCGCCCTTACATGGAGTTCTTTACAATTTCTGGTCACGCAAAGAGCTGCATCATTTACAAGCAGGATTCGCAGGAATGCGGCTCTGCTGCTAAGGAGCAGCTGGAGGACACACTTAAATAAAACAGGAATCCTCCCCGCAAGCTGTTTCATGTTATCATGAAGGTTTATAGATGGAGATAAATCCTTTCTGACCTATGTGACCCAGTTGGCAAGCAATGACAGGTTCCCTCTGGGCCTGGACCCAGGTTCTTTTAATACTTCTGAAACTTCTGGAGCATCCCTCCCTCCTCCTGGACATGACTAAGTACAAAGGGAATTTAATCTCCTCCTCTCGCAGCTCCAGTCTCCCAGGGTCTGCCTTTCTTGCTTTCTCTGCAGGCTGTGCCTGCAGTCTCCCTGCAAATGGGAGGCTTCTCTGCACTCTGCTGCTGAATTCGCCCGAAAATAAATCATTCAAACCTGACTAAGTCAGGAAAAATCTCTGTAGCTGTGACATAAGGTGACACAAATCCCCGGCTGTGAATGCAGGAGCGTTATTTCTCCCTGGGAGGGGTATGGGTGTTGAAAAGGGTTATTCCCCATTGTAACTCCCCTGCTCCCAGGTGCTGTGAGCCGGGAAACGGGGTTTTCGGGGGCTGGGTGGACCAGCCTGGGCAGAAGCTGTGCTAAGCTTGCCACAAGCCAGTTGCTCTCCTCTGCCAGCTCTTGGTTGTCCGTGGCCTGAGACCCTCCCAGCGCCTCCGGCTCCTCCAGCCCAAACCCCAGTGGGACACCCAAGTTCTACATAGAGAGCAATATCTGAGGTTTCTGGCAGGTTTCTTCCCAGTCCCGATGCATCCTCCTCATTCCTTACACTTTGCTTTAATACTCTGCCCGTTGGAAACGGAGCAGTTTACTCTGCAGTCGGCTGTGAAGGCCGTGCAGGACACCTCCCCGATTCCCTGAGAGCCCCTGGTTTGCTTAGAGCTACTTTGCCTGCGAATGTTTAAGAAGAATTTATTTTAAGATAGCTTTGTGATTTTATTTCCCTTTTCCAGGGCCCCCAAACTCTATGTGCCTGACCTCATATTTCTATTATTGCACATTTATGGGATGCACAGAGATATTTTACAAGAGGCTTAATTAGACAAGATGTTAACACAGGTGTCGCCTAACGCTCTCCAAGCGGTGAGTGAAGCTGTTGAAGCTGCTCTGTGCGGGTGCAGCTCGAACAGGGGGCTGGGTTACTGAGAGAAAACAACAGTGAGGAAATCGCTCCAGATGAAGAATGGGGAAGGGGATGTCCTGGTACAGGAGTTAGAAATGAAAGATAAGCAAAACAAAGCCTTGAAATGAAGCCATTTGACAGAATTAAGGCAATGGAGGGGGCGTGGGGGGAAGGTGTGTGTGAAAAAAATGCTCCCACTTCAACTGCGTGTACATTTTTCAGACTGATTTGGAAAAATGGAGTTCAGTGGGCTCTTACAGACTCTGTAATTCAACACAGGCTGCTGCTCTCGCCTGCTGAAAGCCCTGCACAGGGATGAGGAAGGAGGGAAGGTGTGGAATGAATCCCTCGGTGTATTTTGCATGTGTACGAGTGAAAAGAAAAGCTTGATGGGGAGTAGCGCGGCCGTGAGAGCGCTCTGAGAGGATGGGTTAAGGAGAATATGCCTATAAAACTAACCATCCTTGAGCCATTGCCAAACACACGAGTTGGAGAGCTATTCCAGTGCTCCCCATTGCAGGTGGGTTTGCAAACTGGTGTTTGCAGGGTCGGGGGGGGGGACACAGCAAGCCTTTAGCACACGACAGTTTCCTGGGCCTGCCTTCCTAAAGCAGTTACATTCCCAGAAGTGCCAATAAATATCCTCACGCTTGATCTTTACCAAATTACAGTTGAGGATGGATTTCAAGTGCTTTGCTGCTTGCAAACAACACCCCCCCCAGCTCTCGCTGTCGTATTGCAGGGCTCTTACCCAAGCATACTAACTGCCTTCAGGTTTTTTGGGGACGGCTTTTACGGTCTGTAGTCGAGAGCTGGGGGGAAGGTGTGAGCTCCCTCGGGGCTGTGATTCCATCAGGGAAGGAACTGCCCCAGCAGGCAATGTCGGGGGGGGCAGTTTCCCCCCATGTGGTGGTGTTGCTGGTCCTTTTCCCCATCACAAACGCCCCTGGGGCAGCGCTGCAGGGACCACTCGGTGACAGGCCATGCATGGAGCTGTGGTGACAGCTTTGCCACCGCCATCAGCTGTGGTTCAGGCTGTCTAGACAAGCACACCTTCAAGGAAGCCACGTTCTCCTGCTTCCTATTTGATTATGGGACAGGCTTTTTCATCTGAAATGTAAGCAAGAAAAAGAAACCCTAACCTGCTGTGACATTTCTTGTATAAAAGCCCCTTTTTGTGAAGGGGTGATTTGGTTCGTGTATTTCCATTCCTCACTGTGGATATATTTTCAGCTTTCCCATTTGGGCATTAGGTTTCCTGAGAAAAAGGGTGAGGTGAAAATGCTGAGCCCCTCAGAAAGTGCTGGTATTTGGTAAAGATCCGCAGCTGTGCAAACAGGAGGCCTTGCATGGAACAAGTGAACTGAAATCCACCTGGGTTGAGGGCTTCCACTTCACACATCCAGCCTCGGGCTCTCTGAGAGAGGCAGGAGCCGGGTTCACCGCTGGGACCACAGCTGTGTGGCCAGCTCTTGCCATGGCAAGTGACGGCTGCTGGACCTTTTGCCAGTCTGAGGGTCAGGCTGGGTCTGAAAGGACAACAGAGGTGAGCAGTTCTTCTGACCAGCATGAAAACACTCGCTAATTTCCTTGAAACTGTGTGAATAGTGAGGAGAGAGAGTCCAGAATCAAGGCAAGGCTTTGCCCGGAGGGTTCACCACAGGGTCCCTGTTGGGTGCTGCTGGTCTATCCGTCTGCTCTGGGCTGGCGTCCTCCTCACCCATCTCTTGCCGTGGGCACAGGGTGCTGTTCTGGGGGGCTGTAAAGGTACGTGCATTGCTGTGTGTTTGCTATAGACAATGGCATCGGCTGCATGTGGACAGGGGCCAAAAGTTAATTTGAAAAATGCATTTTGGGAAGCCTCAGGGACTTCCCAGGGAACTAGAGATGACTCCTCCTCCTCGGATCCTTGTATTCCCCTTACCTTGGTCTCGTGAATCTAAAGTAGAATTGATCTGAGAGGCCAGGTCAAAGCTTCCTACGAGGTTTTGAATTGCCCTGGAAAAAAATGGATGTGAAAATTAAGTCTTCCCCTTCCACCTCACGCCAAGGTCCTGTGAATGACCCATGTTAGGGAGCCTCCAGAAGCAGGACAGCTGCACACAAAGGCCAGCACAGGGGGCTCTGCCCACCCTGCGTACCCCCAGACGGGCGATGAGTGCTCCCACTGGCAGCCTGTTCAGGGGGGACCTTTCTGCTCATGGAAAGAGGAGCATACCCCTTGGAGAATCCACAGCTTCTCCCCACAAAAGGCCTGAAATAGGGTCAGTGGGATGCAGCATCCAGAGCTAAAGAAACAGGAGGTTTTCATTTCTCAATGGGCTCTTGTCCAAGCAGGCTTTAGTTTGGGGAAGAGCTGTTCTCTGTGGCTTTTCTGAAGACTTTTGCTGCTCTTCTGTTGACCACCCTACTCTTGTTTATGAAATTGGTATGGTGTTGAATTTCGGGTTATTGAATTGTTTTGAGCGTGTCTTAGCCCCAAGCGAACATATGGCAATAGCGTAAGAGCAGAGCCAAGAAAAACACAAATTCTCTGTGTGTCAAGAGGGGGGTGGCACTCACCTTGCTGGGCTTGAAGGAGACAGAGAGATCTCCAGACTTTCCCATCCCTGCCCAGCTTCGGCGTGATCGGATCAGCAGCACCATCTATCACAGGCTTCAGGGAGCTTCCCTTTGTTCACCCGATGGAGGATGTAAGAAGCAGCTCTGGGAGACAGCTACACAGCTAAACATAAATACTTCTGTTGAGCAAGAAAAAGAAATTAAGGTTATGAAAACTCAGAAGGTAAAATTAAAAGAAGTCTGCTCTATCACTGAGGGATAAGAGGGTATTTTGTTACCTTCCTAATGTACAACCCGAAAATTGGTGTGAGGATTGAAATGCAGCACAACAGCAAAACTGCTGCAGGTGTTTTTCATAGAAACAAGATGTAGTTATTGAGTTATATCTTATTTGAAAGGTCTTTTAAAATATTTATTTTCTAGTCCTACCTGTAAAATGAGTGTTGTCGTTAAGCATGCCTAAACATTTGTTCCATTAGCCTGCCCCTGCTCGTGTCAATAAAATATGAAATAAAAGTTATTAATTTCTTGCTGGTTTGACAGGGGCCTTGCTCCCTGAGGAAGGGGAGTTGGATAGATCTCAGCAAGTAGAATGGACCTCACAGAGCTCAGTGCAAAGCCCTGGGTTTAGATCAGCCCTGTTCAGGTTGGTTTTTTTCCACTGGAAGCTCTTTGTTGTGAATTTAGGACCACTGGAAGTGGTTTTGCTATCTTTAGTTACCTTTCATGGTCCCCTGCAGGGTAGCTCCTGAGTCAAAAAAGGTCCACCTATGAGAGCAGCAAAGCCCTAGGTGTTCTAGAAGATTCTGAAGGGTGTGATAGAAAATTATATGCCTTTGATAGAACAGTGAACTCTATTAAATTTATATGACTTTTAAATAAACTTCTGTGGCAACCTTTTAGTTATGGGTATTAAATTTTATAAGACTTTCTTGCGAGAGCTGTTCCAACTGGCAGCCATCTGGATGGAGGAGAAGCCGCCGTGGCTGCGGTGGGACGGTGCCACCATCGCAGGGACGGTGCCAGCACCACAGGGACGGTGCCAGCACGTCTGTGGCAAGTGCCGAGGTTCTAGGGGTCTGTTCATCCCCAAGCAGAGCACTCCCCACCCCAGCGTGGTCCAGCCTCTCAGCTCAGCCCAGGTCAGCTTGTCTATTCCTGACCATTTGCAAGAAAGGATTTAAGCCCCAAAATAATAACAATAATAATAGAAAATCAGAGCAAGGCAATAAAGCGTGCTGTGTTCTGTCAGCAGCAGCCACGCTCTGTATGGAGAAATTAACTCCCAAAGTGTACTTGCCCTTTGTGTCTGTTTTTAATCCCATGTATTTCTATCAGTTTTAATAAGTAGATTTATATTGGGCACCAAATGTTGAAATTGCCTAAACGTGAAAGGCCTGCCTATGAAATGAGTCGGAATAGATTCTCTGTGGAAGTTACTGCGGTGCCAATAAGGATTAATTAAAACTCAAATGTTCTTCATTGTGTGTTAATTGAGGAATTGTTATTCAGTCAACCTTCTTGATTTTTCTCTGTGTTAAATAATCATAGAAGTATTTCACCTAGTCTCACTGTTTACTCAACCAATTAATTAAGGGAGGGGATATTCTGCATTTATTAGTATTTTAATTGGAGAATTTTATTCCCGGTGGCCCAAACATCTACATATGTTCAGGTTTTGTATTTAGCTTTTTTATCTTTTAAATGACCAATGTTCCTGATTGTACACACTACAGACTAAAAAAAAGTGTCTTTCAAGTGCTCTGTACAATTGAACTTCATTAGAGCTTGAAAGCCAGGGCCCAGGTTTTAATCTCAGCTGTGCTCGTGTGTGTCCAACGTAATTCCCCACTATCATAATGGATTTACTTTGGGTTGGTACTGGAGTCGTGATGAGAGTCTGGCCCCTGTGATTTACATGATTGAAGTGCACGTTCTACAATGGTGCTTAACAGTTGCCAGTCCAAAACCACATCTTTAATGGTTACTGGCATATAAAAGTGCCCTTTATAATATGGCCATGGCTTAGGAGGTGCCACAAAATTCCAGTCTCCATAAAGAGTCCTCTTGTGGGGCAGAACATGAGAAAACCTTCGTTTTTAAGGGCACCATTCCCGAGTATTGCTGTGTGTGTAGGGTTATTCTTGCCTAACCATGCTCTAGATGATGTTAGCACGTCATTAAAATAAGTCCAAACTCGCAGCCTCCTGCACTGCACAGGGGTACGGGCACGGGGCTGGCCGTGCTCTTCCTGCAAGTTGTTTCACAGCCACAGCCTATATTCTCTGGGCTTCATTCTTTTCCATCTTTAGTATTCTTCAATAGCCCTACTAATACATTTTTTCCTCCTGACTTTACCCAGACTTTTTATCTCATTGGGAAGATCAAGGTAGAGATTACTCCCAATAAAGCAAGACCTTATCTTGCACACAATAATATGAAAAACTTATACACATGTCGGTATCTTTTGTTTTTCCACACCAGTGCTGGATGACTTGTGGTCACAGTTCTTATTTGCCTGACAAACAAAGTGACTTTAGATTAAAAATTTGGCAGAACAAATCCAATTTTTTTTTCTGTAAAAATGCCCTCTAGATTAATGTCAATTCTTTTTTAAAGTCCATGTTCCAATCGTGGTCCCCGATTTAGTGATGCCATTAGTATTCAGTCACATTAAAAACTCTGAACACGCCACCCGCAGTCAGGGAGGCACTCCAGGTACCTGCTGAAATCCCGCTGGGTTTACTGGGATGTGAACGTTTGGTTGAAGTCAGGTCACTGCTAAATATAGAGTCAGCTTAGCAGCCGCTCTGCTGGCGATGTTCTCAGGTGAGTCGGTGTTACTGACATTGGAATTCCACACCTCGCCTTCTCCCGGTTGTCAGCGCCTCCTCTCAGACCTGTCACCTTAGCTCAGTCTTTGCAGGTAGTTTGTCTCTATTGCTCCTGATTGACGCTTTCCTGGGGGCCTGCCCATCTGTTTGTTTTTAAATGCTATTAAAGGTTTTCCAAGCAATGCCAGTGAGGATGCATTTAAAGCGCTCAGCAGAGGAAGAGGGGTGACCCCGGGGGTGAAAACCCACCGTCTGCCCCAATGCTGGAGCAGGAATTGCCCCACCGTAACTCTCCCCGAAGCATTGCAAGAGGCTTGGGCTTGGTTCCCACTGAATCTCCCTGGTTTATAGCTCTGTGAACTTCTGTTTTACCTATAATTGTATTTCTGGGAAGGGGAAACTTGTCCATAGTTCCCAAAAAGGAGCCCCAAAAGACCCAGGAGACAGGAGATGAAAAAAGTGAAGACCAGAGAGCAAATCACAACAAAGTTTTGGAGGCTTTTTCTCTACTCTGCCGTTCCTGACACCATGGGGGGTCATAAAGGGCTGTGCTAATGCCGGTTGTCACTGAATACTGGCAAATAACTGGAACAAAACATTAGGGTGAATCTCAATTTGTGCTTTTAAAGGAAGAAAAAAATCCTGTTATATCCATCTACCGCTGCCCGTCCATCCAAACCTTCTAGCAGTCCACCCATAGCCCATCTCTGGGGTAATTGCTCTCCCTAAGAGACCACTCTGCTATGGAAGTTCCATGAAAACAAGGGCAAGCTTTGGGTCCATCAACCTTGACAGTGTCCTCTGACATTATTAGCGGAATTCATCAGCTATTAATGACTGCAAGATATACCGGAAATTCTCTGGTTAGCACTTGGAGAGACTTTCAATTCACTTTAGCTCTATTTATTCATTTAGACTAAATGGAGTTATTAAAGGTCATGACTTCATTTCCAAAGTACCAGGTGAAAATACTTTTCAATTTAACAAATAGAGGACACTGCTTGCAGTGAAATCAAATACCATCTTCAACAGTTTCTTTGCTTTTAAAAGATTGTTTCTAAAAGTTTTACTTGCTTTAACTAAACCCGGGTGGGGACTGGAGGAATGAATGATGGTGCACAGGGCTCAAAGGAGAGCTGTTGGCTCCGATAATGAATTTTGGGACTTTGGGTTTTCAGAGAACAACAACAAGATTTCTTGTCCTCCTCGGTGCGGAATGACACGGAAAACCTGAAATATAACAACTACTGCGTGCACAGAGGTTTTACCAGAAAGCTCACGCTTTTGTTTTATGATCTGAGATTTACCTGCAAAACACCCGTGACTCAGTCATGACAGAGGAAAAAAATGTCTCTGCTCTTATGCTCCCGAAGGAGTGTCTATGCTGGATGCCTTCAGTCCCTGTGTGTTTTGTTCCAGTGCGTTTGATATGGATGTTGCAATACGAATTACAGGCACTGCTACAGTAAAAGTTTATCCAACTTCTCTTTTCCCCAGTGGGAAACCTGAAAAGCCACCTGCATCGCTGGCTCCTGCCAGAAGGTCAGGGTTCACCTTTTCCTTGTCCTACAACTGTTTGGGTGCTCAGCAGCCTGTGCTGGAGTTGTGATATAAAGCCCTAAATCCAGGTAGCGCAGCGAGGCTGGCCCCGCTGAAGATGTCCCACCCCACCTGCAGCAGGACAAGGGCTTTCTGGCTGGATTTGGTGGGGAGGGCAGACAGTCAGCGGGTCTTCTCCAGGAGCATCCTCAAGAAAGATGGAGGGGTTTATCTGTTGACCTTCTCAGGAGAGAGGATGGCAGACCTGGCCCAGATGAGGACAAGCTTCCCAGGTAGAAGCAGGAGACATCTGTCCCCAGGAAGAGGTGGGGGAGGATGACCAGGGAGGGGTCCTGGGAGGACTGAACTTAGGGCATCTTGGGATTTTCCAGGGTTTTGTAGGGTGACAGATGAGCTGTCTTCAGGGGTAATCAGACATGTCAGACAGGATTGATGCTGGTCCTGCCAAAAACTGTACGACTGAGAACAGAAAACATAGTGTCACAGCTGGATGAGGGGTGACTCCTTGGTGCCCTGGGAGAGCAGCCCAGGGTGGGAAGACACTGCCCTCCAACATCCTCACCTGCTTGCTTTGCCCACGGCTTCCCGGCTGGGTAACTTCGATGAGTATTTCCCCTGATTTCAGCCATCACAGACTGCAAGGCTCCCTCCTTTGCTGGCTCTGGCGGTTGAAAATGTCTGGTGAACACTTTAGCTACTTCAGGCTCCCACAGAGGGAACGTGGAAGAACTCTGATTTACTTTGAGTTTCTCTCCGGTTTGGGGCAGTGCTCCAGCGCGGTGTGACTTAGATCGCAAGATCCACAGCCCCCAGGCAGACTCCTTTGGTGACCACAGAAATTTGCCTGCTTCCTTCAGTAGCTGCAGAACAAGTGTTTCTGCTTCTGTGGAAAATGGCTTTGAGAATGACCAGGCGCCTGAGCGAGGCCAGATGTTGCGTGTGCGGTATCTGATTGGAATAAAAAGGTGCTTTTAACACAAAACAGGTACGGACAAGATGAGCATAATGCCAAAATAGCCATAAAGGCCCCTTTGTGAGCTTTTATCTCGGTCTGGGGCTTTGTGCACCTCCGTTTTGTTGGAGCTGTGTGTTTAGTTCTCCAAACACTGTCATAACGACATCAAGCCCTCATCAATCGATCTCCTCTCTGCAGCTCACCCTTGTCACTCCCCGGGAGGGAGCCTTACACTTGCAGGAGCAATGAATGAATTTGTGAAGAGGGCTGCGGTCGTGGAACGTGTCTGGGCACGATGAACATGACGATAGCAAGTGAAAGGTATTTCCTCCGAGGTCTGGTCTAAAGATGTTATAACTGCAGCAAGATGATGTAAATAAGAATTAATTAAAAGTCCTGGTCAGAGCTTGTTCTGTGGCTTAGAACGGGACCGGCACAGCTGCAGAGATTTGAACTATGTCAAAATATTTGCTGTAGGTGGTTTGTAGCCTGTATGGCCTGGCCAAATGACCTCAAGAGTTCTCCTGTGGTGCGCTTCTCCCAGTCCTAGAGCTGGGGCTGGAGACAGAGATTACAAACCTCTTTCTTACCGTTAGGGCTCGCAGACAGAAATGGTCTGGTGAGCCTGGGCTCATCCTGGCAATTTAGAATGGAGATTGTAGCTTCCAGCTGGTTTCTGGAGAACAGCGAGATAACGGGAAGCAGAACAGGAGGGAAGGATTTGAGTCTGTGCATGGGTACCCCTGTACAGCAGTGCCTCAGGAGGACGGCCACCAAAGCTATCCTGCACTGTGGGTTAGAATGGATAATGCCTGAGTTTGAATGTTGGGGTTTTTGTTCTTAGGAGGTGGCAAAGTGACTTATGAACCCAGGGTTCGTGTTTCTGCTGGGAGCAGCTGGTGCTCAGCGCTGTGAAACGCCCTGCCTGCAGTCGCTCTGCAAATCCATCACAGGGCCTGGACTAACATCCAGAGCGTTTGGAGTGCTGCAATAATCGTGTCTCTGCAGAGATCTGCAAGGGGTCTGTGCAGGTCTGAGGCAGGCTGCTCAAACCATCACATGGTGTGCATGGGAGAGCCAGGCAGAGCTGTTGGGAAACCACCCCGTGAGCAGGAGGTGCATCAGGCTCTTGTGCCTGCATTGTCCATTTTCAGAGAATTGCAGAATGGTTTGGGTGGGAAGGGACCTTAAAGATCATCCAGTTCTAACCCATCCAGTTCCAACACCTCCCACCAGAGCGGGTTACTCCAAACCCCTTCCAACCTGGCCTTGAACCCCTCCTTGTGGGGCAGCCACAGCTTCTCGGGCTGTTTTGGCTGACTGGAAGTTAAAGAAATTATTTTTGCTCGAATATACACCTGATGCAGATTTGTTTTCACTCACAATAAGAGAATGATGGAGGACTAAGCCAACAGGATTGTCTGCATAATCAACATTATCTTACGTGACTTGGTGCTCACCATCTCCCATACCTTCTCCCTGAAGGGAGTGCTGGAGGTGGTGCCCAGGGATGCACCCCCTCCCACGGGGATGTAGCCTTTGGGCCTGTAGAAAAAGGAGAATATAAATTTACCCCAGTTCTGAATTGCAGACTTTAGTTCCCCTAGCCTGCACTGAAAACACCTGAAGGTAACAGGACTGGATTTTTCTCCTGGTGCATTCTGGCGAGCAGGGTGGTATAAGTGCTGTGTATCCAAATAATAGCATTTTCAGTGGTCAAAGTTGATAAAAAAATAGCAAAAGCCTTGAAAAGTTGTCGTACTACTGACATCTTACCGGTTGCTGACTAAAACAAGCTCCCTCTGGTAGGAAAAATGGAAAAATGATTGAAAATCCAGTAATGTTCAGGGCTGTTTACCAGGAAAATAACATGATCTCCTTGCTGTAAGCGAAAAGAGAGAAAACATGAGAGTGTGTGATATATTTTGGTTGTTTTTAATGAAAAATGTAAAGTGATGTTCTTATTAGTTGTGCATTTCAAGCTGTTGGGGAAGTGGCAGAGTGGGCAGTAACAGATAATGCAAAACAATTGCAAAGAAAATCTGGGGTGATTGATTGTTCCCTCAGAAAAGAGGTAGGGCTTCTTCTACTAGAGAAAAAAAATAGACTAAACTTGCCAGTTTTAATTTCTTTTTGTTTTCTGTGAGATTTTGAGGACTAATTATTGCCAGTGCAGTCAAGGCACTAATCCATCCAACGCTCAAGGTCAAAATGCTTCATCAGATTAAGGGATTATAAGATTTCTAGGAGATTGGTTCGGGTCATTTGGAAGTTGGGGTGGTTGAAGTTTGTTTTAGCGGTTGCTGAAAGGAAACAAGCGGGTGATTGTGCTTCTGCAGCGCTTTGGCCCACGGGCTGTGGAACCCAACTAAATCTCCTTTGAAGTGTTTGCTCTGTGCTGTGCAGCAAGGAGCTCCTCGGGGCTGGGGGGGGGATGTCTTAGACCTACTGCAAATCTGGAAACTCCCGCCAGAGATTATGGCAAAAACGGCAAAGCAGCCAAGTAGGGGAAGGGCCAAGCGGAACGACTCGCGGCTGGATCCCACTCCTGGATCAGGATAAACCCCGCCCGGTCCTGGCTCTGCCCAGTGTTTCCCATAGCAGAGGAGCTGGGTCCCATAGCCCCTGGGCAGAGCACGGTGTGGGGGATGCGGGGAATCCTCGACTCTGGGAATAACTGACTTCTCTTTATTCAGGGATTACCCTTTAACTCCTGCTTTCAGATACCGCCAGGAATACGCGCAGTCGCTAATTGAAGTGAATAGGTGTGTGACACTGTGTGGAAGCACGTCTGTGTGTTTGCCAAGAGGATGCGTGAGATTATGGGGAGGGTGGGGATGTGCTTTGCTGGGAATTTCCCAGTCAGTTGTGATTGTTCATACGCTTTCCCATTAACCAACTGGTTTGTGCAGACTGGAAAGGAAGCATCCAGCGAAGAACTGTATGAGACAGCACCGACAGCAGTGCTGTGTGTCCCTGCTACCAGAGCATTTGTAAGCTGGAGCTTTTTTCTCTTTAAAAGACTAAATTTAAAAATATTCAGATGCCTTTATGAGTTATAAAAGGAGGAGCCCTATCTGGTGGGAGCGGTGCCGTTACCAAGCCGGAGGTGACATTGTCTGTGTTCGGCAGCCCAGTGACACAGTGCTGTTTACTAATAAGGCATAGGTCATTAGTGTGACGAGTTGAGCTCGTTACTGGAAGGAGTCCAGAGGCAGCCAGCCCGAGAACCACCGGGAGCGAGACCCCAGGGCACCAGGATGGCCAGGGACGGGACCAGGGAGTGGTGGCTGCTGGCTGCATGTTTCACCTTTGCAAACCTCTCGCCACATCTCTATGGGAACTTTGCAAATTGGTCAGCTTTGCCTGGACAAGCGAAAAGAAAAACAAAAAGAGAAAGTAGAAGTCCTCCAAGCACGAGAGCAAACGTCGAAGGGCAGGAGGGAGCCAGCGCCCACAGAGCTGAGCCCGATTAAATCCTCTCGGCAGGGTTCACCCCGCGGTCACCAGGACAGTGACTTACTCATTACTGGCACTTGAGCAGGGCCTGGAGTCGCTGAACCCAGCTCCATCCCAGCAAACACGCTAAAAACCCAGCGTAAAACCCCCATTACCATTCTCTGGGCCTTGCTGGGAGCCTCACGCAGCCGCCGGCGGTTCTTCAGTTCCCACGTGCAACCTGGCTGCACGAGCAGTTTATTCTTTAAGGCTTTCCAAGTGGCCCGATGCCCGTGTGACAGCCTGGGCAGCTATCAAACTGCTGACAGCTCTGAGTGATAACCCGTGGGAGAGATTCACCCGCCTTCAAAGCCCCTCACACTCTCAGGGGGGAAAGTTTTAGCTGGAAATGATGGGAAACAGCATTAGCCTGCCTTAAACTGTGTCAGAGTGGGAGTCAGAACTTATAACACCCTTGTAAGTACTACTTAGCTTGTAAATTTAGGATTCTCTCAGTGGGCGATGCTGAAGACCTGTGTCTGTGAAACGGGGCAGGGGGGGATGGCGCTGAGGGTGCCCCTTTGGCTGTCAGCAGCTTCTCCTGGCTTCCCGCTTCAAACCCCAGGAAAACGGAGACTGGGGGGGCACGGGGCAGTGCGGGTGCTGCAGGGGAGCCCCGACAGCGCTGCGGGGAGGGGGTTGAGGGTAAAAAGTGGCTGCTGGGAAACAGCCGGGAGGGATACAACAGATAGAACGGCATCCCTGAGGGCCAGGGCTTGTCTGCGCTCTGTGCTTCGTCACCTCGGTCGCGAAATGCGCAACTCCAAGCGCTCAGGGCAGATGCTTTCTCTGCTGGAGCTGCCTCAGCCCCCGCGCCTGCGTTTCCTGCAGATGATCTTCGTTTTCACCGGTGCCACGTGACTGCACCAGACACCCCTCGCTGNCTCCAGACCTCTCACCAGTTTCATGTCCCTCCTCTGTACTCGCTCCAGCACCTCGATGTCTCTCTTGTGCTGAGGTGCCCAGAACTGGACACAATACTCAAGGTGTGGCCTCACCAGTGCTGAGCACAGGGGAACAATCACCTCCCTACTTCTGCTGGTCACACTATTTTTTATGCAAGCCAGGATGCCATTGGCCTTCTTGGCCACCTGGGCACACTGCTGGCTCATGGTCAGCCACCCGTCGACCAACACCCCCAGGTCCTTTTCTGCCAGGCAGCTCCAGCCACACTGCCCCAAGCCTGTAGCCATCCCTGGGGTTGGTGTGGCCCAAGGGCAGGACCTGGCACTGGGCCTTGTTGAAGGCCATGCCATTAACATTGGCCCATCTATCCAGTCTATCCCAGTCCCTCTGTAGAGCAGATCCCTCTGTAGGATGGGCTTTCATTCTGAGGTAGCATAAACCATCCCCAAAGCGGTATTTGGTTGGGTTACTCGCCTCATTTTATTAGAGAAGCAGTATTTATTTTAGCTATCTCAGAATATGATTTCATTTGGTCCTGATTTTAATGAGGTAAGTATGCTGTGAACAGTGATCTGAGAATCCGAGACGAAAAATGGCAAAATTTTAATGAGCTCACTGCGGTACATCACTGCTTTCCCTCTAAACTGGTGGGTAATTGACCGTGTGCTGGCTAATATGATTCGTTTGGTAGTTAATTACTTCACTCGCTGGATAAGCGAACGCTTGTAAGCAATTATGTCACGATTCCTTGGGGAAAGAATACCTACATGAGCGACTTCACCTCATTTTTACCACGTGCCTTAGTGAGCTGGAAGCGTGCAATATTAGGTGGATGGTTGGACTCGATGATCTGAAAGGTCCCTTCCAGCTTAGAGGGTTCTGTGATTCTCTGGCATAGTCTAAGTGTCATTTGGGAAATGACAAAGATCTGTGATACCATTGATGATCCTCCTGTGGCCTGAATTGAACCCTCTGGTCCCACGGTGCTCTCTGCCAGAGTTCTCCGTGCTCTCCTTGTGGGTCGGGGGAGTGATAGTCCTCAGGTAGGATCACAGCCAGGCTGCCCTCCCTGGTGTCACATCAAGTGTCCCAGTTTTAAGGCAATGGGGGGAAATAAAAGCTTTCTAGGGAGAAGCCGTCACTGCCTCTCAGTGCCCATCTGGAGGGACACTGGGATTCACCTGACAGAGAGGACTGGGCAGGAATGTCCCAATACTCATGATGGGGAAGCCTCAGTGTCTAGTTGCCACCTGAAAATTTGGCCTCTTAAAACTCTTTCACTAGAATGTCCATAATTTGTGAGAAGTTTGGAGAAATTCAGGAAAAAATTTTACTCTGAAAGGGTCATTAAGCCTTGTAATGGGCTGCCCAGGGCAGGAGTTGAGGCACCATTCCTGGAGGGGTTGCTGTAGTGCTGAGTGATGTGGGTTAGTGATGGGTTTTATCAGTTAGGTTGATGGTTGGACTGAATGATCTTAAAGGCCCCTTCCAACCTCAACAATTCAATGATCCTACGACTTCAGCCTGGAAGGACGTGACTCGCCGCTCTGGCCACACTGGCGTGCTCTTACAGCAGCACCACATGCTTTTTAAAGGTAACTTCTGCCCTCTTCATGACCTTGTGTCTTTAATGGCTTTGCTGTCATTGATTTTCAGTCTCCTTATTGGTTTTATTTTTGTATCACATGAGTGCTCAATGGAAACAGACTGCCCAAGAGAAAAATGCTGCTTGTGTTGGTCAGCCCTTTGTTCACTCGCACTTGTGAGGGGTTGGTCACAACCCTTTAAAAACAAAGAGGAGTGAGAGCAGCACGGAGAGAAATTCAGCCGTGAAGCAAGTTGTTCTACTTTGTCATGTGGCACAAGGGAAAGGCAGGGGACAGGCGACCGTAGGACCTGATGCTGCTGTGTCTCCACTGAGTTCTCCTCTGTGATCTCCTGCCAAGCCCTGCTGGGGGTCTGGGAGGAGAGACCTCAAAATATAACATGGAAAAATAATTAAAAAAAAAAAAGCAAGAAGCATTGTCAAGTCTGAGCCGGAGAAGTGGTGTGCTCTGCTGAAGTGAGACCAGAGATTATGGAAGGAACCTGGTGCTTCTGGAGAGCTGCTTCTCCAGCAGCAGAGGAGGGTGTGACATCCCAATATGGGTCCTGGCTGGGGACATCACTTTGGTCCCAGTGATGATGCCCCTGCCCTGGCCATCAAGTCTGGGGGGTGGCTTTGAGGTGCCGGGGCAGAATCAGAGTCTTTGCATTAACAAGGCAACTGGAAACGGTTTCTGCTCTCTATGGTTTTGGAAAGGGAAGTGTGCTGAGAGCAGGGACAGGGCACCGCCTGCAGCAGGGAGGGAACTGTATGGCCCCTGCTCAAACAACTGTTCACGCTTGGTAGTTCTCACCCAGAGCCAATATCAACAACAGGGAATTGCACTGGTTTTCTGTGTCATAAATTGCTGCTGTAGAATACGTATCAACCCTGCAAGTCTATAGATCTGAATAAGTGACTTGAACACAAATCACTCTTGGCATGTTTGGGTTTTTTTTAAACATGAGAACTGAAAAGCTGCTGACTTTCTGAATAACTGGCTCAAGAAATTTTTGCTGGACAAGTGGGCTACGTGGCTATTTGTTTCTCTGCTGATGTATGAGTTCACAGGAGTCAAACTGACTTTTGAATCCGTCAGGAGACACATACAAACTTGACAGGGGAAAAGGTCTGTCCATGTTCCTCCTTGCTATTTCACCACCTTTTTCACTTTAGTTTGCTTTTATTGAGCTTCCTGTTTGCTTTTTCCTTTCAATATCCTGGAAAAAGTGTCACATATATCTAAGCATCGTGCTGAAGAATACATATTTGTAGACTGGTAAACTGTGTATTTTGAAATACAAAGTCAAAGGATGCCCATTTTCCCATGCTCTTTACTGAACTGGTATTTTGTCCAAACCAGCTGCCTGGCCTGTGGACTTCAACACAAGTTTTCCAGCTGCCTCGGTAAGACTTGTGCCTGGAGGATGCTCAGTTGAGTGCTCTGGGGAAGGAGCTGGAGGCAGAAACCTGTCTGATGGGCAGGGGCTGGGGATCTTTCTTGTGACAGTCCGCAGTCAGGGCTGGAGCATCTGGGTAACGCACCCATCATCACCCCATGGTGCTCTGGGGACTGGGGCAGCAAAGGAGTGAAGGTGAGTGAGTGTGTGAACTAGCCTTTAATTTATTGCTGTAATGTCAGTGCCTTTTTTTACACAAATGTACAATGCTGAAGAAGTTGAACCAAGCCAAGTGCAGGGTCCTGCACCTGGGATGTGGCAATCCCTGGCACAAATACAGGTTGGGTGGAGAATGGCTGGAGAGCAGCCCTGAGGAGAAGGAATTGGGAGTGATGGTGGGTGAGAAGCTCAACAAGAGGAAGCAGTGCACACTGGCAGCCCAGTAAGTCAACCCCATCCTGGGCTGCATCAAAAGCAGCATGGCCAGCAGGGCAAGGGAGGTGATTCTACCTCTCTGCTCTGCGCTTGTGAGACCCCACCTGGAGTCCTATGTCCAGCTCTGGAGTCCTCGACATAGAAAGGACATGGACCTGTTGGAACAGGTCCAGCAGCGGGCCACAAGGATGCTCAGAGGGTTGGAGCACTGCGCATTGTTCATCCTGGAGAAGACTCTGGTGAGACCTTAGAGGAGCCTTCTAGTACCTGACGAGAGCTCCAGGAGAGCTGGAGAGGGACTCTGTCAGGAAGTGCAGTGACAGGACAAGTGGAACAGCTTTAAATTGGAAGAGGGGAGATTGAGATTAGATACCAGAAAGAAATGGTTTCCTGTGAGGGTGGTGAGGCACTGGAACACGTTGCCCAGGGAAGTTGTGGATGCCCCATCCCCGCAAGTGTTTAAGGCCAGGCTGGATGGGGCTTGGAGCAACCTGGTCTGGTGGGAAGTGGCCCTGCCTAGGGCAGGGGGTAGGAACTTGATCTTTAAGGTCCCTTCCAATTCTAACCATTTTATGATTCTACGATTCTAAGTCAGTAATTCTCATGGTTTCATAGACACAGGTGTGTGTGTATGTGTGTGTGTGTGTATATGCTGGGAGGGGACAAAGTTAATGCCAGGGTTTTGGGTGTAAAAGAAATTTGAGGTCCTCTGGAAAACACCAAGCTCTTCAATTTCCCGTATGTGTTACTGTGAAAAGTAATATTGAGAGTGTCAAAGAGCTCTTGAGCCTTTAAAGGGAAGGAAAAAATGAGAAAGCGATTGCCTGATGGAAGGTAAATGAGGTATAAGGCAGGTTGGAAGGGGAGATGAGCTGTGCCATGGACAAGGTGAGGTAATCAGGAGTGTGAGTACGCTGTAGGAGATGTACGCAGATTAGGTGCTAATGCACGTTAAGTTACGAGTTTTGGACAAAGCCCAGAAAGGAAGAAAATTGCCCATGGGCTTGAAATGCCAAAGCAATAGGAAAGAGTTTATGTCTGACGTCTGAGAGCCTCCCTGAGCGATATGGAGAGAAATGAGCACTGACCCATCTAAATACATCATCCTCGCCGTGGAAGGAAACTGAGATCACGACCAGCCCCTGCGGCAGGAGATCCGGGCTCTGGGCAGAGCTGCTGTCCCAGCTGGGAGACCCGGGTGAGGAACCCAAAGAAGATCTTTATGGCTCTGGTGCAGAGCCGGTGGCGTGACACTAAAGGCACCCCTCCATGGGGACATGTCTCCTGCAGCCTCAGAGGCCGGGAGAGATGCCCCGGGAGCACTTTCCCAACAGCCATTCTGAAGCCTAACACGGCTTTGCAGGCAGCATGACTTCATCCCCAGCTTCTGCCTGAGCACCAGACACGGCCCCGAGAAGAATTATTTTAATTTAGGTCTCATTAGCAGGGTTACATAACTAAAAATATTCCGTGGTGAAACATTTGGGAGTCGGAGCGAGCCGGCTGGGCACGGGGGAGAACAAAGGCTGTACTCTGCGGCGGGCACGTCCGGCTCTTTGACATTAAACACAAACAGCTATTTTCCATCTCCCTGTAAAGGCTTAACATATTGTGGGGACTTCCAGCCCTCACCGCGCCGTTGATGTGGTCTGACCCACAGCAAGCTGTTATGGAGAGAGAGGTTTCTTCCTCCTCACACCCCCTTTTCTGTTTTTTCTTTTAATACAAAGAAACCCAGTCCTCTTATAGACTTTTGCTTAAATTGGATTTTATTCCTCTTTTAGCATGTGTTTTGTTTCTCTTCACTGCTGGGACATTTAAAGCAGCGAATCTGCATGGGGTTAATGCCTCAGCACACTAAAAAAAGCAGAGGCTGGCAAGGAGGAGTGGGAGAAAGTAGATCAAGAGAGAGTGCTTTGTTCCAGTTCAAGTGCTTGAAGTATGAGGGAGCGACTCATGCTGTTACTGCAGACTGAAAGAATTTTGTTAAAGGGATGGGATCTGATTTTGTTTCAGTTTAAAATTTGGTATCTCTGACAGTCAACCCAATAATATGGAAAATACCCTTCCCCTGAATATTCTCCTGTGTAGGAATATCCCCACTGCCTTCTGCACCACCTCAGGCGGTTGCAGTAACAGATTTGCTCTGGCAAAATTAAAACTTTCCTGTGATACTGAGGTTATTTAACACTAGGAGAGCACTGAAACCTCAGTCCTCGTTACTGCGGACATCATTAATGAAGCAATCACTTATTTTGCAGGTAGATATATTGAAATATTAATTAAATTCCCTCCCACTCTGAGGCATAAAGCACTGCTGGAACTACATGGGAGCGGAGGAATGATTTCTTGCCTCTCTGACGCTTGTAACCCACATAGCCCATCTCTGCTCCTCTTTCATGTGGAGTTATATTTCCTTTCCTGGTGGGGAGGCACTGGGACAACGTCTGGAGAACGCAGAAGGGGAAGGGAGGGCCTTTTGCTTTCTAAGAAAAGCCTGAAGAGAATTTAGGGAGTCTCAAATATAACGAGGACTTTAGGTTTGTCACAGCTGATTGTGCCCAGGCTGGCCTCGATGTGTGTGTGTGAAACGTGCCCTTTCACAGCTCTGAAGCTGCTGGTGCTGCCCGTGCCATGGTCACCTGTGTGTGACCCTGCAAGAGCGTCCCCAGAACCCCGGGAAGGTCCAGGCTGGGTCCTCAGGCACCACACGGCTGGACCATGGTGTCCCCAGTGCCACAGACTGGACAGAGGGTGGGTAAGACCCCATGGAGGGTGGCCAGGAGTAATGCAGCCTCCACAAACACTAAAGCAAAGGGAATTGGCAGAAATAACGAGGAGAGCACTCATTCCCCCCACCCCATCCCCGCCCCCCTCCACCCCAGGCGAAGAAAAAACATGACACAGAGAGGAGGGTTGAGGGCTCTGGAATCCGTAACACGAAAAGTACCAGAACCTTCTCGAGAGTCACATTTTGATTTGGTTGTTCGTTGCCGGGGACGGGGAGCAGTCCAGGCTTGGCAGACGAGAACCGTTGTCATCTTCTCATTTTCATGTACTTCAGTGCTTTGTAATCTTGGCAAAGGGAAGGTGCTGAAGGGGGTCTGTTCTTGAGTTTCCAATTCCTGCGTTTCCAATGTTGATTAAACAAGAAAATCTCCAACAAGCCTCTTCTTGTTAGATTCTTCAGTCCTATTTCGAGATCAAATAGGCTTGAAAACAGGTCTGGATAAGCTCACAGGCTTAATCTGTTTGAAAGGTCTAGATTGGGCAACACGGGAGAGGTGACAGTAGATCACTCGGTGGATCGGAGGTGCCCTCCCGCCCTCCCAGGACGACTCGGTCCTTTTCCGAGGCTGCCGGGGACACCCGTGTTCCCCCCTCGCTGCACAGTTTGCACAGCACAGATGTACCTGAAGGCCCTTGTTTAATGGAAACATTCAGTTTGCATTTTCTGCCACTAATACTTGAGTGGGATCAACATTATTGAAGCTAATTAGGATTCGGCGAGAACTGATTGTTCATTAGAGAGAGGAAAAAATGTTCCGCGGAGCCCTGGGTTTGGTAGAACTATTTCACATAATTAAGCAATTCCACATCTTGGCATTTCATCCCTCTTGTTATCATTGCACTTTGTTAATAAGTTTTTAATTGCAAATCATCTCTATGTCACAAATTACACTGTGTTTACCGATCAGCAAAAATGCCATGATAACCAGCTTGGATGCCAGGTCCTTCGAAAACACTGGCTGCCAACGTCTCCCTCTTACGTGGTTTGGCACTAAAATACCTTCAGGTTACTTAAAATATATTGATTTCCAGTTGAAAGTATTATGGGCTGCACAGGACCTGGGCTGAGGCTCCAGGAGCAGGGAAAGAAGAGCTTTCATGGGCAACGGACATTTATTTATGTGATGTAGAGCAGCTGGTTTGTCCCTGTCCCCCCCTGTCCCTGTCCCCGTCCCCCCCGTCCTGGTTTATATTGTGTGTTGCTGTGTGTGTGCTGGGCATCCCTCAAACCTGTGAAAAGTGGCCACTCGTACAATTAGTTAAGGTAGTTACATATTCACAATTGCCTGCAGAGAGTTTGTGCCAGGTTGAGCAATAACAATAACTTGTGCTCAAGTTTATATTGTTTGATTGGTTTTAGTAAAGCGTCCAGGCTGACTGATGGACAATTATTTGTTTTAAAAAGTAGGATAAAAATTTCAGAAAGTCCCAGGGAGACTTGTATTAGTTTTACAGAGCATTTGAGCTTTGGGTTTTGGTTTGTGGGTTTTTTTAAATACGCAAGAAATGTTTAAAAATGCTTCATTTCAAGCATTTACGTGGATTTAGATATCGATCAGCAACTGAAATGAAAACATATTGAAAGTTTGAGGTTGGATAAAGTATTTAATTTGAATTTAACTTTGAACAACAAAAGCCGTGGCCCAGCAGCGCCGAGACCTCAGCCAGCAGTAAGGTACAGGTGTCCTTCTGTCAGACTGTCACTGACAGCCGGGGTGCTGGGTCCCCGCGTCCTGACCCCTGACATCGGTGCAACACGGCTGTGAAGCGTCCGGGGGGTTACCTGAGATGAGTTCATCAGTTATCAGTGACCAGCATCAGCCGCCGGCACTGGGCCACGAGCGCTTGCGTGAGGATGAGGTTGAGATTTCTTTGATCCAGGCAGCTGACCACGACGCAATTAGGAAGCCCTGAATTTTTTGCCCTCATCTGTTGACTTTTCTGTGAGACCTCGAGCAAACATTTATCCCTCACGCTTAAGTGAGTGCATCTGTGCAATATCCAAACGCTCTCCCCGCGAGCCCAGCTGAGAAGGGCTTCACGCTCTTCCCGGGCTCTCCCTGCTCCTCTGCCCCCGCCAGGCTGCCCAGGGTCTCGCTCCCACGGGGCACACGCCACTTTTCCTAGCTTACCTTTACGGGATTGAACGGCAGCTGAAGTCACTCCGATTTTAGTTAACCTTAAAGTGCCCGTTTCTTTCTCAGGTTATGAAAATACGTGCCTCTCGTGTGCGTTTTACCATGGGAAGTGTACTCTGAGTGCACTCTTCACCACTGCAGGGCAAATTACAATCCCCTTAAATCATTTCCAATTACCCTCAACTTTCAAAACACACTGCTGGGTCTCATTCCTGCATCTGAAGTAGCCTTATCAGAAAACCATCTCTTAGTTCAGATAAACAAAACTCTGCTGGATTTTACCTTTTTACCATTTCTTTTCCATAACGTTTATTCCATCTGGTGCTTTGGGGGTCGATTGCTCCCCTCCCTCTGATCAGAAGGAACACCACCCTTTGCTTCAGTTTATTGCTCATTTCCCTTCCCCAGCCCTTTCTAGTGACCAGGACATCACTTTCCAGCTCCGAAGGACAGAACACTCATAGGTTTTCTTTCCCGAGGGTGAAACCCAGCGGAAAGAGTTTGTGTGAAATTCTTAGTCCCGTTAAATAACCCCCCACCAAACCCCTATGTGCCTGGGGTCGTTCCGTTTGCCAGAACACACAGGTTACTGCTGCTTTTCCCCAACACCTACAACTTCATTCTCTCTGGCGCTTCAGAAGCTTTCCTGTTCCCCCCAGAGAAAGCGGCTGTTTTCATTTGGGCTCCATCACGTGCTTCTCTGCGTTTTTCCAACTCACAGATGCTAAATTATACGCGCTGGAAATAAAAGCTGGAGTTACCTGAGCTGCTGCCGAGGCTGGAGTGTGCTTTGGCCTCCATAACCACACGCCAGGGGAAGCTCGACAAGGCACCACTGTTTTCAGATCATACTCCATTTCCTTTGGGTCACTGCAGGAGTGGGTTTCCCTGGTCAGGGCTGAAAACATCCCTCTGGGAAGTTCACGAAAGCTGTGTGTGTGTAAACTCACCCCAGTCTCTTACAAAGTAAAATTGTAAAATACTGGATACCAGGGACAATTAAAAAAAACCCACAAAAACCAAACAACAAAATACAGATACAGGCTCGTCTCTCAATCCTCAGCCAGGAATTATTCCCCATGAGTTAATTCTTTTAAAATCCAAGCCGTGGAAATACCATCGACAGCACATGAGAAGAGCCCGGAGCAGGTGAAGGCAACTGGCTCCACCTTTAATATTCCTAGAAGGTCAAATAAGTAAAAGGGGCAAATACAGTGTTTGTGTTCCCTTTTACCTGGATACAAGTAGTTAGATCAGAAGTGAAAACAGTCACTTTAGAACTAGATGTTACCAAAGGAAGCGCCGTCACTGCTGTGTGCCCAGAATAAATTCCTCTACTGGTGTCAGTCTAACAGTCCTCGGCTCTGGAGCCAGAGCATCGCGCACTGCCTGCTCCAAAACTCTGTGTTTGGAAGAGGAGAGGTATTTATCTTAGAGTACGACCTTTACTTTCTCCATTAGGTGAAGAGTAGAAGGGAACCTAGGTGACTAAACAGTAAAAACCTTCGCAGAGCCAATACTAAGAAATGTGACTGTTCATACAAATATTATATTAGTGCAGAATCCAGCCTGAAGACACCCCCCCCACAGTCCAGTCTTGTAACAGAAATTAGCCCAAAAACTGGGGAAAAAAAAGAGAATTCCATGTGTTTTTGTGAGGCTGCACTGCAGCCCCAGAGTACAAACCAAGAGCGTTACCTCAAACGCATCTCCTTGCACTGGCAGCTCAAATGGAGAAAAGACCAGTATAACAGGAAAAAAACACCCCAACTTCTCCAAGGCACATCTCTTAAAAAGAAGTGGAAAGTCTGCATTTCTGCGAATGAATGGCGATGTTATTTTTGCCCGCATTAGTAAAGACAGCAGTTATTGTTGGCACAGGCCTCGCTGCAGTTTGTATGGAATTTTCTTAGTTGCCCTTGGTAGATCGGCGGCTGCCAGGCAGCGGGCAAACAGCAGAGATTTTCACATCAGCCCCGGGAGCAGAGTTTCTAAGAATAAAATTCTTGAAGCAGTTTTTGTGGCTAATCAGTAATCAAAGACGTTTTCTGTTGCAGCGGCGCCGGGAGCGTGCCAGGAAAACGGTGCCTGGTCCCCGGCAAGTGCCCGCCGTACCGGGGCCAGCAGAGCTGTGTCCTCGGGGCCATCGAGGGCTAAAATCACTTCTCCTGGCGAGTGGGCAGTGTCACAGCTTGCCAAATGGAGTTAGTTTCTCTTTCAGTTATGGTAAAATTCATAGGTTTTGGCTGAAAATGCTGTCTTTTCTCTGTAGCTCACCGTTGGCCGAAGCACGGAAAATTCGGAAGGTTTCACTGTGACGCAGTTTGAAAGGAAACTTTTTCTCTCTGCTGTGACATAAGATATAGATCCAGGGTGTTTCTTCAAGGAATACTCAGGACCAAAATAACGAGTGAGCGAGTACACACGGTCCAGGAGCCTTCCCACCCTTGGGCTCTGTGGAATTTATTATGCCCAGTCCAGCTGCAAAGGCAGCAGCAGGAACAGGCGGCTCCGTCTGTCAATCGCTGCTGCTGGAATGCTAAAACCTGCTCCTTGCAGATACGGTCAGAGCTACCTTCAGGAGGAAGTTAATAGCCGTGGTACGTGGAAAACACTTATTAATTGATATTTAATGATGCATTAATATTTATTTAAGATTTTTCACAGGGATTTTAACCGCAAACTGAAGCTATAAATAACCGTGTTATAAGGGGAAGTGGAAGAGGTGCAGCAGCAGAAAGATTAAAAAATTAATACGGTGCAAAAGGAAATGAGCTCACCTAAAAATGTCTCTTAAATAAAATATTTTCACTTATTTTTCATGCACTACCACTTTATTCCCATCCGAGACATGTAGTTCTGATAATGCAAGCTGCTGCCATTGATCTGTGGGAGCTGGGAACTGGTCTTCCAGGGGGGACGTGCTGTTCCATAGGGACCTGCTCTTCCCTTGCACTTCATTGTAAGAGAGTGAGACATTTGGGGAGAAAGAATAGGCTTTCTCTGCAAGTTTGGGCACACTCAGCTGGCTGGGCTGGTTCTGCATTCAGCAGTGAGGAGGCGCTGGGTGATTAAAAAACATGTCAGGCAGCACCAGAGTTCAAACACAAAGTCTTCCTGCCAGTTTGAAAACTTAGATCTAAACCTCAGCCTGGCTAGACTTGAGAACACAACCTTCTGCTGTCTAGTCTAAATCTCTCCTCTTTCAGGGTCTAACCCTTCCTCCTCCTCCTGTGGCTCCCCTCCCTCATCCAGAGTCCCTCCCCAGCTTTCCTGGAGCCCCTGGAGGGACTGGAAGGGGCTCTGAGGTCTCCCCAGAGACTTCTCTTCTCCAGGCTGAACCCCTCAGCTCTCTCAGCCTGTCCTCCCAGCAGAGGGGCTCCAGCCCTCCCAGCATCTCCGTGGCTGTCTGGAGCAGCAGCTATGCAAACAAATAACGTGAGGCAAAGTTATTATTTTTTAGCAGAGAAACTGAGATATAGATATAACAGGTTTAGAAAAAATAAGTTAACCCGCACATCCTTGAACAAGGAGATCCAGAGTCCTGGAATAAAAAATGCATTTGGGCAATCCGGTTCATGGAAAACTGGAACCTGCAGTGACTCCCTCTGGCTGTAAGGTTTCCCAGGTTATTCACTCAGCTTTTTGAAGACATTAAACAATTATTGACCTCTGTGGAAAGGCCTCACCCTCATTCCCACAGGTTCCTTCTTTCTCTGTTGTTAAGAGGGACCCCGTTGCTGTCCTCTCACCCAGCAGCCTCCCCTCCTGTCAGTGCATTGGCCTGGGAAGAGCCTGGCTCAAAATACTGGGAGCAGACCCCCAGCACACTCTCGCTGGGGCAGGGCCAGCCCAGAGTGTCTCCTCCAGGGCCATGAGCGAGGGGCGAGGAGTGCAGCAGGGCCCCCCAAAACCCAGAATATCCTCGGGTCTCCAGGCAGATGTGCTGGCATTTCCCAGGTGCAGCACCCAGCTCAGCCCCGCGTCCCTCCTCTCAGCTCCCTGTCCCTCCAGTCACTTTTTGCCACCACCTTGGCGGCAGGACAGTGCTTTTTCTGCACCTTGAGCTTTCCAAGTGCACTGAGGTTATACCTCCTGCTTGCGATTTTCTTTGCCATTACAATTCAAGGTGAAGTGCTGACATAGTGAGGAGGATGCTGTAACTATTTTCTCCTTCCTTTCCCTGGTTTTTCAGAGGGTGCACATCAGGAGCCGCTTATCAGACGTCGGGAACACGCTGATTAGACCGTGCTTTAGCATGTGATGCTGAATCCTTATTAATTTTCAGGTGAGTGGAACTATCTTTTGCTGATTCTCTTATGAAATGGTGAGGCTGTGGCTTCAGAGGGAAGTTTAGGAGTTGGATGGTCGCTATGCAGGATGTGGTGAGAATGAAATGCAGATGTAAGGAGCGATGCTCCGGGATTTTGGCACTCTCTGCAGTGGGAGTGCAGAAAGAAGTGGCAAATTTAGGCCGGATGCTCATGGATCCGCTCACGACCCCAACACCCCTTTTGCTCTGGGCAGTTGTGGGTGCTCCGCTGCACAGCGAGGTGCTGGGGTGAGAGGTGGACTGGTGGAGAGAGGGGCATTTGGGTGGGGTGAATGAGGGAGCTGCCTTACAGCGCTCTGTATGTAGCATTGCATTACATCATTTTTCTTCCTTCTGCAAAATCGATTATATGCCCATTTATCACCTCCTACATTCACACTAAGCTCCTTCCATTTGCCTTTTCTGTTTCTTCAGATGTGCATTTTACACCATCAGAAAAGATGGAACACGGGCAAAAGGGAATAAACATCTCCGTGAAACCTCAGAGTTTAACTCACACCCTTAAATGCCAGGGAGAGAAGGGAAGGGAGAACGGGGGGCAGATCCTGGGGTCGTGAGAGTTGACAGATACCGAGTTGGAGATGCTCAGTTTTCCTCTTGCCTAAGTGGTTCGGGGATTTCTCTGCAGAAACCAATGGAGTTTGGTCTAAGTAAAAATGGAAACAGTCTGTCTGAGTTATAAATGGCACTTGCTGCCAGCAGAACAGAAATCATGAGAAACGAAGCTCCTACCATCAGGAGCTGGGGGAAAGGAGTCAGCAGAAGAGAGCGCAGAGAATAGTGGTGGTTCTGTTGGGGACAGAAGCTGAGCTATGGGGACAGAAGCTGACCTAGGGAGTGTTTGTGCAACACTAATCCAGTTCTTATCATTTCCTAAAGCCCTACCATTTTTACTTAGGGCAAATGCCCATTTCCCAGCCTTGACATGCTGTTTGTAGCTCTCCTGACAGCCCAGTTGCAGGGCTCCTCTCTGCAGAGAGTGGTTCTTGGTGCCAGCCCCGTTCCCAGCACTCAGGAGGCACTGGACGTGTGGAAATATGGACTGGGAGGGACTGGGAGAGGTTGATCAGCCCAGCATGGCTCGAAGCTGTCCAAAGCCATCACTGGTCATTGCCAGCAAATCCTGGTAACTACACTACTCAGCACAGACTTCACCTTGCTAAGTTTAAGATCCTCCTTTTTTAATACACATTTCACAAAGAAATAGTACTGGGGGCTGGTGTTCAATGGTGGTTATTTGTAGGCAAGACACTAAGGAGGTTTCTCACAGCGCTGTCTCTTTGCAATTAGCAGCAGACCTGCAAAGGCAGCTCAGAAACGCTCCTCTGCTTTGTACAGAGCATTTGAGGAAAGAACTTCATTTCAGGTTTTAAGTGTAATACATGCAGCAGGTTGCAACTCCGAGAAAAAGAGAGGAGAATTAAAAGCAGAAACCTTTATTATGTGCTGGGTGTTTGTTTTTGAAAGTGCTGACTTGAGCAGTGTGAAGATGGTTTTGGTTCAGGATCAAGAAGGCACTTGTGGCAGAAGCAGCTCAGCGCTGCATGGGAACACCTTTCTCTTTGGAGGAAAGAAAAAAAGCCAGAGCTTATAATGGTGGTAGAGTCTATTCCATCAGAGAACACAGTATTAAAGGTTCACCCAACCTACTGATGGATCTTTACATTGGAAAGGATTTTGTGAAGGATTTTTTGATACTTTGGGAGGAGGGGAAGGGAATTTGATGTCCCTGTGGAGCAGGAGGCTGAGTAACTCCAATAACTTCCTACGCCATAAGGCTTTCACCCTACAGGCTCTTGAGCACGTCTTAACTTCATTACTTCCAAATAAATGAAGCTAGCAGTGAATGAAATATTAAAATACTTGGGAGCCCAGGGCATTGCTGGGCTGGGATATTTCACAGCCAGGATCGTATTCTGGGGTAGCCACGGGGCGTATTCTGGGGTAACAGACCGTGAAGTGCAATACCAAGGGCTAATGCGCAAGAAATAGAGCTGTAACTTACTTTAGGTGATAATACTTTGTATGAAGTTTGTAAACACTAGTGCAAGAGGGTGTTTTTCTAAAAGAATGCAGTGAAGTCCTGCCCAAAGTGGGGAAACATTTTCGGGAAGTTTAACAAATTGCTGTGTCCTCTGTGGAGATCCCTCCTCAAGCTGGAGCCCAGGCTGCATTTCCACCAGTGTAGTGACATTAATGCAGAGCGTGAAAAGCCGTGGACCCCGAGAGGTGGCAGTGAGCCTGTGCTGTGGAAGCAGCTATTAGTAACAACCTCTCTGGGAGGGCTCATTTGCTGTTTCAGAAGTGGCTTTGCATCCCCACATGAGGTGCAGCTTCGCTGTTATATTTGCATCCACGTGGGATGCCTTCTGTTTTTAAAAACCCTGACATTTCCCTGGCTCCAAAACGTTCAGCGTAGATGGAAACTCCGCTTCAAAAGCTGATTTGAATTAACACTGTGATATGACCAAACATTTGCCTGCCACAGAAGGTACAATGTTTTGCCTGGTCTGCAGTGAAAATACTTCAAGATGGCACGGATACGGTTATCAGACATCAAAACTGAGCAAGAAGCTCCTGAGAGAAAATCCGCCTGAGGAAGCCCACAAAGCTGCTCTGTCTGGGGAAAAAAAAAAAGTAATATATAAACCCCAACATTTATTCAATCATTCCATGGCAGCAAAACTGGCATTCTTCACTAATAGCACTGAACTGTGATTCTCACTCCTTCTGAAGGAAGGGAGAAGCACGCCCAGCGTGAGAGTCTGCCTGCCTCCCTAAAAGCATTTGCTGCTCAGAAGCTCCCGTTAATGCAGAGCTGTTAATTGTCCGACCATTAAATTACTTGGCTTCTACTTAGTCCCCACTGGGGACTAATTTTAAATTCAATTAGAGCAGAATTTAAAGGGATATAGTTGAGGGATTCTAGAAAGCTACAGAGATATGGAATCCCGCTTGATAAGATGCAGGCGGGAAAGGGGAGCTTCTCCTCTCGATTTCAGGGTTTGAAATTAGGAGAAAACTCCAAAAAAGAAATTAAATTCCCTTTGAATCCCAGTGCACAAATGAGATTCTTTTATGTTAATGACCGGTAATTTCTAATTATTTTGTTATTTCAGACCAACTATTAGTCAGCCAGAACTTAAACCAACTGATAAAACCTCCCGGAATTAAAAAGCCGTGGGGGGGTGTGTGTCAGTTCACACCTTGTTTGAGTTCTTTAGGTGCTGGCCAAGACTTCAAAGTGTCCAAATGCTGTTTCCATCATTTTCACTTAAAAGCAAGACAGAGGAGAAATCCCACTGGGTGCCCTGATTTCCTAAATACTTGTGCAACTGCAGGACATTCAGACAAGCACCAGAAGTCAGCTGGGAGACCGACTGTACTCCTTCCACTGCACAGAAACACAGCCACTTTTCTTTCTTTTAAGCTGCTGGTTGGTTTCTGGAGGGGAGTACGGGTTTGCACAGCAAGCTTTGGCTCGGGCTGATCTCACTTGGGGAGAATATTCAGCAGCCCCACCGTGAAGCTCCCTCTGACTGCTGGCACGTCTGCCCTGCAGTCACAGCTGGGATACAAGCCTTTAGGTACTTGAGCTACCATTAAAATTATATGTTAAGATATCTTTATTAAAAAAAGAAATAATTTAAATTCCCTCAGTGGAAAGTTGTCCTTGTTGGTTGAAGAGCACCTGAACCAGTCCTCATCCAGATTTTAAGTTTTGAGCCAGACTTTCAGCAAAGCCACTGAGGCAATAGGTGGAGATGGGTATTATTTATTATTTATGCTAAATGATAAACTCTTCATGTACAAAGAGAGTGTGTACTAAAGGCATAGAGCCTTCCTTGAAAGGAAATAGGTACAATGATGCTGTAGAGTTCGCTTGTAGCAAAATCTGCTTCTGGAAGTGCCATGAAGAGCTGCATTCACCTCTCTCTGCACCAGCGCCTCCAGGAGACTTTGTGCTCCTTCTGTCTGGCTCTTAGATAGGATTTCCCGGGGCTCCTAAAAGCCCCCAGGGCTCTGCTGGGAGCAGGGTAGGGGGAGGACTGGGCATGTAGACTTTGAAACTGCAGCCTTTTGGCTTCCTCATACCATAGAGAGCCCCGGGAGGTGCTGCGTAGGTCACAGTCCCTCTCTGCTGGACCTGTGGATGCTGTTGGGCCACAGTGGTCTCCACACAGAGCATCCTGCAACGACACCACGGGAGGCAGCATGCCCACCCCCGGCTCTCCTGCTCCTCCTTCTCAACCTTTTTTGGAACACTCTGATGACACGTGTGTGCTGCAGTCGGAAGCAGACGCCCCGAGGCAGAGGTGTGTCTCGGAGCCCCCACAGTGGTGTTTGGGGTGCTGTGGTTTCCCAGAGGAAGGAAGAGTGAGCCTTTCTCCTCCTGGAGCAGCTCATCAGCTGGAAAACGGGTGTTGCAGTGGTGTAAAGCACCCCAAATAGGGATCTGCCTGACCCCTGAAAAGGTACAAAGGGGCTAAGCATTGTGTATTTTAGTGTATTTAGCACATGGACTGAAGAAGGAAGCGTGGGACCTGCCGTGTGCTCATCACCATCGTGGAGTGAGCTCAAACCGGGGGGGAAAGGGAAGGAGTCTGACTAGGACACACGTGATTTTCTTTGGGTAGAGTCCACACCTGCTCCAACCCCCATCCCTCTGCAGACCAAAGGTTGTGGAGCCTGCGCAGCCCCTTCCAGGTGTCTGACTCCCGGTGGGCACGTATGCTGTCGAGGGCTTTATTCTCCTTATTTTCTCTCCATTTCATATCACTTGAATTGTCCACTTTTTCCTGTTTTGCTGCCTGTCTACATTTTTGGGAACAGAACCCTGTTTAAAGAACAGTATTTTATATTTAAAAAAAAAAGCAACAACAAACCAACACCAAATCAAAAGCCAAACAGCAAAATAACTACAATTTAGTTTAAAACTTTTTAAAGGATTCCAGTTTGATTTTTCTGGCACAAATCATTCAGAAACAGTGCTTGTCAACTCATCTGAATTTTGGATAATTACGTTTTTGCGATTTCCAATTTGCTAATCTATAGTAACTCTCCTGTGATTTTTAAAAGGCAGGAGGGGGAGTAAGGAAAGCTGATTTGCGATCAGAGTTCTCCCTGCTATAATTAACTACATCTAAAAAACCATAATTGATGCTTATATAGCTTCCCAATAGCATCTCTTGAATTGGAACACGCAGCATTGTATACTGTGCTTTCTGCTCTGAAAAGATTGATTTGCCAGCCACTATCAATCTGTTGCTAAGCAGTCAGTGACGGCACACAGCAAAGTCCTCAAGGACGACACAGAACAGCCAGAATGTTTTTCTCGGTATCAAACCTTTTCTCTTTTTTTTCTCTTTTTCTTTTTCCCCCCCGTCTCCTGAAATATTGCATCGGTTGCTCCTTAATCAAAGTATAAAAAATGTTGCCAAGGCAATGCCACATTTATTGCCACGGATGGTGGCAGACAGACCTGTGCTGGGAACTGCAAATTTTCGGACTTTCACAGCAGGCAGTGAGGTGTAGTGTGTTCTCTTGTTGTTGGCATCTTCATTTGAAACTCTGCTTTCTCCATAGGGTGGGTTGGTTGGTTGGTTGGTTGGTGGTTGGTGGTTGGTTGGTTGGTTGGTTGGGTGGTTGGTTGGTTGGTTGATTGGTTGGTTGGTTGGGGTTTTTCCATTTAGATAAGGTTAGTGAACAAGAGTAGAAGAGTCTACTCTTCTACTCTGCAGCCTTTTGGCTTCCTCATACCATAGAGAGCTCCAGGAGGTGCTGCGTAGGTCACAGTCCCTCTCTGCTGGACCTGCGGATGCTGTTGGGCCACAGTGGTCTCCACACAGAGCATCCTGCAACGACACCACGGGAGGCAGCGTGCCCACCCCCGGCTCTCCTTCTCCTCCTTCTCAACCTTTTTTGGAACACTCTGATGACACGTGTGTGCTGCAGTCGGAAGCAGACGCCCGGAGGCAGAGGTGTGTCTCGGAGCCCCCACAGTGGTGTTTGGGGTGCTGTGGTTTCCCAGAGGAAGGAAGACTGAGCCTTTCTCCTCCTGGAGCAGCTCATCAGCTGGAAAACGGATGTTGCAGTGGTGTAAAGCACCCAAAATAGGGATCTGCCTGACCCCTGAAAAGGTACAAAGGGGCTAAGCATTGTGTATTTTAGTGTATTTTGGCACATGGACTAAAGTACACTGATTTCTTTAGCTAAACTAGGTGAATCTGGCTTTCTTCATCTTGTTGGCCAAGGAGTGAAAGCATCCCTTGGAGGATCGGGCTCCCGTGTCACGAGACAAAGCATCAAAGCCCTTGCTGGGGCTGGGAGTCGGTGCCAGGAGACCCTGGAGGTCTGAAAAGGGACCCCATGTTAAACTTTCCACTTGCCTGTTGGACTTTGTAATGAGATTTTAGTAAAGAAGGTGGAGAAGAATGCCAGCTGAGTGGGCACATCTGACGTTTTGATAACCTCGTCAATACTACCGTTATTTTATTGGCTTTAAGCAGCTGCAGAACTTTCCCTCATTGTTTAGCTCTCTGTTCATTCTATTCCTGTCTTGTTGATAACAGTAAAAAGATGATGAGTAACAGTGGCAAATCAATAGAAAGGCATGTTTCTTCTGATATGACCATGAACTCAACTCTTCAAATTACATCTTAAAACTCCAGGTTCTTTATTTGATCATAAAGAGATAGGCAGGGAAAAAAACATCTGAATTTTCAGTTGTCGACTTAGGGTTTTATGAATGTATTTGTTCCCAGGTTTTCTCTCTTCTGGACTAAGTTGAATTCTATTAAAAGCAAAGCACAGCATTTATTTTAAGTGAAGGACAAGCTTTCAAGCTTCATTACGAGGGTCTGATGGACAGGTGACCACTAAGTGAACCTACGTCAGTGCCTGACCTCCTGAGCACGCACGGCGTTTGGGCTGAGCGTGTTAAACTTCAGCTGTGCTCACGGAAATTCAGATCTCAGCATTCCCTGCCTGGGACCGGGGACCTCGGCTGGGGGTGCTCGTGGGGACTTGACCAGCCTTTTCTGACCTCCCTGTTTAAGAACGCATGTTTTTACAGACTGGCTTTCAATTGGCATCTGTGCATGAATCAAACGCATAGAGGCCAATGGCCTCCCCGACTCCCTGTGTGTGTGTGTGTGTGTGTGTGTGTGCAAGGGCTGTGTCTCTGCCACGGTGAGACACACGCTCTGCCTCTCTCCCCACGGCCCGGTGGGGAACAGCAGCTGGAGGAAGAATACTCTATTTCCAGGCTAAGTTGAAGATGTGCGTTGCTGCTGGGTACCAAGGCGCTCCTGAGGTGAAGGTGGGGCCATGCAAGATGGGCACAGGCTTTGTTCCTGCACCTCCGGGGGCTCCTGGCACCGACTCCCAGCCCCAGCAAGGGCTTTGGTGCTGCACAGCTGCCTCTGGTTTCTGGTGGCTTCGAGATTAAAACAATGTTTGAAAATCTAGAAGCAATGTCAGGAATGAATAAGAAAAATAACGCCGAGTTTGGCACACTCCTGGAGAGGCTCTTTAGGAAGGAAAGCACAAGACCCACTGGTAGCTGGAAGCTGACGCTGGCAAAAGCAAATGAGGTAAAACAGATTTTCAGTCGTTCCTTCACAAAACTCGCAGCGTGCCCTTGGGCCAGTTCCCTTTCTAGGAGAAGACCCAGCTTTCTTCCCCGCTAGTCGAGAGCCAGCTGGGCTGTGCCGAGCACGCCAGGTCTCCCCGCTCTGCACCGGGCCAGGCGGGACCCTGCACCCATTCTGTGAGCAACAGAGGGGATTGTGTCCAAACATACTTGTTCTTGGGCGAATCCTGGGCGTGCTCTCACCCCGGGCTGATGCACAGCGTGTCCTGAAGCTGCCTTTGCCTGAGCGTTTCTCACTCCGTGTGGGCAGCACCGAGCTCTTGCGATGGCAGAGCCCACCCAGCGCCCACCACCGCCAGGAGATCTTCCTTCACCAGGTTTCTTACCCCCGACGGGATGGAGCTTCCTCGTGGAGACTGGCTGGTTTCTGAGAAAAGACAGCCATCAGGATGCACCTCTGAAAGAACACCAGCTTTCAGCTCATCCTTGGAAGATTGGGGTTTTTTCCCTACTGTTTGTATGTCATTAGAAACTGAAAATAACAACAAAAGGCTTTTTGTAAATAAGTTGACCCGTTTGGCTTCAAAAACACTTTTGAATAAGATTAAAAGGGACTGAAAAAACAAGACCAGAATGTACTCAACGGGGGACAGAAATCAACTGCTCCAGCCGATGGTGCTGGACCCATGGGAATGTCAGGACTTGGAAAGTGTCTTCCAGCCTCTAACCTGTGCAACTTGAGCTCTGTCGTTCTTACTTTACCAAATTACTCCATTCCTGCAATATTGGGACAATCATTTTTCCCTGTTTTTATTTCACTGAATTAATTCTGAGTAGTTTTCCACAGTGATTTAATATTTGCTGTTCTGACTGTAACAGCTATGCTTGTAGGTGAAAAAAACCCTCATGTTGTGTTGCCAAAAGAAGAAATATAAGCCAGACTGCTTGTGTTAATATTTGCATTTGAAAGTACAAAGCTGAGTTTTCTCCAGTACTAGACACTTCTCTAGTAGTAAAAGTGCCCGAGAACAACATTTCCTGGGTAGAGGAGAGGATGCAAGAAATACTCACGGAAAATGCCACTTATTCAGTGATATGTTCAAAACAGAGAGTGCTTGGAAATGTCAGCCCTCTGCTCCACAGCGAGAAGAAGTTGTGCTGTGGTCCTACGCCCTAGGAGGATTTCCCATTTGCCTTTGGCTGCCATGGTCAGCTTTTCCAAAGCAATCACCTAACGCTGCCGTGGCGCTGGGGCTGCCGGGCTGCCCGGGGCTGCTTGGCTTTGGCTGTTTCTCCCCTCTGCAAAGGGGTGAGGAGCTCTGGTGCGTTTGCTGACTGTCCTGGGTTTGAACGTGGCCCTCTGTAAAAAGGTTGTTATTTCCCTTTTGGGACTTGCAGACTCTGATCCTCTCTTGGAAGGATGACACAGGACTCACTTTTGCATTCCCTTTTTTTCCTAAGAAGAACCTGTGTTTTGGTTTCTATTTCAAATTGGTCCCTCTTACAGTGGGGGGACTTTCTGACTGGCTGGACCCTGCAGCAAACACGTACTGGAGGGCAGAGAAATGTTCCTTCCTGCACAGCACTGAGGTGTAGAACAGTGAACCAGGGAGGAGGTGATGTCTCCTGGCAGGAGCTCTGTGGGGCTCTATCACCAACCACCTCCTCCCCGGCCCCCGGAGCATTTCTATTGGTGAAACTGGGACTGAATTGGGGCAAACAAAGGCATTTCTGTGGTCCGTGGAGTATCTTGGCACAAGGAGCTGCTCCACCTTCTCTTTCCTGGGAAGAGCTGACTGGAAGTGAGGGCAGGGCTCCTTCCACCTGGGAAGGGGCAAAAATTAAGCAACCCTTGGGGGTGCTTGAGGGCTGCTGGAGAAAGGGGGAAGAGCTGCATGGATGTTATGTGGGGAAACCCGTCCAGCTGGAGGGTGGCTGGGTCGAGATTTTTGCATCCTGAAGAGAATTAGTACTTAATACCTTAATCTGCCTTTCCCTGGGGCTTTAGCTGGCCTTCCCCTGGCTCTGCCTTCCTTCTGGGGTCACTGCTTTGAAAGGCAATGGGGAGCTTTTTCAAGCAGGGGGCAGGAGGATCCCTGGCTTCGATGGGACTTTGTAGGCAACTGCGACTGGCTGCTCAGAGCCCAGTATCGCTCCTCGGCTTCTTGACAAAGTGATAATACCCCAGAGTAGAGATGATGGGTTTTGCGTGTCACATCCTCTGAAATATATTGCTGCTATTAAAGCAGCTGTAAAAATAAGGGCTAGACGGCTAGAGATTGCAGTGCTCTCTTTTCGAGCTGTCTACAGAGAAGCTTTTCCTGTCTCCTGGTTTCCCCCCCCTCCTCCTCCCATCCATGCAGGGTCAGGCAGTGCCTGAGGAACAGCCCATCCCAGGCCAACGCCTTGGGCCAGCTCTCCCCATCCTGCGGTGGGAACTGGGGGTGCATGGGGACCTGGAAATGGGTGGTGGCTTGGACTTTTCTGAGAGCTGTGCTGCTGGGGTGCCATCTCATCACCCGGCAGACAGGAGATGATGGGAGAGTGCCTGTGTAAATACAAACTGGTGTCAGAGGTGGTGCCAGTAGATGGCACTCAAGAATACACAGCCTGATACTGGGGTTGGGAGGACCTACTGCTCTACAGGGGAGGTGGTCTTCTCCCCCTGATGCCCGCTGGCTGCTGTGAGGAGCTGTGGAGGGACACAAGCTGTGATTTAACCCCTCTGTACCCAAAAGACTTGGGGTCTGAGGTGCCCTGGGCTGTTTGGAAGCAGGGCGGAGGTGATGTGTGGTGGTGCTCAGTGGTCCAGCCACTGTGTCAAGAGATGCTGGCACTTGCACCCTCCTCCACCCTGGAACACCCAAAGGGGTAGTGATGCTGAAATGCTTTTTTCAGCAATGGGGAAAAATAGGTAACTTATTCGTCAGAGGGTTTGTGGTGATCAAAGGGCAACTTTAAATGGAGACCTGGTCAAATGCTACTGCATGTGTGCTTGGCATCCCCTTAAACCTCAGCATGGGCACAGCTCTTCCAGCTCTGTGTGGCGAGTGTGTCCCCGGGAGTGTGGCTGTGGCACTGTAGGGTTCACTCGCCCATCTCCAGCACAGGTCTTCCCCAGCTCTTTAGTGGTGTCTCTACCACGTCTCTCCATTGGCAAAGCAGTTCTGTCGGTATGCCCAAGACCAGGACATCCTTCCCACCCTGGCTTGTGTGTCACCGGCTGCTTGGGCTGCTCCTTGTCCTTGAGGCCAGTTTCTGCACGGTTCCTTCTGCACCGACCCCACAGCGAGTGACCTGCCGTGACCAGCAGCAGAGACACGGGCTGTGCCCATTGGAACAGGGCAAGACACTTCCCAAGCTACCTCCAAATCCCTCCTAATTTGCCTCGAGCGTTTATCATTTGGACTAGTAACATAATAATTGTTGTGTGGTTTGATGTAATTCATATTCTTTCTTTTAAAATGTAATTTATTTATTTGACAAATATTTCTTTTGTTGGTAATCTCGCTCCGTGTCACAATAACCAGAAGAGGAGACTTGCGGGGTGAAACGGTGCTCCGGGTTGCATTGATTCAGCCATTAGTGTCATGCTTGTCTTGAGTTTTGTAATTCATACTCATTAACCTGAAAATGTTCTTGCAATTTTCTTCTCTGAGACTAGTTTTAAAGTACAAAGGCAGCTTCTTTTCTTTCCAAGGAATCTGAGAGCAATTGTCTCTTGTAAGGCGCTAAACAAGAAGGGGGAAGGCTGAGAATCACTAGATGGTATTTAAATGATTAAGTTTATCATTTGTTCAAATTCTCGATCACAGTGGTGTTTGTCTGGTTTACTTCAGCTGTTTGAAGAACTGGACTGAATGGCTGTATCAAAAACCAAACCAAACCCTTCAGCTAACTTGGCGCTGCCGAACTGCAGTAGCTGGTAACTAAGTCGTGTGGTGCTGTAGTTACAGGCTGGCCCAGTTCCACCAGCGGTGAGGAAACTGGTCTCTGTTTCACAGGGCTTTGCACAGTTCATAGCACCCTGCACTGTCTGTGCGCCCGCTCACAGCCCAGCATGCAAGCACAGACTCATTTTAGGATGAGGACGGGTAGATCAGACCCAAGCGATAGCAGCCAAGCCTCTGCAGGCAGCTGTGAGGGGTTCCTTGCAGATCTGGGGTGCTTGCTGCCATGCCACACTGGGATGTTCGTGGCTGTGCTCCCTGTGCTGCACTGGGAGTCCCTCTGCACCATCATCCAGGCTCTCCTCTTCACCAGGACACCACACCTATGTCCTATGAGAACAAGCTGAGAGAGTTGAGGGGCTTCAGCGCGGAGAAGAGAGAGCTCCAAGAAGACCTTGGAGCTGCTTTCCAATATCTAAAAGTGGCTTGGGAAAAATGGAGAGGGACTCTGGATGAGGGAGGGGGGCCATAGGAGGAGAGGGAAGGGGTGGACACTGAAAGAGGGGAGATGGAGCTGAGATGTGGGGAAGAACTTGTTTGGTGTGAGGGTGGTGAGAGCCTGGCCCAGGTTGCCCCAAGAAGCTGTGGCTGCCCCATCCCTGGAGGGGTTCAAGGCCAGGTTGGAGGGGGCTTGGAGCAACCTGGTGTGGTGGGAGGTGTCCCTGCCCAGGGGATGGCAGGGGGTGGCACTGGGTGAGCTTTAATGTCCCTTTCAACCCAAACCATCCTAGGAGTCCCCCATGCTCAGTAGCTGGAAACCACCCCCGTCTCCATTGCAGGAAACGCGACATCCCCCAGCCCGAGAATGCAGTTTATTTTGAAATGTGTGATGAATTCTTGCAATAAATACCCAGCTTCTCTCTTGACACACTCTGACCAAAGAGTGTCCCTTTTCCAGCTCAGATGCCATACATCCCGCGCACAGGGACCCCAGCAGCCAGTGAAGGGAGACCCACAGCCAGGCACGGGACCTATGCCCAGAGGTGTGGGGCATTGCTCCTCCAGGAGAGGTGCCCATCACTGGGTCAGGCAGGAGCAGAGATTTCCTCCATGATCCGAGCCATAAATTGTTCTTCTGGAGGGAGGTGGGAAAACTCAGGTGCCAAAGTGTGTCAAGTGTTTGGGTGGTTGTTGTCTCCCAGGTAAAAGGCTGACCTTGTTTAATTCATATACCCTGACTTTGGAGAAATAATTTCAACTTATTTGCTCTCCTACCCCAGGCCCCTTTTTGGGGGCCAGGTTAGAAGCTCATCCCTCCAAATAGTAACCCGATAAGCTACAGCATAACCCAGAATGAGAATGTATTTCTTTCGTGTGTTAACAGTAAGAAAAGACCAGTCTGACTCACTGGACTCTCATTTCCTCGGTGAGCGCTGGCATCAGTCCTGCAGTTCCTTGGGGTTTTGCACTGAGCATCTGTGAACTTTTTCCTAGTGGAAGGGTTTCTTACAAATGAAATATTTAATTTGTGTATGCAGGTCCCTTTTAATACAATCAAGCTCTCTATTCAGGAAAGTAGATCTGATGAAACATCCCATTTCAGCGAGGGCAATTTAGGCTAGACATCAGGAAAACCTAGCTAATGATTAAAATAGTGAGGGACTGCTCCGGGCTGCCAGGAGAGCTTAAGGAAACTCCATCATGGGAAGTCTTTAAGAATAAGTTTGGCAGCGATTATCAGGAATGATTTAGCTATAATTGATCTTGACTTGGAGCAAGAGAACAGACTGGATGATTTCTTCTTTCTTGTTTTGCATGATTTCCAAGAAACTCAAAAAAAACCAACAAAACCCAACAGTTGAATTGCGATGGTTCAGTATTACCCAATGTTCCTTTCCCTCTTTCTAAGGGAATTTTTTACTAAATTTCAACCGAACGTGCAAATAGTTGAGCACACTTTGTAATTTATGTCACATGGCAAGATCTAAACCTCTGGAGGATGTAGCTCCACCTCCCTAAATGTTCAAATATTTTTCCTTCTCCTCTTGTTGCTGAATAGGTTTGTGGCATCGCGAAGAGCCACCTCGAGCTGGTGCTGCTCCAGGGCCACCAGAGCCTGGGGAGCTGTACTGAGCAGAGCAGCAGCCACCTCACAGGGCAAGGCTCAGCCAAAGCCTTTTATTTCCACAAATAAGAATTAGAACAGAAAGGGGTTTAAGCAAATATCATTCAGCTGAACTTAAAGGAAGAGCTGAGCATTCAGAAAATGACTCATTGTGCAGGCGAAGAGCACGCACTACCTTGAGATGTTGTCTTTGGGGCTGCTTTATTAAACATGGGAGTGAACTGACTAACAGCAAAACTGAGGCACAACGCTGATGCTGTCTTTGACCTTTAAAACCTTGGTGAAATTTATAATTTCCTCATTTTCTAATTTAAAAAAGCAATAATATTAGTCAGTCTTTATATTTGCTTCTCCGGACTCAATGAACTTAGATCGATATGTATATGCAACTTTGTGTGTTCAAAAGCAGTATTTTAGCCTTGTGCATTAAAATGCATTAAGAGGCCTCCAGAAGATGTAAAATGTCCAGATTGCTCCCTGTTTCTCCAGCTGCAGTGCTGGACAGGAGGCAGCAATCTGGCAATGACCGCCTTTCACACCCGAAACTCGTGTGTACGGGCTTCCTGACTGTTCGGAATAACCAAATAACCCCCAATCACAACAAATAGTGCGTGCTTTCCCTGAAACGCATTTCTCATTCCTTTCAGACACTCTATTTAAGCTGGTTCTAGTTTACATTTTACTCTTCAGAGCAAAATAGCTTTACCCTGCTCCCAGGGACAAGTGTTTATCACCTTCCTCACAGGTTTTGTGTGTGCCCCGAGGCTGCCCAGATGACCGTCTGCTGCAGAGACAGGACACGGAGGTCCTGCCTGGGTTCCCTGCCCCATCTGGCAGGGGATCTCTCACTAGCCACGTCTCTTCTGTGACAGGAAAGCTGGTGGCGATGAATGGATTCTAGCTTTGAGGAGCAGAAGCCAAAACCTGCTGAAAAGCCAAAGCTGGGGTCGATGGACATGTGGAAGTGGGAAACTTTGGGTGTGATTAGTTTAAAGGAGCCCACATGGCTGTGGAAAAGGGTTGTGCTCTTGGTGAGCATTTGGCTGGGCAGGAGATGGCCTTTTGGTGGCACAGGGTAGTCCTGTGCAGTGGAGGCTTTGCAAGCCTGAGACAAGGACCAGTGAAATCTGCAGTACCACTGCAGATACACACCCGTTAATATTTCCTGATAGGGATGGGCCAAAGCTTGAGTTACTTTCCAAATCCCCGTGACTTTGCAGGTTGGAATTAAAATAGAATATTTATGCAAACCACACAACTGATTTTGGCTTTAGGATGTGAAAAACTTGCCTGATGAGCTTTTGCCAAATAAAACCACCCTGGGTTTTATTTTGCGGCAGCTTTTCCAGGCGAGGATACTTTTCAGCAAATGAAAACCATTGGCCCAGGCCAGGCCAAAAAGGAGGGAAGAGTGAGCAAAGGTTAAAACCATGAACTTTAAAAACATTGAAATCCACCCCGATATCAGTTCACTGGATCCAGTGTAGATCTCTCTCTGACACTCATGAACTCGCAGCCAAGATCACGTGAGAGCAGCAAAACTCGTTTCCCACCTCAAAGGTGTCTCACCGTCCTGAAAGGCGGCAAAAAGTGAACAATTAGTAACAGTTTTGTGCAAAACCCTTTCCTTGCTTTTTTTAGTGAATGCCTGTCTGCAGTAGGCAATGGCCATCTCGAATTTGCCACCGGGAGCGGGAGGACCAGTATCAAATGGGCTTGGTACTTGTAAGATCAGACCTCCAGAAATGCTCAGTCTGCACCAAGTCCCGTGGTTACCCGGCTACGTCAGACCCGGATTTTCTCCATTCACAACATACGTTCAGCACAGAGAATCTATGGAGAGAAGAGCCTGAGCTGATGGTGAGGATGCAGCTCTCTCCACTTCTCATTCAGGTCTTTAATACGGTATTTCTGGCCAAATCAACAGGAGCTATGCACTCAACAGCTCCAGCCACGCAGTTTCAGAGCCTTCAAGGGCCCAGTCAGTTGAGAGAGCTAAAGGATCAGCATCCCTCATTATTTCTCATTAATTGTGCACAAATGACTCAAACTTCCCTGCCGGCTCTGTGGACACCTGCATCCTTGCACAGGCAGTGGAGGTGCAGGAAGAGCAGAGCTTTGAAGGCATCAGGCATGTTGCCCCAATCCCTCCTCGCTATAAACAGCTTTTAAAGACACCAGAAAGGTACAGCTGTTTCTTCTGGTGGTCTGTTTGCCTTCAAACTGGAAATACAATCAGAAGAGGTCTGTGGTTAGGTCACTAAGGTAGGCTTCTGCTCCTGGCTGTGGAGCAACACAAGAGAGATCTGGAGGGGCTGGAGCGAGTGCAGAGGAGGGACACGGAGCTGGGGAAGGGCCTGGAGAATAAATCTTATGAAGAGTGATTGAGGGAGCTGGGACTGTTTAGTTTGAGGAAGAGGAGGCTGAGGGGAGACCTCATCCCTCTCTACAACTGCTTGAGAGGACATTGCAGAGAGGTTGGTGCTGGTCTCTTCTCACGGGCAATGAGCGATAGAAGGAGAGGGAATGGCTGCAAGCTGCAGCAGGGTAGGGTTAGGCTGGACATGAGGCAAGAATTCTTCCCAGCAAGAGTGGTCAGAGCCTGGAATGGGTTGCCCAGGGAGGGGGTGGAGTCCCCATCCCTGACTGTGTTTCAGAGTGATTGAGATGTGGTGTTGGGCGATCTGGTGTAGGGGAGAACTTTGTAGAGTGGGGCTGATGGTTCGACTGGATGATCCCAAAGGTCTTTTCCAACCTGGATGTTTCTAGGATTCTATAAAGAATAGCAGGGATTCTCTATAAAATGCTGCAGCCAGGCATTAGTTGTTTTTCAGAATTTAACTTCAGCTACTCCTTATCTCTCAACCTGCAAAAAGATAAGCATTTAAAAAAAAGACTTTTCTTCCATTACTTTTCCTTAGAATTCACCCTGAAGTTTAAGTCTCCCTTTCCCCATTTCTCAAGGTAAAATACTCCCAGGCAAAAGAGCAAGGAGTGACCTAGAAGCTGACAACGTGTCAGTGCCTTGCCTCTCGTGAGATGGGTGTGCTAGGGCTTTGGCATTGCAGAATGGTTAAAGGCACTCAGATACGGTGAAAGAAATGATGAAACCAGATGTCAGATTGATTGAAACCACTTCTACTGATTCATACTTTTAATGTATTTCTCGGTCCTGGTATTTCATTGCTGTGTATTTCCCCCCTGGAATTCATTATGCTGTGTGTGTGTGACATCCCTGCTAGCAGCTGTGGAAATGATTGTGTGATCACTAAAAACCGTAGCTTTAGGTGAGAAATGGGCAACAGGAACAAGGAAAGTATTAACGTACACATTTCTGTCCTCATATACATCTTGTTAGTGCAGAGGGAAGGAATGAAACCCTACAGAGTCATGGAATAATTTCAGTTGTGAGGGACCTCCGGGGGTCTGGAGTCCATCCTCCTGCTCCCCTGAGGTCACCTTGCTGGGGGTCTGGCCCAAAGGCAGTCCCTACTGCGGTGTCTGTGAGCCACTGCCAGCTGCTCGAGACACCCATGGCTCCTCTTTGCACCTGCAAAATGGAAAATTGCAATCATCAACCTGTCTGAAAGTCTTTACTGTCCCCTCCGGCTGTGAGAGTATCTTATGAACGACTAAATTTTCTATGTGCCGGAGCGATCTGCCGGTCTGCGCCACGCTTAGCGAATGTGCACCTTCCTCTCCTCCCTCCCCACACCACGGCTGGCCCAGCTTGCCTTTCCTGCTCCACACAGAGCTGTGGCCAGCGCTCCCCGTGACGGGTGCTCACAGGGGACCCAAGGGAGCCTCGGAGGAGCGCTGAGCTGCTTCTTCCCCACCTCCTCGGGACTGAACTCCAGGGCTCGCAGCATCCCGCTGACATTCCCTCTTCTCCGGCTTAGCTTGGCCGAGAGCTTCATGAGCCTGAGCGAGGTTCGGGTTTGTGATCGTATCCAAAAGGGGAGATGTTGTGCCAGGGTTTTGCTATGAAAATTGCTCACAGCTCCATTGACTGGCTGTGCTGCCTCTGCAGCATCAATTCTATCCCTGGCTGACACCTTTGATTTTGGAAGTTGTCTCCATTTTCCAGAGAAAACTATGTACATTAGCTATTTTTGGATAGCGTATATTTAATCTCCTGCAAGAAATGGAGCAATTCACTTGTTCCTTATTTCCAGAGCCATTACATTTCTCTTGGTGACAGCTCCAAGGAACAGAAATCCTTAACTTGTTTAATGTCTTCATTTGGGTGATCGAAAGACACCCAACCAAAGATGCCATTCTGTGCTACTGTGAGGAAAAGAGCATGCAGCACCTGCTCGGCAAAGCAGCTTCTCTTTCATCTTGGGTAGAAGGGAATGTGAAAAAGGAACCGGTTTTTGGACGGTTCCTGTGTCTTCTTCGAAGCCAAATTAAAATGCTACTGACTCTTCATCATTTTCTCCGGTCGTTCTTTTATTTTATGTGTAGTTGAGGGTAAACTGTGGTCTTTGCACCATGTAAAGTGTGTTTAGACTCTTTGCTCGAGTGAAAAATGAGTTGTTCTCTGTGCCAGCACTGAAGTGTGCAGGGAGAAATCTGGGACAGTCACGGGGGCTGCCAACGGAAACAACCCATGGAAGAGCTGACTGTGGTTAATTGAAAACACATAAAGCCGAGGCAGATATTGCGAGTTCCTTGTGATGGAAGAGCGACCGACGGCAAGCAGCGAGCTCAGATGGGCTGCAGAGCACGGCCCGGGGGATGCTCTTGCCCCGTACACGTGTCCCGGGGAGGCTGGGCTGCTGCGGTCACCGACGCGGTGGGCGCTACGAGGAGTCGCAGGGGCGTCTCTCGGCTCAGGAGGCGCAAACCTTGCTGGAACGCTCCCAGTTCGGCAACCCGCAGCCCGAAAGCAGCTGCCCCCAAGTCCTGGCGTGTTTGCAATTTTGCTTAAAAAACGATCATTCTTTTAAAACAAGGTACAGCAGCGGCAGCGGGTGAGGAGCAGGCGGGGCTCTGCTGGTCGGGGGCTGCTGCAGCGTGTGCGGGGGCTGTTGGTGGCCGCCGGGAACGGCCCTTTCCTGCGGTGCGGGAGGAAGGAGATCCTCATCCTCACCGGGGCTGTGCCTGTGGGCTGAGGCCGAGCGCAGGGAACTCCAGATGAGATTAACACCGCTTAGGTGAAAACAGCAGCGGGCAGGATCTGGATTTGGGTCCAAGGTAAATAACGGGTTGAAACAAGGTAAAGAACACAGGGTCATGCCACTGGAGCGGTGTGAAATACCAGCTCTGTTACAGGCTGGGCACTGGTGGGAGAGCTTTAACGAGGGGACAGAGGGCTGAGGCACAGGCTACTGCTGTTTGGTCTGGTACAAATTAAAGTGTTTGTTCATATATAGTACAGTTTCACACACGGCAGTGCTTAGTCAGCAGTTTTGGGTTGGTTAGTGGAGATTTTTTTTGGTTAATGCCAGCTGTTTCCCAAACTGTTTGAAAAACACAAGGAGTTTGCAGAAGCCCCAGCAGCAGCTGTTCCAGATGCAGACTCACCCGTGACACGGTACCTTCGGTCCCATGAGGTGACACTGGTGGTTGCAGGACCCCTCGAGGCGTCTCTAAGCTGGTGGTCCCGTGAGGGTGCAGAGAGTCAAGAGGGCAGGGGTGGCCCATGGCAGCCCACTGCTATCACAGCACCTTTGGCGGCTCTTTCTCTGCTCCAGCTCCCTTGCTAAATATAAAAAAAGAACAGCCTTGCCTGTGACTTCTGCTACCTGACAGCCAGTTAAAGGATCTTTTCAGACCCGTTTCTGTCCTCCAGCTTCCAAGGAACATGCCCCGGATCACGCTCACAGCCCACAAATCCCCCAGGGGCTTGTTTGCTTTGGCTTTGCTTCCCCTTCTACTGTACTTCCCACCAGAGCAAGGTGTCCTCAGCCGTGGATGCACGGAAAGGTCATCGAGCAAAGTGACACTTATTGTTTGAGAGTTTTGATAGCAAATATTATTTTCCTTGCTGGCATCATCCACTGTAGGATGGAAAAACAAACGAAGGAATGTTTTACCATCCCTTAGAAAGTGACACTGTCTATTTAATACTGTACCCTGGTGAGAAGTCCTGGGAGAGAACACCACCATCACTGGGAGAGTGAAAGAAGGAGTTGTTGAATAACCTCTGGATTTCTAAACCTAGCTACCATTAGTGGAGAAAAATGAAAAGCATTAATAAAATAGGTTTCTGATATCTTTCTTTCCAAACTAAAGGGCTTCTAGAAAGGTCAGCACTGTCCTGTGACCTCAAAAATCGTATGTGTCGGGACAGACATGAAATTTGGGGGTGTGTGGGAGCAACCTCACTGAGTGCATTTTTTAGCCTGGGCAGTGAACCCACAGGATGGACCTGGAGATAAATAAACAGAATAACCAGAGGCTTAAATTCTCACTGAGAAAGGGGCATTTTTTAACTTGACTCCTTTTCTTTCTGTCTCCATGTCTCACACACGCAGGGGCATGTTTTTCCAGATTTCTAATTGACTCTAAATTCATCTGATTGAATAGAAGCCCCCAAAATAAAGACAGCTGCCATTTCTCTGCCCAGCATTTACCAGCCCTTTGGTGTGAGAGGTCCCTAACGCCTGTGCCGTTCCGCTCGCACATCTGCTGCTAGGAACTGCTTCCAGCGGGAAGTCATGAGCTGTGTATTCTCTATGGTTACCCACAACACAGGAGCTGGACGACAAAACCCTTCAGGCCAGAGGGGCAATTCACCACCTCACAGTCACAGGAAACACATGTCAGGTTTTTTAAAACCAGCACAAATACCCACGCTGAGCCATTCCCCTGCCGCTGCCCTTCCCTTTCCATCGTTCCCTGCCCCTCCAGCTCCCAGCCCCGTGGCAGTTTGTCCCTCTCCTGGTTCACCCTTCCCTCCATGCAGCTTTCCCTGAGCTTTGTCCCTTCCCGTGGGAGCGGGGGCAGCTGGCTCCCTAAGGTCCTCTCCTGATGACTGGTTTGGATCCGATTTTCCCGCTGGCGATGAGTGGCCAAATGTTGGGGCCGCCCAAAGCTCGCACCCAACGCAACGACATCCCCCTCGTGGATCTGCGCTTGGTCATGTGAGAGCACGGCTTTTGCTTGGCTCACATTAGCAGAGAAAATGGCAGTGTTATGGGAAATCGATGTGATTATTCCTTTGGGGATGAAATCACGCCTGCGTTTAGGAAACCACCACAGGCTGCTGCTCTCCCACGGCAGGAGGCTTGTCGCACCCCTGGGACGGGAGGTGACCGAGCTGTGCTGCAGAGAGCAGCACCATCCACCCTCCCTCGGCAACTCGACATCTTCTCTCGCTCAGCCCTGAATTACAGGTCATCCTCGTTACCATTAGGAACCCCAGAATGCTCCACAAGTCCCGTTAAATGGCATTTGTCAGCGCTCTCTGAGGTGAGAAGTCGAAAGCTTGGATCACAAGGGGTTGGTAAGCTGTAGTTCCCTTTGTACTGCTGGTCACCTCTCATCTTCAAATGGTTTTACTGTCAGGTGAGGAGGGTCACCTGGCCCTAAGGTAGTCTGTAAGGCTTACACTCATTTATCAACCCGTGTTTACAGTGGGTGGATGCCACTCTTTGGGACTTCTGACACTGAGAAGTAATGCGAGACAGAACAATTCTTTCTTGCCAAGAAATTATTCTGAAAATTCAGAGGAGCAAGAATTTAATGATCTGAGTTTTGTAATTCCCACTCCCCCTCTTCCCCCCTCTCCTTAAAGTGCTAGAACTTGTGTGAACAATTCACAGCAAAACTAGACAAGCATTGTGTGCTGCTTTACAAACATTTATAGAAGACCCAGAACATCTAGAATTGGGGACCTAACCCTCCCCTGTGGTGGAAAAGGAGACTAAATTCTGGCTAATTTTAGTTGTGTGAATTTGACTATTGGTTCCCTACAGTGGTACCACAGTGATGGTGCTGAGGCTGGAACAGAGCCCATCTCAAAGCATAAAATATTAGATAATACACCCTTGCAATTGTTGCCTTGTTGAAAAGCCATAGAAGGGTTGACGTGGTCAGCCTGAGCTGTAGGTGGAGAATTTTGGTCTAGTAGTAAATATTAAGTAAGTAGGAGAAAAAGCTGTCTCTTAAATAGGGATCATTTACACAGAAAGCTCAAAATCTGACTTCTGTTTGGCTCCTGTCTTAGAGACATTTCTAGAAACACAAATTAATGGACTGGACCGGGCCTGGCCACAGTGCAGAAGTGAAATCACTTCATGTAAAACCACTAAAAGGACGGCTTTTAGCAAGAGGTGCCTGGATTATTCTGGTCTGGCCTCTCGACAGGACTTTAGGGAGACAGCGAGGTGGCTGTTCATTCCCTTTCGCTGCCCGGGCACAAAAGGTGTTTGTCCAAGGAAACACAGTGGAGCAGTTGCTGCGGCCGACATCCCTGTTCTGTCCTCTGGGAACTGCTGGAATTTACACAGAAAGGTCAAATAAATAATGTAAGCATCTTCTAGTCCTTAGTTCTGCTTGATTAAAAAGGATCAGATACTAATTAGTGATATTACTTGGGCATATCAAATGGTTTCCAGTGGAAACCACAGAAATCTAAGTGCTTTATTACCAGAATGGGAAAGTGTTTATTTTTCGTATAAAATGAAGCAGCTCCTCAGAACTTGCACCTGCATTTGTTGGGAGGAAGAACTGTTTGCAAATCCCCCATAATGTTTGTGGCCACCTTTAGGTCTGGCTTCCTCAAGAGTCTGAACCGGCATTTTGGGGGCAAAGCTCTGAATCCGAGGAGTTCCTGCAGCTCTTTCCCTTGCTCGGGGCAGTGAGGTTAGAAATGGCAGCCTCCAGCCAGTTGCCCCAAAGTTCTCACCGGGCAGAGGGTATTTTCGAGTGTCCATCACTCTCTGAAGTTATGCTGGTGTCCATGAGAAGAACAATTGATCTCCAGTTTCCCCATCTCTCATCAGATCCTCCTTCGACTTGTAATGTTTTATCAGCAAATACATTGTTCAGATCTTTGCTGAAAACCTTGTTAACTACTTACTCCTTTGTCATTTTTGACATTGTACAATTATTGTTTTAGAGGAGAAGTGGTTGGGTTTTTTTTCCATCCAGACTGTGTTCAGTGTTCTTAAATATATGCTTTATTCTCCCATACGTGTGTAGTGTGGCATGAGCCACAAGATTACAGGGCTTCCATGACAAAGCCTGCCTTAAAGTGCTTTCCTGAGGTGATGCTTGTATAACTACTAATCTCTAGTCATAACAAATGTCTTTTTTGGGTACCAAAGCAAACCAGCAGGCAGCTGTAGGTATGTTGTGTGCCTGAACGCCAATGGCTGCCCGTGCTGAGGTGTGCTCTGCAGCAGCTGGGAAAGTACCACACTGATTCCTTTTGGGGACAAAGGTTTGATTAAGCTGCTTGTTTTCGGTTTTGCCCTTACACAATGTGAGAAACTATAATAGTAAATTCAGTTGGAATGAGGTGCAGCTGCACCACTTGGTTGTGCTCGAAAAGCATGGTAAAAATTGCTGAGGAAGAGAAGCGGGTACCCAGCACAGGGGACAACCGTGCTCCGGGGGTGCTCTGGGAGCACCAGGCTCTCACTTCTCCCCCAGTGTTTCAGATCGGGCAGTTTATGGATCACGTTCACCCCCTGTGAGTGGGGCACTGGCCCAGACGTGGCTCCCTGCTGCTCCCCAAGCTTCTGGATGGCAGGAGAGCAGCAGTTCTGACCATCCTACAGGCTTCTCCTGGTGGGTCAGGAATGGTGTTGAGTTATGTGGTGAAGGAGAACGCACAGACGTTCAGAGGAGGAAAATCATTTTCCCCTGAGAGCCCTGTCAGTGGACACCAAACGCCAAAGAGTTTTCATAAAGCCCTTGCCTGAGCTTGGGCATGGCCAAAGGGTTTAAACCATTTTAAAATCATGGTCATCCCGGTTCTCCACGGAAAGCGAGGAGCTACAGGAAGATGAGCTCTGAGGAATTAACGCTGCCTATGGAGAGACCACCCAGGCAAACATGCAGCCAAGGTTTGGGCCAGGTCTACCTTACAGACTGTTTCTGGCAGAGCCGTGGTGGGCACAGGCTGGTGGCCCGTGCTCTCTCACCAGCAGAGCAGGAGCAGGCTTTTTTGGAAATATATAAGAAGTTGACTTTTGTTTTCATTGGACCCTGGAAGTGTCTTTGAGAATCATTGCCATGATATTGTTTATAAAAGGAGAGGTACCCATATATGAAGTATGGAAATATTGCCACACTATAAATACAGGAGCTGGGTTGAGCCCGAGATCCTCTTGAGTATCTATGGGATGTTGCCATTCTGCTGACATATGGTAATGTTTTCTCCCAATAATCTCCTGCAGAAGTGGTTCTGGGCCAGCTACTCATACATTCAAATTCCATAAAATATATAGCAGAGTTTATAAAGTTATTAGAACAAAAATGTTTTAGGAGATCTCATTTCATTGTACAATATGCGGCTTCAGCAAAAGAAATCTGTAAACAGATATTTTAGCTGAATACAAAACTCTGTCTAATATTTACTCTGACAATCCTAATGGTGGATTTCAGCCAAAATGTTTGTGCAGCTTCATGCCTTAAGGTTTCTACTTCAGATTTACAGCTGAATGTTTTCCTGTGTGATGGATGATTATTTAAAACTGCTGCTCTCTCCGGTCCTCAAAATGCCAAAAGACAGGTTTTTTTGTTGCAGGCTGTAAGTTAGCTGCAGAGCCAGCCTCTGCCTGCGCTTCTTGTCAGTGTCTGCAGGCGGGGAGCAGATCTGGGAGGCTGCCCTAAGCACAAGCACCAGGACAGGATCGGGTCCTTCAGGGCTCAGTCAAAGAGTCGTAAAGAATATTAATGTACGTCTAATAAGGAACGGTGTCTGCTAAAGCAATCAAACCAGGGCACCACCGGAATCTTTATGGCAATTAAAAGTCTTTTGCATTAAAATTGCTCTCTGCCGTTGCTGCCTGCACAAGGAGCCCTGGCATCAAGCCTGGGTAAAAGTCAAATGAAAAAAAGCTTCATCTGCCTCTGAGTACGTGGGGGTGTCTCTGAAATCCACAGGATGCTTCAGGAGAGAGGTACAAACAAGTCACTAATAACCGGCTTGTCAAGGCAAAGCTAATCACCACAATTAGCCCATCTTTGTGGAATGATTAGTCTCAGGGTTGAGCAGACCCCTATCACATCCAACGTTCCCAACCCTTTGCCATAAGCAAAGCCCATAATACTCTCCTGTGGCATCAGCGGTGGCAGCTGCTGTCCATCCTTCGGTGCCAACATGAAACTACTCCGTATTCCATCTGCACAAGCCAGGTTGATATAAAATGATGTGAGAAGTGTGAAAAGAAATAGGTTTTTAAAGTTAATTTAAATAGAGTACCCTTTTAAAGGCCGGGGGAAGCGCTATTGCACGATGGGGAGCAGTTAGTGCAATAATGGAGCAGAGGCAGTTATGGAAATTACTTTGGTCATTAAACATTTATGCTGAATATAACCCCTTGCTCTCCCCACCAGTGGCTGGTGCACCTCAACCGCTCGCATCACTTTCGTGACCAAGGGTGAGTTTATATTAAGGTTGAAATTCACAATGTTTCTCTTCCATTTTCTTGTTTATATTTAACCTGAGTCTAAATAGAGAAGGCAATCAAATAAGGAGATTAGCACAAGTTCTGGTGTACTTACTCTGAACAACTAATTGCCAGTATATGTCCTTCTCGTTATTATGTGGCTATGGGCTCAGGCATCCATGAACAATACTCCGCTTGCTTTAATGGGGTTTCTTTTCAGGATCTTTGAGAATATTGTTTCCAAAACTCATTCTTCTCACTTTCCTCTCAGCTCTTCAGCAAGGCTCTGTTGCTTAGCGAGCCTTTAGCTACTCGGGTCTAGATGCTAATGAAGGTTGCACATGCGGTAGGAGATCCATTGCGTAAGGAATGGTGGCCCATGAAGGGTGACTCTCACTGAAGGGGAACATCCCCCCAGTCTGTGCCTCACCTGGAGAAATCAGAAGAAAATTTGAAAAGTACTTATATCACATACAGTCAGCTCTGCAACTAAGGTTTCAGAAGCTGCTTTGTACTGAGGTTTTGCCTCCATTCACGTTGTAGAACATTTGTACTTTCGAGCAAAGGACCAATCAATGAGTGGAGGCCTGTGGGCACGGGTGGCCCTCGGGCTGGGTCGTGCTGAGGTTTGTGCCTGGGGCTGGGGAGGAGGGAGAGGTGTCAGGAAAATGCAATGGCAGGAGTTTCTTCCTTGGCACCACTGAATGCAATCTTACGTTAAGCAAATACCCGCGTGCGTTTTATTCTGAGCTCCACAACCAAAGCTAAACTAAACCAATAAGATTTTGCCCAATAACATGCACTTTGGTTTGGTTCCCAATTTTTAGCTTTTAGATAAAACTGTGGAGATTTTGTTTTTATCATCATTCTTCATTACCAGTTGGCATCTAGCTTTCGTGAATGAAAGCAGACTGGCTGCTCTCCCATAACTAATTCTTCTAGGCCAAGTTGAAACATCTGATTATTATTATTATGTGGCCTCACTGGCATACTGGTTAGACGTTGCCTGAACAGAGTTGGAAGAGACACTTTTAATATCCTCTTCAACAAAATTTTCCAGGAATAGAGGTGTGAGTTTAGGTACAGGGTAAGCTCCATACGTAGTTTTACACCAAGATCTGAGAACCGTTCTGTGGCGGCGAAGCCCGTTCTGGGCAGAGGAGCTCTGCTGAGGAGGATGTAACCCTGCAGCAGAGGTGTGCTCCTGGGAGGGGACCTACAGCTGATGGGGGACCATGTTAGAAGATGTGCCAATGTGATGTACAGCACAGGTAGAGTCCTAGAATCATACAGTTGTCAAGGTTGGAAGGTTGCATCCATCAATGCAACACTGACAAAAAACATCATTAAGCTGTATCTCTGATCACTATGTCTACCTATCTTTTAAATCCCTCCAGGGAGGTGACTCCACCACTTCCCTGGGCAGCCCATTCCAAGGCTTGATAACCCTTTCAGGGTAAAAAATTGTTCCTGATCTCCAATCTGAACCTCCCCTGGCGCAACCTGAGGCCATTTCCTCTTGTCCCATCACCTGTGACTTGGAAGAAGAGACCGACCCCCCGCCCCAGCTACACCCTCCTTTCAGGGAGTTGTAGAGAGCGAGAAGGTCGCCCCTCAGCCTCCTCTTCTCCAGGCTAAACACCCCCAGCTCCCTCAGCTGCTCCTCACAAGACTTCTGATCCAGACCCCTCATCAGTTTTGTTCCCCTTCTCTGGACCCACTAGCCAGGCTGCCAGATCTGGCTCTGCATGTAACTGCCATGGCCACCTTCCAAGCTACAGGAGGTGGCCTAGGTACAGTGGAACCCATTGGTCATCACAACCAGGATTCAACATGCAGATACTGCCCACAGAGCACGCCTACATCTTAGTTATGGAGAGAATGGTCATTCCAGGAGCTATCCCGGGAACACCATCCCGTCCCCTCTGCTTTTTGGGATGTCTGCGTTGGCCCTTGGAGCAGTGAAACTTTAAGTGTATATTCCCTGGCTTTTCTGCAAGGTTTGACATGGGCAGGGCAAGTTCCCCGACCACGACCCCATGGCTTCTCCCTGCTTGTCTGTCCATGTCCCCCCTGTCCCTGGGGTGGGGGCTGAGGGCAGCCAGCAGGCTCCAGGAGATGGGCTGCTGCTGCTGCTCGCCTGGATGCGAATATGAAGCACATCTCATAGTTTCCAGAGATATGAGCTAGAAGCGTCTTAACTTATGATATTCTGGCTTTCATAACTTTGAGGTTTTCTGATGTTTTGGGACTGTTGTCATCTTGATTTATTTTCTGGGCTTGAAAGGTTTGAAACTTGTACATCCGTCTTTAGGTTTGGGTCTGTCTGCTCAGCACTTCACGGAGCTGCGTCGCTGTTTTTTCTTCATAGAAGGTAAAAGATTTCTTGGCTGGAGTAAATGTAAAGATGGCAAAAGCCTCTTGAGGTCTGGTTTGTTCAGAGAGAAAAAAGCAGCAGGAGATGGTCAGAAATGCAGCTGCAGGAAATAAGGGAACGGTCTGTCTTTTGGAAATCTCTTGCACAAACGATCTAAACGATGTGATCAATAACCTGTTCCCACCGTGTCCTTCTCCCAGAATCTGCAATAGCTCTGCTGGGGGCCTGGTACCTGGGAAATCAGACAGACAGGGCTTTTAGGAGAAGCGTGAAGAGATCCATCCATTCCAATACAGAGATTTCATCTGAAAGACGAGACAAAGATTGCTGGGAACAGTAACCCTGTGAGGTGTGGACAGGACCCTACGTTTCGGTGGTGGTTCTCATCTCCCCCGTCCCCAGTGCTGGTGGAGGGGCTGTAGCGGGAGGTCTCCTTCTCCCGGCCCGGTCTCAGCAGCAACTCTGCTCCTGGGGCTACTTGTGCAGTGCTGTCTGACTCCCCGCCCAGAAGGACAGGCTTACTGGGCAGAGGGGAAGACTGGGCAGCGAAGAGGTTTATTATTCCTTTTTCCATGCTAAACATGGTGACCCTGAAAGAATCCCCGACCCCTCCTGCTCCTGAGTGCCAGAGGACAGGAGCATCCCTGGGGAGAACGCTTCGTGCTGCTGCCGGAGCATCCACCCCAGGCTGCTGGAGGGAGAGAGAAGATCCTGGAGGAGACTGACCATGTGAGCAGGTCCAGCAGGGATGGGTGGACTCCAGGAGATGGGCTGGCTGCTGGTCCAGTGGGGATGGGCTGATGGTCCCTCACCGCAATCCCCTGCAGGGCCAATTTTTAAAAAAATTCCTAGCTTAGTACCTGTTTTGAATTTTCTGCAACTGTCAGGTTTATTTTTAGCCCCCAATTCTTTAACCAATGAAGATTGTAGAAATAATGCATTGCCTTTCTTCCCCCCTTCCTCCTCCTGCCCCCCTCATCCCTCCACCTCACCCCCATTCCCTCCCCGAGCTGGTTGATTCTGCTCCGGTGTGGAGTAATTCTGACACCTCGGTCTGAGGAAGGGAAAATGCGAGATCTTCCCTCTTGTCTTTACAAAAGCATTTTGGGGTCAGTTCTTCAGCTTTGTAAAAATGCAGCTCAGGAACATTAAGAGATTTCTCCTGCCAGCAGACTCCGTGGCAGTAAGTTCATATAACTGGGGAACATCCCGCTGAGATAAATCACCACAGCCACTTTGACAGCAAATATCCATCTTCAGCCCAGACCACTTAATGGCCATGAGCTAATCTTCATCATAAATACCATTTCCAATTTTGCTACAAACAGGTGGAATGTCAAACAGTGAGTGTTGGGCAGCTGAAATTATTTTGATCTTCATCAGAAGCACGTTTTGAGCTCCAGCTCTGAGGGACTGTTTAGTTGGAGGAAGAGGAGGCTGAGGGGAGACTTCATCACTCTCTGCAATTACTTGAAAGGACATTGTAGAGAGGTTGGTGCTGGTCTCTTCTCACGGGCAATGAGCGATAGAAGGAGAGGGAATGGCTGCAAGCTGCAGCAGGGTAGGGTTAGGCTGGCCATGAGGAGAGAATTCTTCCCAGAAAGAGTGGTCAGAGCCTGGAATGGGCTGCCCAGGGAGGTGGTGGAGTCCCCATCCCTGAACATGTTTCAGAGTTGATTGGATGTGGTGTTGGGGGATCTGGTGTAGGGAAGAACTTTGTAGAGTATGGCTGATGGTTCAGCTGGTCCCTTGCCCTCCTGCCTCAGTTTCCCCACTGTGCCCTTCCAGGAGGAGAATGGGAGGGTTTGATGTGGGTTTGAGTCAGGAGCTGAAAGAAGGAGCAGAGGATTCAGGCTGTTCAGTAAGTGAAGTACCCGAGGTACCGGCACTCCTTAGCTCTCAGACAGGCAGCTCTGCCATCCAGCTGCGGGCGCGGGGACGCGGGTACATCGGCTGTTACTCCCCTTTGGAGAAAACTTACCAGCACACAGCTCACCAGTCACCCTGCCTGCCTGGCTGAATCATCCCATGGTTCATGCGGTTGTTTAGGTGCTGCACTCCTCCAACTTAGCACTCTCTTTTATGCCATTGTATTTTTTCCATCCTTTCCCCTAGTTCCCTATGATCTCACCCAAAATTAACCGACACTGTGTTTCCTAGCCTTTTAACAACTGGTAGAGTGGCTTTACCAAATGATTGCTAAAAAAAAACTTTCAAGCTTCCCAAACATAATAACTTATTAGAAGAATAAAGGAAATAACATGCTGTGCTAGAGTGACTTCACAGGCTTATTTCTTTCTACCAATTAACGGCTTTGAATGAAGCTGTAATTGAGCAGTGACTAATACTGAAGGCAGAGATTGTCTTCTTCTCTTATTTAGATCTTGGTGCTTCGCTTTTATAACAATGCTGAATAATAAAAATCATAATCACAATACTGTATTGTGGTTACTCCAGGGATTTCAGTTTGTTTATTACAATTACTGTAGCAATCCATAAGGGCTCTTAGGAAGCCAGCACAGCTTAGGAGACACAGGAATCCCTCCAGCGAGCCATAGTGCGCTCGGTGCCTCAGTGCCCTCCTCTGCAACCTGCCATTAAACACAAAACCCAGGCCAAAAGGGTGGCAGCGCCCTGGTGCCCAGTTCTAGCGGATCCCTGTGATGTTGGTCCCATTGTATGGATGCGAAAATCAAAATACAGAAATTCAGTGACTGGTGGGAAGTCACAGCCCCCAGCATCCCTCCTGTGGCACCGGGCACTGCTCTAACCCTGTCCCCTTTATCTCTAACCCTGTCCCTTTTATCTTTAACCCTGTCCCCTCTTTCTGTAACCCTGTCCCCTTTTTCTCTCACCCATCCCCTTTCCCACCCCCTGGTCCCCTCCCTTCTGTGCAACTCAGTGATGAGCCGGTGCGGCTCCACCTGGGCACTAACCCTGGGCAGGAGAGGTGATCATCAACTAAATCACCTCCCTGCTCCGGGCTCCTCCAGGGGGACACGAGTGCTGGTGCCAGTCCAAGTGAGCTGCTGGTGCTGTGCACCCTGCCAGTGCTCACGGGGAGCACTCGGTCCCCAGGCACGGGCCACCGAGGTACCCACATCCCTCATCCCATAGACAGGTCGCTTGGCAGAGGGGAGTGGGCGCTGCTTCTCAGAATAAGACCTTTGGAGACCTCCTGTAGCAAGGCAAGGGAGTTCTCAGTTTCTGCAGACATATGTGTTGTTTATAAATACGTGATGTACTTAGAAAAGTGCTGCTCAATTTACCAATAATGCTGTATTTATTTTTCCCAATTGTATCTAGTCGCTAAGTCATAATTCTGCTGCCGATTGGCTGGCTGCAGTGGTTTCTCAGGAAACTGGCAATTAAGGAGCAGGAAAAACGTCTGTGAGTCACAGATACTTATAAACAAGCAGAGGAGATTGATTGGGCTGCAGCAGTAACCACCCGCACACCGCGGGCCCCGACCAGGGCATGCTGCTCGGTGTGGGCAGCGTGGTGGCCACAGGGCCCGGGGAGCAGCAGCACTGCTGGCCCGAGCCACCAGCTTGAAGGAACGGCTGCCCCACCAGCGCCGTTTTGGGGTTGATCGCCTGCATTTTGGTCCATTCCCAGCCCCAATGAGGTGATGGGCATCAATAGCATCGCGCTCTGCTTCCCCCTGGCAGCTGCTGCCAGCCCAGGGTGTGCTCTGCCTCTCCAGCTGCAGGCAGGGACCAGATGGCACCTGCTGCTGGCAAATTTGAGGAAGATTTAAAAAAATAATATAAATTAAAATTTAAAAAGGGAGTTTTCAGGTTTCTTGGCTGTTAGGCTCTGTCTCTGCTAGGAGGGAGCCTTCCCTCTGCCCCAAACTCCTGCCATTCCCTTGCTCAGCTGGGCAGGGAGCAGTTTTGGAAGGGAGGCGTCCTGAGGACCCTCGTCTCCCTGCCCTCCCCCGAGCCCCCGGCTCCCTAAACGGCTTGGCAGCCTTTTAGACGTCCCCCTTATTTTTAGGGGGTGGTTTGAGCTGGCTCTGCGTGGGGATGCTGGGCTGTGACATTGGGGCACTGCGTACAGCCAGGCATCAGCAACTGCGTCCTGACAGCGCTCTTGCTATTTAACACCCACTTACTGGAAAAGCCATTCTGTCCTGAAATAATTCATCTGAGCTGGTGGTAGAACCTGCAAGAGGTGCCCATACTGGCAGTGCCCTGTGGTGTGCTCCTCTGTACGGTGTTACCGGCACAGCCTTGCTCCCTTTTCTTCTCTTTTATCCCCTACTTCAACACAAATTTCAGGCAATTTCTTCTTTCTCTTCTAACCCCGTCTTTCAGCACTGCGCACCACTTAATTTCTGCTGGCTGCCCCATTATCTCCTTCGTGCCTTCTGACACACATTACTCTGAAATTTAAAAATCTTATTCCATATTAAAGCTAATCTAGAATTTTGATTTAACAAATTGGAGCATGCTCAAGGAAATCAGAGTGAAATATCAGCTTGTTAAGTTTCATATCACCAGCCCTCTGATAGGGATAATATGGCAATTTCTGGTGAGTGAATTATCAGAAAGTTTTATATGCTGTGTCTAATCACAATTTCTATCAGATAGAAATTACCACCTACCTCCCAAAGGATGTTTTTTTCTTATTATTCTTCTATACAGCTGTGAAATTAATTATGCTATTTGGGGTGGGAGTTTATGAAAAAGACACCGAGGGTGGTTCTTAGGGAATTACCACACCGATGGTACTTCAGCCCTCTAAATAAACACAAGGGATTTGTTTTAGAGGGAGCCATACTCATCAAATGCTCTGATTCTGCATATCAGCTCTTTCCCACTTCCAAGTTCCATCTTTATTATTTAGCACCAGCTCTCATCTTTATCAGTTTTTTTAAATGCTCTCTTCTGCTCAGCACTTTTGAGACATTTTCCTAAGTGGGTTGTTTTTTCCACTGGCCCTTGTTGAGCTGCATCATTATTCTGCATCTTAACAGCACTCTAATCTTCCTCCTAATTACATGTAATGAGTATTTTGGAGATGAGAGAAGTACATCAAGACCTAATAATAAAGAAAATGACTAAATCTAGTCTTCCAATTATATTCTATTAGCTCAGATGGTTGGCATCTAGTTGATATAAAAATAGGCATTATTAAAATCCTCCAATCTTCCCTTGGTATTTCATCCCTTACCCCACATTGTGTTTCCACAGTCATCTCAACAACAGCCTTCCCTGCCCAGGCTGAAGCCGAGCAGAGGTGGAGCAGGGCATGAGTGTGGAGTTCTGGCTGTGCTGGTGACGGGGCCAGAAGTCAACCACCTTCTCTGGGACCAGACTTTATCCCTCAGCCGTAAAATTCTGGCTCAATTAAATATCCCCATAACGTATGGGGCGCTGAGAGCGGAGATCCTCAGCGTGCAGGAGGCGGGGGGGCAGTTGCCATTTCTTAGGATAAGCATCTCTTTTTCTCATCTTGCTTATGGAAAAGAAACAAATTTTGTTCATTCTCTGACTGAAGAGTTTTTGCTCTTATTTTATTATCACATTAGCAAATGCTGTGTTACTGACAGCCTCTTTCCAGAAGCTCTGGTTATAGTGTGAATACAGAGATCTTTTATTGTGACAGCTTTTCCTTCCATCCTTTTCAGTCCTTCAGACTTTCTTTCCTGGAGATGCAGCTGTGGGCCAGTACAGAGCATGCACTGCAATATCTACCACCCAGAACTGGAGAAATGTAGGAGGTTATTAATTCCATATAAAAAATGGAATTTTGAACTGATTTTTGTCCCTTCCCATGGCAGGGGGTTGAAGTTAGATGGTCTTTAAGGTCCCTTGCAACCCAAGCCATTCTGTGATTCTACATTGAGCCCAAGCCCCAGGATTTGCACTCCAGCTCTCCCAAGGCCAGGAGCTTGGGGTTGAACTGACGTTCTTCTGATACTGGGATCTAAATGCAAAAATGGTTGATAAGGTTATTGTCACCTACAGAGTTACAGTGTCCTCACCTTTTCCCCGGGCTTTTGCTTCTCCTCTCCATTTGCAGCCCTCTACAATGGACTTGAAATGAAAAGCACCTCCTGGCAGAAAGAGGAGAGCTACAGAAGAAGATTTAAATATTTGATCACGTCCATAAGTCACTATCTTTCTGTCTTCAAGAAGGTCTCACTGGCTCATATCCTCACAGCCAGGAGAAATGCAGTGTAACACTGTGCTGCTTTCCCTGCTTCCTACCTTAGACTGGCCTTGGTACCTGCTTGGCATTGATTCATTAAGCTTAGAATTTACCCTTAAACACAAGTCAGGATGTAGTTTGGTCATGTCTTGTGGTACTGAAAGCCATTAAGACCTGAAAAGATCTGACCCAGACCCGCTGAGCTGCCCTCACTCTTCCCAGAACCAGTTTGCAGATAGGCAGCCCCATCCACACTCCTTCCCAGCAGTTTGCTTTCTCCTCCCCACCAAGAGCCCTGCACTTGGCTTCTATCACCCAGGAGTCCCATCTCAGGGCAGTCAGAGTCATCCCAGCAACCTGCAGACCGTCTGGAAAGTCATTTCCCACAGAAAGCTGTGAGAGAACATGTCCGATTAGAGGTGCTCCCTGGTGAAGTGCCATTTTGAAGCAGCAGCGTGACCAGAGTAGGAGATGGCCCATTAGCTGCTCGAGTGCTGGAAATGAAACTTGTTAACTATTCTGCTGTTCCTCGCAGAAAAATGGCCCCAGAGCGATTTAACCCAGCTGATCTTTCCTAAAGACAATTATAGGATGCAAATATTTATAAATCGCCCGTTTACTTCACGCCCGTTGACAGGTTAAACACAACCGCTGTGTTTCCAATAAGGCTGAAAGGAATGCTGCCCGTTACCTCCCTCCCTGCAGCTGGGCTGGGTCCCATGGGTCCCCCCACCCCAGGAAAGGCTCTCTGTCCAGATCCCCATTTGGATGCTGCTCTAGGGACGTCCTGACCCATTCCTCCCATCGGGCTGGGATACAGGATGCTTTCCCACAGCCCTCCTGTCCATCCCGGGCTCTGCGGTTCCCAGTGGGTTCCCTGTTTTTCCGGAGGAGGGAAGAGGTGTCCATCCTCTTCCTTAAACTTCCAGTGAAGCACTGGGAAAATGGAACCAAAAAAAAACAACCACCCTCAAATCCCTTCAAAGCTCCAGGTGTGGAAATGCCATGAAAACCCCAATCATTTACCATCTTCCCATTTCACTGATACCTCCCTCCCTCTGCACAGCCCCAGCCCCTCTGTGCTGAACCTCCAAGCACTGCTCCTCCTGGGCTCTTGGGTGGCTTTTCCTCTCCCTCCTCTGTGAGCCACAAGCAACGAAATGTTAGCATTTCTAGTGTATTACTATTCCTGCAGTTATTCGAGGAGCCATGTGAATACACATTGTATTTGTGCAAAGGAAAATGTAATAAATATAAATTGCACAACTAAGATACCGTGTCCCCATAGAGCCGCTTTAAGGTCTGCCCTGGGGGCACGGAGTGATCCCCTGCCCCCCCTGCAGAACCCATGAGGAATCATCAATTGAGAGAAGACATTTGATCACAAGTGGGCTGTAAATCCCAAACACTGCAAGCAGTGAGATTGCTCACCCCGACTCAGATTTTATACATTTCACAGGTGGTATTTTTTTCTTTAGTCTTGTCTTTGTATCTCACTTCATCCCAGCGAGACGTCTGGGGCAGGAAAACCAGTGTGGGCTCTGGGTACTGCACTGGAGGTGTTTGTGAAGAGCTGCTTTTGCAGGAGCAGACAGCCCTCGCCGACAGACACAAAAACCATCCTATGGTCTTCTGTAATGACGATCAGCCCCCCCATCCCTCCCCCAGAGCAGGGAATCGCCAGCTCCAAGCGCCTCGGGGAAGGCAGCCAGGCTGTCAGCGATTAACGGGCTGGGGCTTATCCATGGAGCTGAGCGTGGCCCTGGACTTGGAACTGGGCACTTCAGAGCCGGTGTGATTTATATATCCTGTCTGAAATAATGGTTTCAGCAGAAGAAAAGCACCTATTGAAATTGCTGCTGTCACTTCTGCTTCCTGTTTATAAGGCTGGATTCGGTTACACAGATGTCGGCGGTGGCATCGCAAACGCTGCATCTGCACTGGCTTCAGGTAGGGGAGAAAATAAGAGAACACGAGCTCTCAAATCACATTTTGGTGCCAATATCTTCCTTAGCAATAAGGGAAAGAAGAAAAACAATTTCAGAAAAACTGCAGTATATAAGCCACGGTTGCTTCCGAAGCAGAACAATTATTGTTGCTATAAAGGAACCCGTGATGCATCATCTGCTCCTTAACAGCTCCTGCGAGAGAAGGAGGGTTATCAGGGGACTCGAGGGGAGCAAATCTCTAACCCCAATCTTTAATAAAGTAGCTGGAAAGAAATCAGGAAATTATACACTTGTAGGGTTGATCTCAATGGTAAATAGGAGTCTACAGAAATTAATAAGGGATGAGGTCACACAACAGCTGGAGGAGTTCGAGTCGGTTTTAACAAAAAAAACAGACCAGATGCTTTTTCTAATTTATTCTTTTAAAGGAATAAAGCCTTACCTGACAAATGTGTGAGAACGTTCCCAGCAGCTGCGAGGGGAAGGACGGGGAGACGAGCAGTGATAGCACCCGGGTCAAACCAGTAACTGAATACTCCTAAAGCCAGCAAAAGGGGGGTGAAGGGGTGGTGACAGAGGGGGTGAGGGCTCTGAGCCGTGCCAGGGGGTGCACCTGAGCCCTGCAGGGAAACTGAGCCCGCCCAAGGCCACTTCACGCAGCCCTGGGGGGGCTTGCCAGGAGAAAACAAACTTACGTTGTAATTTTGGGGTTTTTGGGGGGTGGGACCCACCTCATTGCTTTTCCCACCCCTGCAGTGGCCGTGGAGGGGACAAGGGGCAGGCCCGTGCTCACGGGGACCCCGCAGCCCACGTGTGCGGGGAGGCTCCTGTCCCTGCAGGTGCCTGGGAGGTTCAGGCAAGGCCAGGGAGCCGGGGAGTCATCGTGCACATGGTTGTGAGGAGCCTCTGGCCGGGGCTCAGCGAGCGCTACAGCCGAGCTGCCGGCTGTACTGGGAGGGTTCCACAGACTGTCCTGCATAGCTGAACCCTTACCCAACACGAGCTCGCCTTTCAGGCCAGAGCCAACTGGTATATACTGGCTCACAGAAGGGTTAGGTCTGGGGCCAAGCAGCCCTCCCCCGTCACAGGCAGTACAGGTTGCCTCCAGGAGGTACGGGCTGCAGGAAAATACCACTGGAGCTGCGCTCCTGTCTGTGCTGTGGTCAGGTTCCAGCAGCCACTGGCCCCAGGGGGTACTGGCTGCTTTAGGGGGCCACAGCCAGCTCCCAGACAGTGCTTGGGGCACTCAGAGGCAGTGCAGCGCTGGGGGGGTAGCACATTCCTTGGGCTCAGTGGGAGGCTAGTGGAGACCTATTGGGTGGCAAGTGCTGGTGGGATGGGGTGAGAGCTTGGGAGAGAACAGGCAGGCAGGGAGGGACAGGACAGGACAGGCAGGAGGAGAGGGACTGGGACAGGAGCAGGGTGGAGGGTCACCTTGGGTCTTCTGGGAACCCCCAGCTCAGCCAGTGCTGAGAATAAATTAGGGCTCCTGCATCACACAGAGTGGTCTGCGAGACACATCACTAAGTACTCCACCACAGAAACCCTCAAAATCCCTGGTTATTTCTAAAACTTAAGGGGATGGAAACTGCATAAGTAGAAGACGTGAAGACACGGTTTCGTTTCCTACAATACCCTGTGAGACGAGGAAAGAGAGATCCCAGTATTTGCAGAAACTATGGTAGAGGGAGTGCTTTATACGGGGCAGGTGGGTGAGAAGGGTGACACTGTGTCCAGCTTGGACACGGTCTGTCAGCACGGTGCAGCTCTGCCTTCCAACTCCATCCTTACCCACGCTTAGCCTCGGGGTGGCCAACTGGTGCGATTTTATCAAGAATTTCACGGTCGTGTTTTCCAAGGCTCAGACGATAGGTACCTTTCTTTCAGTCTTAAGACAGTGTGTTGTTTTAACACACCACCTCGGCAGCAATCGCAGTAAAATACTCGTGACGTCAGAGGAGGAATCGCGGCAAGTTTTCCCAGCTGGGTGGTCTGCCTGTGGGACACCATCCCACCCCACAGAGTGAGGCCGTCCTGCAGCTCACACGTTTTCCACGGAGAACTTCTGGTGAACTTTTAGTGCTGAGCTAATCCTGGATGGGCGTGAGCAAGCTCTGTCCACGGGAGTGAGATTTCTCAACCCACGGCTTTCCTTCCAGCAGAGTTTCTTGACCTTTCTCTGTGGAAGGACCACCTGACTGCCTCGGGGTGGGGGGGAAATGTGGGTCACCCTCAGTCTCCTTATTGTTTCACTACTGAAAGCGGCGGGACAAGAAAATTAAGTTTTCAGCATTCAGAGAACAAAATGTTGCTGGTTTGAAGACTCATAACAGCACTGCAGCAATGGCGGAGGCTGTCATTAGTCACTGGGAACCACTGGAAACCAGCACCTGAGACTCCACGTGTGCAGGCACCGACATGCATCTGCCAACCCCTCACCCTGTGCCTCGGGAAAAAAAAGGGGCTGTTTTTCAACTGATTTCTGATGCCTTGTGAACTTCTGCAAAACACTGGTATTTAGGGAAGGGGCTGGTTGTTTCTGGGTTTGCTCAGCTGTTTGTCTGCTTTCTGTGGGTCAGCTTTGACCAGCCAGCCTGCTGGCTGCTGCCAGGGTCCCTCTGTACCCACTAATTAGTGAGTATTCAGATCGATTAGCTGGAAACTCGTGCTGTGGGGCTCTTTGTCACCACCTCAGCGTGCTCGGTCTGCACGTACTCAAGTTCTCAAGGGGGGAACTGACAGCCAGGGAACCCAGCCGGGCCTGAAATGCTGCTTCTTTCTTGTGTCAATGCTCAAAATCAAGTACAAAAGTCTTTTTTTTCAGGTCTACTTTCCCCCATTCATATGACACAACTGGGGACCATCAGTGTCCTTCCATTCACTTGCTGGTTGCCCCTCTGTTGGCTCTCTCTGAGCATCAGACACAGCGCTCAAATACTGGATCCTTCTGCCTGAGCCCCGCGACGTCCTGTACAACTGTGTGTGTGTGCGGGGACGGGTCCCCTGGAGTCCGATTTTCTCATCCCCAGTCAGCTGTTTGCAGACCCTTCTGTCACTCTTACCTTTTGTAACCAAACCTGTGATTTTAGTCTGCCTTGCTTTTCCTTCTTTGCTCCCCATCCCTGTTAATTTATACAAAGAGAGGGAAGAAAAGGAAAAAATCCCAACGTTTGACCAATCACCTAAAGATCTCAAGCCAGTACAACTTTTGAAGCTTATACCAAGAAACTTTTTAAAGATTTTTATCATTTTTCTTTCCCTTAAAAAGCTGAGATACAGACGTGTGTCTAAGCCCACCCGCTGTAGTCTTGCATGGCTGGTCCCTCTTTTCATTTTTCTTTTATTTTTATCCCCACTTTTATTCTTTCTTTATTGAATAATGACCGTTTAAAACACCTTTTTTTAAAATTTGTTGCCAGTTTATTAAATCATAATGCAGATCTGTTTGAAGATAGGCTTTAGTGTGCAGGGCCATAAATAAACAAATAAATCTGTTCAATGAGCATGCAAAGGTGTCCTCTCCAAAAACAGATTCCTTAGAGCCATTTACTAATTTTACTGCTTTTGCTCGCTGAAGCCGTTCTTTCTTTGGGAGAAAAACAGTGAAAGAAGAAATACTGAAGAGTCATTTATTTCCAGTGACATCATCTATTTTTGCTAAATCAGTAACAGGTCACATCGGCTCAGGAAGAGCTCTCCTTATACTTCGAGTCAGAAAGAATCTTTGCTGGGAAAAGCAGTATGATTTGGAAATGTTGTTAAAAATAAAGAGAGAAGCAGCAGAGGTTCAGCCCGGAGCCGGGGTTCCTACCACTCCGGTGCCTGCAGATGCATTTTTGGGTCCACCATTCTTGAGAATATTGGAGAAGTGGGGCATTATTACAGTAATGACCCTGTCATTCTGAATAATACATGAACAAAATTAGTTACTCTTCATTCAGATTGAAGCAATTATTTCATGTCTCCTTGCATGAGGCCATGTGCAACCTATTTCTGAGCGCTGCAGACGGGGCCTTAAAGGATGGGGAGAGAGCAGCTGGGACTAATTGGAATCATGGTTGACTTGATTCACTGTGTTTGTTTATTTATTTATTTGCGTGTGAGCAGGGAGGGGAGTAGAGTTCAATTTAGTATGCAAAATATTTAAAGGGAAAAGAGCCATAGCAATGCTGAGGGTAAGCTTTGCCGGTTTAATTAACCTTCCAGCACGAAGCCTGCCCAGCGCGGTGCTCGGCAGCTTGTCGCCTTATCAACACCAGCCACCAGTTTGTGCAGCATCTGTCCTCTCCACACCTTCAAAACCCAGCCCTGCTGCCCCGGCTCCACGAGGCACTGAGGCAGCAAACCCACCCAGCTACGCGGCACCATCAGAGGAGACACTGCCCGCCTCCACTGCTCTCCTGTGACACGGCGCTAGACGGCAACCTCTGTTGAGTAAGAGCTCGATCTCCTGGCCCTTGCCCAGCAGCCAGGGTGCTATTTTCAGAGAAAAGCCATTTCTCAGGAAATTGAAACTATTGCACTACTTCTTCATCTGCGTCTAGTCAGCCAAAGGCAGAAGGGTTCAGCTCTGGAAACCCTCAGGTGTCTCAGGCTGATGACCAGAAGGGGTGGTGGGTGCCTTGGTGCCCCTCAACACCCAAAGAGGCTTTGAGAGGGCGATGGGTCAGACCCCGCTCCTGGGGACCAGGCAGGAGAGTGGGGAAATTGCCAACAAGCTTGTGGGAAGTGTCTGAAATCCAGCACATTTCTGCAAACTGCTTTGGGTTTGGTCGAGTGGCATTTTCTGGCAAAAAAAACCCCCTTTTTTCTCTCTGAAGCCCTGCAGCCTGTGGCACTCGGGATCCCTGAGCCCTTGAGATGCCGCTTTGACTCGGAGCCCATCACTGTGGTATCTGTGTGGGGATAGTTCTGTCTGGGAACCAGTCCCTGTATTTTGAGTCAGAAAATGACACTTGGTGCAGGGTGGGAGAGTGCAGGGGGTTCGTGCTGACAGGGTGTTTCAGGAATGCTGTAGCCTCCCCTCTATGAACAGGTAGGGAAGGGATTAATGCTGAGGTCTGCTCCGCAGGGAGCACACGCTCGTTCTGGGACACAGTGGGTTAACGTGGTGGTTTTTCTGCCCTACTTTTTTTTTTTTTTTTGAGATGTGGCAGGATGCTGCTGAAAATGTATAACTCAGCTCACTGGAAAGAATCCTGTGAGTTGCAGGGAATAAATGCAGAGCAGGGAGTATAAAATATATGTGCTTTTTAATATTTATTCATCTATTAAAAAGTCAATACGGTGGCTGAGATGAATGCTAAAAACTTTAATTAAAAACAAAACAACAATGCTCTCTTTCAGTTGCCGTAGCAGCAGAGAAAGCGTAGGTAAACATCCTTCTTTCTGAAAAATGGTCTTGTTCCTAGCAAATCCTATAACCTCCCTTTCCCAATATAAATGTATCATTCTGCCGAAGCGAACCACGAAATGACACTGGTGCAAAACCCTCCAAAGTCAACACCAGTCCTTTTTTTGCTGGTCTTGCTGGACCCCCGATCGGTAGGTGGAAAATTATCTCCGTTTATTAATTAGTTGGAAGAAAATGAATCATCTCCTCCTGATGCATGAAATTTCATACAAACTTCTCCTCCCCTGGGAGAGGTCTGGGGGGGCCATGGCTGCGTGCTCCCACGTGGGTGATGGGCAGGAGGAGCTTCCCCCGGCTCAGGCGGGCTCTGCTCAGCCTTTGTCCTCTCCTGCCGCAGGGACAGAGGCGCGAGAACCCTCCTTTGCCTACAAAGGCAAGAAATTTAAACCTCGCTGTGTTGCAACGAGTCAATAGAATAAGGGTACACTTAATCCTTTTTACAAAAAAAACCCCCACATTTCATCAAATACTAATACTAATTACAGAGTTCAGCATGAAGTACCACCAAGCATCATCTGCTCCTTTGATTTCCAATTCTCAGTGGCCTCTCCCAAGCTGACATTGCTGGTCAGTGTCCCCATCACCATGTGGGGATCAGGTGCTGGAGTGAGGGGGACGTGAGGCAGTGGCTGTACAGGGGATGGGGACAGATGGACAGTGGTGACACCAGGACAGTGGGTGTTTCCAGCTGCACATCTCCCACCCATCCCAGAGTGGAGCTGCCTCAGCGCACACGTGCTGAATGATGTTGAAATGAAGCTAAAGCAGAGGGTTACTGGTGTACAGCCACAAGCTGATGGGAGACAGGTCCCAGGGGACGTGCTGAGAGGATCACCCATCTGCAGGATGGGTGCTGTGTGCTGGGAACTAGGTAGCAGTGCTAAATAGAATAATGGATTTGAGTTTGAAGGGACTTTAAAGCCTACACCAGTGCCACCCCCTGCCATCTCCTGGGCAGAGAAACCTCCCACCAGCCCAGGTTGCTCCAAGCCCCCTCCAACCTGGCCTTGAACCCCTCCAGGGATGGGGCAGCCACAGCTTCTCGGGGCAACCTGGGCCAGGCTCTCACCATCCTCACACCAAACAAGTTCTTCCCCACATCTCAGCTCCATCTCCCCTCTTTCAGTGTCCTCTTTCAGCCTTCCCCCTCTTCCTATGGCTCCCCTCCCTCATCCAGAGTCCCTCCCCAGCTTCCCTGGAGCCCCTTGAGGGACTGGAATGCTGCCATATATACGTATGTGTATATATGTATGTGTATATATGTATGCTATTCAAAATACTAGCTCCACTAGAACTTCTATCAGTCAGTCCATCATCTTTGGGTCTGGGCATGAGTAAGCTGACCCAGCCCTGAAGGGGCAGAGCACAGTTCACATCAGATTTTGAAAGATGCTTTATTAGCCATTGAGAAGACCCGAGCTCCTGAGCTCTTAAGCTGAGTGTCAGAATTAGAAACCATTACTGAGGAGTTTTATGAAAACCAACTCAACCTTGACTGTTCGTAAATATGGCCTGACACTTCCCTCCCTGCCTTCGCATAGCGGGCCTGCTCTTAAATGGTCCAGCTTTATATAAAGACTCGCTGTTAGACAAAAATCATTTACATTGGTTCCTTTCCCAAATACATTAATTACAACCTCACTAAGAGCATACGGTATTTGCATTTCCACTTACAACGATGTGTTTCTAAGAGAAAGCGCTAGAATAGCTGGAGTACTTTATTCCACCCAGAGACCTTGGCATTTCCCAGCTCCACTGGGCATTCCTTATGGAAAAAGCAGAGTTCCAAAATCAGTTTTCCTTTCCAAGATGAGACAATACAAACAAAACAGCTAATACAATACTAATTTCACTCAGGATGTTGGCAACCAGAATAATTAGGCTTTAGGTTGCATTAAATATTAGCAGGTAAAATATCTACTTGCTCATTTTACCTTCGAGTCTTGAAGGAACATGCACTTCTTTCACTTTCTTCATTTACTGGTCAGCTCTGTTCATTAGAGATGCACATTTTCTAAGGTAAGTAACCAGATTTCATATCTGTATTAAAACTAGGACTGGGAAAATGTAAAGAGAAGAGGTGCCATTTAGCATCCCTGTTCAAACTGCTCGTGTTTTCAGGCAGTTATTCAGAGGGAGCTTTTTCAGGAGTATCCGAGTCACTGCCCTTTCCTGCCTCCCTCGTAATGATGTTTAAAAGACAGTTAGCCTTCTGCAGGCAGGGAAACCTGCTTAGGTGGGGAAAAACCCGATGTACAGCTCAGTTTTGGGTCCTGTTCTTCATGAAAGAAGAGAAAACGGGGGCCGTGACGTTGTGATCACTCACCCCCAGCTCTAATCCCAAACCCCAGTTCCCCAACACGGATCCACAAGGGTCCCTTCCCCTCTGCCGGGGTCCCAGGCTATGGGGACCAGCACTGGGGACTTGGGGTGGCCAGGCAGTGGGGGGTGTGGGGGTGGCAGTCCCTCAGGATGGGCTCAGGCTGTGGGGGGGCAGTGGCCCCTCTGGACGCAGGTGGCTACCATGCAGATTTGGGCTTGGGATGGGAGTAAACAAAATGCAACCGTTATCACAAACTACGATATCATCTAGTCAGAGACCAAGTATTTTCTGACTAAAAAAGTCTGTTTTGGTGTTTTCCTTGCTGAGTAAACCTGAAAAATTCAGAAGCACCAGATCAAGAGCCCACTGACAGGGGCGTTTCTGAATGGAGCCCTCAATCCTCCTCCGGAGTCAAGGCGGGTTCCCAGGAGACAACCATGGAGTGAGGTGCCAGACAAAGAGTGCGTTTTCCTTTTGGATTGGGCTGGATGTGGCAGGAAAACTGAACTTGGAGCTCCCAAAGCGGCTGTTCCAGAAGCGCAGTGGGTGTGAGTGCAGGCAGGCGTGGGCAGAGAAAGGCACCACAGAGAGAGCACGGCCCTGAAGCCCGTCTGTGTAGGACCCCCCGTGTCCTTGGCCACCAGCTCTCCGGGGACTGGGGTCACACTCCCCCAGGGCCGGGCACGGCGCTTGCTTAGGGTGCTCCACAGTCACTTTGGCCCTTGTTTTCGGGAGCTCGATGAGCCCCACGGGCAGCTCAAAATCAGCGGGGAACGACGAGCTGCCCGTTTCCCTGGTGGGTTCTTTTCCTTCGACGTTCAGAGCTGGTGAGACGGTGCTGAAATGAGTTTTGGGGCGAAGCAGCTTCCCTAATGTTTCTTACTGGACTGTCTGAGGAATTGATTTTGCAGGCAAAGCTCGACGGCTCCTTTTTCAAGAGAAATGAAGATGTTCACAATTCAACTCTTCACTAAAGGATAATTACAATGAAGCTGTTTGTGGTAGCAAACGACTGCTGTTTGCTGTCCCTCACAGCCAAGCAGACAGTGTTTTCTGACTTTTATTAAGGTCTTCCATGCGGCTCAATTACCACAAACGCACCATGATCAGGAATAAGGAATATCAAAGGAAAAATAGATGGAATAAGAGGCCCCTAAAATGATGCAAATAACTGATTGAGGAGTGTGATAGAGACAATTTTTTTTTTTATTTGAATATACTGAATAGTTATATTTGCAGAATTATAGCATCTCTTGGGGCCTTTCTAACGCTGTGGTTTGTATGTGCTACACTCATGCATAACTAGCTGTCTGCATGCCAGGAACATTTTTTTTTCCCCTTTATAAATGACAAGATTTTGATTTCACACCACAGTTATATCAATATTCCGGTCTCCTGAGATCCTCTTAACGTGATGACAATTGTGATATTAGTTCAGGCTGTTAATCCCAGGGCTCCTCTATTTCAGCATCTCCCCAATCTCATCAGAATTCTATTCTTTCAAGAATATATTGTTGTATTTATCTTCATATGTGTCCCATAAATAATGCTGATGAGCATCCAGGCAACAGTTAGAATAAGTTTTCGGGGAGGTGTGAAGAGCCAAACGGGATACGTGTGGGCATCCTGCAGTCAGACCAGGGCAGGCTGTCCCAAAGGGAAGCAGCACTGTTCCTTCATGTTGGCTTCCTTTCTTTTACTTTTCATTGTTCAGGTGGCTATTAAAAGTCAATTCTGATTATAAATACATGTTTTGCCTATGAGAAAAATATCTCCCCAGAGGCACCATCTCAGGGGCAGATGTCAGTTCCTCTCCTGGAGCAATGGAAGGTCAGTGTCCCGAGGAAGGGAAACACAGCTGAGGTGAAGGTAATCCAGGAGTAATCACAGGCCTGGGAAGGGCAGCTGAAGACAATTAAGCATTAGGCTTGGGTTTAAAAGGGTTGAGGGGGGCATGGGCATGATATTTGGTAGAGGTGGATGGAAGTGGTGGTGGAAAAGGGTTCTGGGAGGAATTCAAGTACAAGGAAGATTTACAGGTGGGGGCATAAAGAACTGGAGGAAACAGCTAATTGGGGAAGCAAGGTAAAGTATTTGTGTTCACACCCCCTGTGTGAGCTTATTGAAATTTTCTAAAAGGCAATTTAAGAAGGGTGCCCCTAGTTCTGGAGGATCCAGACAGGGACTTCACAGGGTGGACAACAAGGTTTTTGTGCTGGGCTGCATGAGGAAATCATCTTCCAGAGCCTCCCAGCTCCACCAGTGCCTGACTGAATGGGGAGAGGCTGTGGGGGGAGCTGGTGGACATGCGGACAGGACACCTCTGCCCTTCTCTCCTCCTGCCTGTTGCTGCCAAAGCTGGTGCAAAGTGCTAGCTGAAAGGCTGCTCAGACAAGAGTGATGACATTGCCCAGGGCTGTGTGAACTATCTTGGTGTTTTTCCTGATGAGAGTCTTGTTTAAATGTCTCTTTTTTTTCTTTTTTCTTTTTTTTTGATAAACCCAAAGCTGCTTAGTCATAACCTGTCTCTGTTGCACACTTCTGGGAGTCTGCAGAACAAACTTGGGTTTGCATTGTCAAATGCACAAAACCTGTTTCCTAGTAGCAAGTGCATTTCTAGCCCGTTTTCTAAATGTCTCTTTCAGATCTACAAGATATGAAGGAAATCGATTACCAGTGCCAGCCGACACGCGGTGCTGATGGCTGCGCCTCTCCGGGTGGGGAGCCAAGGGCCTGGAGCAGGACCCAACCAGCAGGTAAGAGGCACTAAAAAGGAGAAACTGTATTTGTGCATGAGAGAATTCCTCTCAGGTAACTTCTGTGTGAGTGCCATTGCTTAGGGCAAGTGCAACAGCAGAGCTGGTGGTGGTGTTTCTTGTGGGCTGCTGAAGGGGTTGCTGGGGTCTGTGTGTCCTGAGCGAGTCCTAGGGTCGAGACAGTGTTCAGAGATGATTTTTGCCTCCATTAAGGGCCTCAGGGAGAGGAAGCATGTGCTGCTTCTTGTCATCTGAGTCAGTAGCTCAAGTGGAAAATCCTCACTGAACTATAGCTCCTTGGGTTGAAATGTTTGATATCTGCCTATGAATGCTTGGGCAAAGCGAAGCCATCCGAGTGCTGTGAGAGATGGGAGCTATCGTGGTGGTGTGTGTTGTGGTTTGGTTTGGTTTTGCACTGGGTTTGGGTGGGTTTTTTTAAAAAACAGGGTGTCGATGAATACTTCATACACACTTGAGCCTGCTCAAGGTGAGTCTGTGCTTGGTGAAGCTGAGCCATGAACGGAGGCTGAGTCCAAATCTTTCAAGCCTGAAGAATTATTTGTGCATTTCTTTCTCATGCCAAGGACTGTGATTTACCAGATAAAGTGGTGTTGCCTTAAGCTCTCTGAATAATCTCACTCTTCTGCTCTGGTATTTAATTAGCCTAATTTTTTTTCCCTTCAGGCAGAGCATAGAGACTTAGATCTGGATGTAACTTTAGAAATATTATACATAACTCCAGGAATAACACTGCTGAATCTGTTAAAAGGCTGTGCTGTTCCACAATTCCTCTGCACTTCTGGGAATGTCACATCTGCATCACAAATTTGGCAATAATTGAGGAAGAGCAGAGTAGACATCACGGCATGTTGGAAAATTAGAGCCAATGCATACTGCTGTCAGCTCATGCTATCTTCACTTTCTGGCTTAAAACTTACTCCTTATTGTTTAGCAGGAATGAGGGACTGTCCATGTAGGACGGTGCCGCAGCAGGTGGATGGGAAGAGCAGGGGGGATAGGAGATGGCACTTCCCTCACGTGCTGCTTTGGGTGCTCCTAAACCAGGGTGGTGGTTCCAGGCTTAGTAACTTGAGAGACTTTTTTTTTTTCTTTTTTTCCTTCTAAAAACCTGCAAAATGGCCTTTGAGCAGTCATGAGCTTGCAGTATCATCTGTGGCAGCCTCCCACGGCCGCTGCTGTGAGCAGAGCTGTGTCCTCCTGTTCTTGAGGGAATGGCCATGTGAGGACTTTGCCTGGCACCTTTGGCTCTCGGGATGAGAGACACCCAGATGAGCTTGTTCCCCATTAATCCTCTATTTCCCACTTATAATTTCACAGGCTTCTGTCATATTCCCCATCTGCTGCCCAGCAATCTCTCTTGCAGCCTGAAGTCATTGTCTACCCAGGCATTTCTCATACAGAAGCTATTTCCTACCTTTCCTCATCTCTTTCCTCTAGTGAGGAGTAGTGATCAAGTGAAATACTGAGCTCCTCTCCTGGACAGAAAGCACCATGGAGGAGTTGATTTCTTTTTCCAGAGCGGGAGTGCCTGGTCTTTGTGCTGGGTAATAGTCTTGCAGAGTTGAAAGCTACTTTATTAAAAATATATATTCAGAGAGGATAGGATGTTATGCCCCCATGCTGCTGCTGAGGTTCTCTCAGTCAAGTATCTAAAATACTTGGAAAAGCATGTTAGTGACTAAATATTGGCCATGCCTGGGGCAAGGGGGGCTGCCTGGGGCTCCTTGGCTGGGATGTGCTGACCCTGGCAGGTCTGGGTGCCCTCTCCTGTGGAGAAACGGCACCGAGGTTCCAGCTGGTGAGGAGGGTCTGGCTGTGGACACTGCTCTGAGCCTGAGTGTGGGGAGAAAACCCCTTCCCTGGCATTTGTGCTGAAAGGAGACTGTGGCCTCCTGCCCAGCTGAGAACTGGGGCTTTCAACACAGGACTCCATCTCCTTGCCTTAGAGAGAGGAGCTGTTACTGGCTGAGGGATATTAATTGTGTAGGGTAAATAAGTAAGTTTCAATTAGAAAAAACTACATGGGGATATGACCACCAGAATGGTGACACAGGAGGAGCCCTCTGTGTGCAGGAAAAGCTTGCAGAGCTCTTCGGAAACCTCGCATGTGGCCCTGCGCTCGCTTTGTCAAGGAATTTAAACATGTAATCTTGACATGTAAATATTTCCTGAATAAATAAAATTCCTTCCAAAATGACCTCACCCCTTGGCAGAGGGGAGCCTCCATACTGTACATCTTCCAGAGAGCTTCAGCCGTGCCGGGCTCAGGGCCGTGGAGCCCCTGGGGATCCTGCAGGGATGCGGGGTGGGGTGTGGGGGGGTCTGGAGTGTGTCACCAGTGCCACGCTCGCTACCTTCGGCCTTAAAGTCTCTGTTCCTCTCTCAGTCCTGCTCTCCTCCTGGGTCTGTGCTGCCTCTGAGCCCAGCCATGTATAGCCAAATGTGAGGGAGAGGGATCCGAGCATCACTGCTTGTTGTGGGCCGTAAAGCCATTAGGTTTTAGGGAGTTTCATAATATATCCTGTATTCCAGATAACTAGGGCTGGAAGTGGCTGTGACTCCAGTTTCTGGAGCAGGTTGTTAGTGGGGTGCTCGGTGGGAATTGTTCCTGCTGGCCTGACCTAAACCTCCTGGGGGTTTTTCCTTTGTCAACTTTTTGGAGTTTGCCTCCTGGGTGGGTGCCTGCAGCATCTGCTGAGCACCCTGTCTGTCAGCAAAGGCTCCAGGGGAAGGGAGAGCATTTCCCCTTCCAAGCCCAAGGCAGACAATCCCTGGCAGAAAGGAGATCGCTCCACACATGGTAGACAAAAAAAGTTCCTTGGTAACCCTCTGTTACTGCTTAAAGTTGTGTTTTCCACTCCTGTACCTGAGAACTGTTACCTGGGATCTTCCTTCGGTTTGTTTCCTCACCGGATTTTGAGTTTTCATTCTTGCCACGCCAGCTGTGGGGTGTTACCAGCATGGCCCTATGGGGTCACTGCGCCTTGGAATTACATCTGGTATCTGCAACCAACTTCCAGGTCTCAGCTTTGAACACTGTGCTGACCAAAGCACAGGCTACTCCTGGAGATTTCACTGTTTTGTTTTGGTGTTTTTTTTCCAGTTTTCTTCAGTGAATTTTTTCTTGCCCAGAGGAAGATGGGGGGGGGGGGGGGGGGGGGGCGGGGGGAGGTGTGATGAAGCTTCTGCTCCCCATCCATCCCCTGAGAAGGTGAATGGATGTGGGTGTTGGTGTGCAATTCCACCGAGGTGATCATCTCTGCCTTCATAAAGGAGTAGTTCTCTCTCTGCTTGTCTAGAGTAACAAAATGGGTAAGAAATCCAAGTAACCCCATTAAGTCTGGGAAGAACACAAAGAGTTCCTTCAAAGGGTGTCCCTTTTAAAAGGGGGATTTCTAAAATCAATTTCATTTCTTGGCCAATTTATTACTCATCTGGCGGTGCCGAGCCCTGACCCTGTTATCAAAATACTTCATTTTCTAGAATTGAGTAGTGCTGGCTAGATCACAAGAATGTCATTTTCTGGATAATTTTAAGAATTTGGAATTTTTCAGTGTCTGTTGAAAACAACAATGTGCCTTTAAAAAAAAAAAAAAAGGAAAGAAAAATGTGAGTAGAGGATGTGCAGGTGCATCCCCAGTGAGAGCATCCCGGGTCTGTGCCGTGTCTCCATGGGATGGAGAACCCTGTGTCCCGCTGGACATTTGAAAGCTCAGTGTAGGCCAACAGAAAAGCCTTTTGCTGTGAAATCCTGAGGCAGGATGACACCCTCACACTTGATTTATTTAATATTTTTGGTACCTATGGGGAAGGAAAGCCCTTGTCTCAGGCTGTGCTTGCTTGTAAGTCAGTGCAGCTCTTCGGCTGCGGGAGTCGTCAGGCATTTGAAATGCTGTGCTACTCTCTCTCCTCATTATTTGCTGGAACAGCATGTGCTCAGTAAACCAGAGTATTTACCTAATTGCCAGGAGGAATCGGCTCCTTCCTGGGAGTGATGGGTTGGAAGAGCAACAGGGATGAGTGTCTTGGGTTCTGGTCTGAAGGGGCTGGTGAAGGAGCCCGTGAAGCTGCCGGGTGCTTGGTCCCGCAGAGCTGGGCTGCCCGCGCTCTCTCACGGGGAGAGAATTGGCATGGGGGTCACCCCAGAAATGGCATTGTGCCCCCCCAGGGCTTGTCTCAGGGCTGACCCACCCTTTCTGTTCTCTCTGGCACCTGGGACCGATCCCCTTGGCCCCTCTCCTCTGAAACCTGGTGGGATCAGTCAGAAATGCAACCGTGTTTGGTAAAACATGTGTTTTTGGATATATACTACCTTTTTATATAGATGTGCATTTAGATACATAAAAATGCTAAAAGAGACGCTGACTCATTTCTCTGTTGGGAAGTAGAAGTAAGATAATTCTGAAGGAGAGGAGTCTCCTCTAAAATTTAACTGTATAAAGCTCATTCCCGCCTCTCGGGCGGTTGCTCTGAGGAGCAGACGGATCAGCAGAAGAAACGCCAACAGCAGACTTGGTCAGAGGACAGGCCGGGTGCTCCCTGCAGAGGCAGTGCCGAGGGAGGTGGGGGATCATCCAGAGAACCCCTTACTCGTAAGGCAAGGAGCCCCAAGAGGAGAGCTGGGTCTGCAAACCACCTGAGCTGGGCGGTGATTTTTGTAATTTGCTAAAACTCCTTTTAGAGCATCGGATGAGGCAGGAAATCCCCAAATGAGCCCCAGGAACTGCCCAGTTTAACCAGCCCCTTGGTGGGCTGGGGGAGGCAGGACCCTCCTGCAGGATGGCAACTGGTGCCAGGACACAAACCCTGGTCCCACCAGTCTCCTCCAAGCCCCAGTGTCACTCGCTCTTCCCCTGGAAGCAAATCCACCTTTTCCTCAGCTGCTCCGATGGAGGCAGCTCTCGCTGCTGGAGGACGGCTGGGTTGGAGGGGGTTGTGCAATCATGTCACCCAGAGCCTGAGCTCGCTGGCTCCTCGTCTCTTTGAGCTGTGGAATATTCACTTCTGCTACGTGATCCCAGCCCCATTGGAGAAAATTAGGACATGGCATGCCATATGTGAAAGATTTAAGATAATAAAATGTTTATCTCCCCCTTGGCTGGTTATAACCATTAGAAATGGGGACATTCAATAACTATCAATTTTTTTTAATTTTTTTTAATGTTAAAACATTCTTTCTCTAACCCTTTTTGCTATGAGTAGGCCCTTTCAACCTATTCATCAAAAACTGAAGTTTCAGTTTTGTGAGTACAAAAGCAATAACCCTTTCACTGACTGTGTAGAAGAGTTCTCCTGAATCAGGAAAAAGTTCCACTTGAGTTAAAACTCCGAACTGACATTTAGTTACTGCAGAGCCTTTGGTGCTCAGAGACCGTGTTCTCCTCTTCTGAAAGTCCATATTAAAGATCTGTCCTCCACTCGCCAGCAGCTCCTTCAGGGAGTTCTCTTTTTCTTTCATCAGCTGTTCTGTTGAAACAGCTCAATTTGGGAACAAGTGAAATCCCTGTTAAAGGGTTCCTGGGAGCCTTGGCCAGACCAAGGGTGCGGGTGGAGATGGGTCTGAGCTTTGCTTGACTCCTCCTGATGCTCTAGAGAAGCAATGGCAAATCCTTGCTGGTGCTGGGGGGAGAGGAGGCGGTACAAAGCATGCTGTGACAGCCAGCACCCCTGAACGCCCCACAGCTCCCCACACTGGGCTTGGCTGTGGGGAAGGGCTTGTGCAGTTGGAGCACCCTGATCTGCAGGAACTGGCAGTGTTGGTTTGGGGAAAGGCCATAGTTACTGAAAAAACAAACCCAGCCACACACCGAAAACCCCAAATGAACAAAAAACCCCTCATTATTAATTGTCATTTTTGCACTGCAGAGTAATTTCACATTTTTAATTTTTTTTTTTAATATGATGACCGCTTCACTGTGTGATTCATAGGGTTTTTCTGAAGAACTACTTGGAGTCACACAGATAATACCAGCTGAGAGGAGTGTCTCTGCCTGCCCCGCTCCCAGGGTTGGGTGAAGCAGCTTTGTTGCTGCTGCACCTTGGTTTTCTGGGGGGTGTGATTGCAGGACCTGGGGCTCCCCCAGCGTTGTTTCCCTCAGGCACTGCCATGTGGGTCAGGTCTGCGGTGCCCTGGGTTGTCCTGCCCTGAGGCAAGACAAGTGCCCCCCAGCATCTTCCCTCACCCTGGTGGCTATTCCCCCCCCCCTCAAGCTCTGAAGGGGGCACTGAGGATGGAGCTGGGGTTTCAGGTTGCCGTTGGCAATGCCTTTGGGTGTTTCCCTTTACTGTAGTTTTATTTCCAGTGTATTTAGGCTTGGGATTAATTTTTAGTGCTTCTCTGCCTTATCACTGAAACTGAATTCAAGCTGAATTTTAAGGTGTGCTTGTTACTTGCTGTGGAATAAAAAACCCTACAGGCTGATGGGCAGGGCTGGCACCAAGGGCTGCTGTGTGGGACTTGGGGGGCAGTGATTTCCTTGGTGGGAGAAACCCCTTTGGCAGCCGCTGGCTGCTGCCTCCTGGCAGGGGGCTGGGGGAGACGACCCCATCCCAGCTGCAGGCAGCAAGGAGCAGCTCGAGGCTGGGAGGGAACTTCTGCAAAGCTCTTTACCTACAGTCTGTTAATCTGCAGTGACTACAGAGACCCACTTAATTGCATTTAAACCCATCCATACATGAATGTTGGCTTAAATATTTCTGGATGCTCCTTAAAATACGCCTATGGAACGCAAGCCCTGCTTTCGTTAGGCCTTCCCAGTAACATGGGCTGTGGTGGTTGTTTCCCAGCTATTGTTCTGCAGCTTTTCCCCCTCTCAGCTAATTATTGCAGTTCTTCTTAAATGATGCATTTAGTATTGAATTATATATCTTTTTTTAAAAAGTTCTTATGCTTGTCTTAGCTGGAAATATGTTCTGGCCTGACTTGTAATTCCCTCTGCAGCCTCGCTGGAGTCAGGTAGCCTGTACAAAAATACTAAGTCAATAAAATTGTACTGTAAGTCACTGCAGATTTAAAGACTTTTTATATATATATATTTTTTTTTTTTTTGTTAATGAATAACTATCCCAGGTACCCAGAAATAATTTCAAAGAATTCCAGGCCCTAATTAAGAAAATTCATTTAAGAATACCCTGGGATTTAAAAGTATGCCAAGGGCTTTGCCTGCTCAGAGCCAAAATAAGCAGGTACCTGCGTGCCCTCCACCAGGGGTCCGGGATCCCCACCCGCCCCTTGGCTGGGAGCGGGCTCAGCGTGAAATCACTCGGGTCAGCGTTAATCGAGCGAGATGGCTTTTCCTGCCAGCAGGAAGCAGGCGGGGAACACACTGGGCTGGGGCTGGGGGCGACCCTCCAACTTAATTAGCTCTGACCGGGAAACAGCGCATCCCTCCCCGCCTGCGGTCCCGGCCACCCCTCGGGGCTCCCTGGGGTAACAGCATCCCTGTGCAGGTTTTACAAACTCTGTAGCCAAAACAGAAAAGCAGTCAAAACGGAAACAAAAAGCAAGCAAACAAACAAAAACAACCCGAAAAATCCCCCGAGTGAGTCTCACTTAGAGCAATTCCTGGTTCGCTTTGCAGTCAGGGTTCCTGTTGAGGTGAGTTTCCCATTTAAACCTTCTAACTCGCTCCATTTTTTCACTAGTTACCAGTAAACTATTGCAACAAATCTCTGCCCGTCCAGTGCCCGCGGGGGGGGCAGCCCTACGGAGCCGGGGCCGGGGGCAGCAGGGAGGAGATGGGTGGAAGAGGCAATGTAGTGACCAATGCAGGGTCACCCCCCACAACCAGCAGGGTGAGAACTGGAGATTACAAGCAAACACCCCCATCCAGATTTGGTTTTTGGGACTGGGGTCGCTGCCTGCTTGGCAGAAGGCAGATGTGACAGAGAAACGCGCCGACTGCAGGAGGACGCTCAGGGAATGATAGAGTTGAGGTTGGAAGGGACTTTTCAGATCACCAGATCCGACCATCTCCTGTCCAGGGTGGGAGGGAGGGTTCTGCTGGCCACAGAAGTGCCCGGGGTCACAACCAGACCTGAAACCCCAGGGGATTTCTTCACGACTTTCCCCAAAGCCACAGTGCAAAACACAGGCTGAGGGAGCCGTGCTGGCTGCAGGGGAGGGGCTGTGTCCCACGGGGGGTGTGGGGACATGGTGGGGACACCCCGCTGCACTGAGCCAGTGGCAGTTTTCTCCTGGGCAGATGAGATTCAGGAGAGCTGGGTTAATCTACATTTGCCTTCTATCAGGTTTTATTTTCAGGGTATGTATATATATGACAGCTCAGACAGCTCAAAGTTCTTCTGCTGCCCCTGCCCCCCAGCTGTAGGTACAGTCAGCAAATTCCCAGCCCCCCGGGAGGTGGTTTGGGTGTTTGGCCTCTCTCGGTGCTGGGGAACTGGGGACAAAGGGGCTGGTTGCGGGGTGCCCCCAGCGTCTGCCCCCAGTCACGGGCAATGCCCTGGTGCTGAGTGAGTAAATAAAGTGCATTTCAGGCTCCTGACCCTGCCCTGGGCTTCTGCCTCCGGGGATTTACAGAAGGTAACTCTATGGGAGCGTTGTTTGCACTCGAATCTTGGTGTGGTTATTTATAAAGCCAAAAAGCAAATACATCTCTAGGCCAGGGTGTATGGCTTTTCTTTATTTCTATTTATTTTTGCCTTTTTTTGAGGGCCTGCCTCTTGCAGCGTATGCTGGGATGACACTGGGATCACACAGTGTCACTGGGGAGATGGGATCATCTGAAAAGCAGTGGTGGGGCACTTCAGCAATAATAGATTTTATTGAAATGCCTAATTCCACCTAATTCAGAGTCCCGTTGACTTCAAGCACAGGTAAAGCCTTCCAAAGGAACGTAAGACACTGCTCAGGACAGCAGTGTTTGGAAGCATCTGTTATGTTTAACCTAAAAGTGTTTATTTTTGGACATAATTTGAAATAATATGTTCTGGGTTATCTCTGGCTTGAAAAGAGTAATTCCAGTAAATGAATCTGTGGTAAATAGCTTCTCCCAGGGTCAGTCTTGCTTCTGCACTGCTGATAATACTGATCGAGCCAGAGCTTATTCAGTCCCTTAAACCAAACGGGTGACTCACAGGCTCTGTCTCTACACAGCCACTATTTCTGTGACAGGAGAATATTAGATAAATACCGTGTCGTCTTAATCATACATCTGTACTCACGCTGATGGGAAGGCAATTATTTCTCTCTCGCACCGTTCCGTTTAGTGACTTCCTAATGTGCCAGGGGCGAGTTATTCTAGCAACAAATGTTAAAGGCCAGTTGCAGTGGGTCAACACCGTGTTGCCCCACGTCATCCCCATGGTCCCTGGCAGAACCAGGGCCTGTCCCCAGGGCTTTGCGCTGGTGGGGTGGGCACGGGTGGGCACCTCTATTTTCCGGCCCTGTGGTGGTGGCAATATCCTTCTGCAGGGATATTGCATCAAATGGTCTTTTTTTAGCAGAGGAAGGGCTCATGGGTGGGTTTACATGATAGACCTGGGGGAGGGACCAACAAGGTCAGGAGAAAACGTGGGTCATCCTTCACAAAGCCATGTGGCGCTGAGCGGTACCCGGTGAGGGGGACCCTGAGGTGGCTGGAGGCTGTGTCCCGAGCTGGGCCATGGATGGGGGTCTGGGCTTCTACAGGTCCTGCCATCACCACATAAGCTGCTCCTCAGCACAGCAGATGGGGAGGAAAACAGTGCCTGGAGAATGCTTAAGCTGGTAACATGCGCCTCGGTGTAAACAAGTGCTTCTATATCTGGGCTTTTGGCCACTCAAGTTAAAGCATCTCTGTGTCTCCTGCAGCCATTATGCTTGTATAAACAAACATCCAGAGGCAGAGAGAGATGATCCTGACTGATGAGGAGCCCAGGCTCGGCTCGTGACCTGAGCTGTGCCCAGGACTCAATGAGGATGTGCTGGTGACACGCACAGGCCAGTGCCCACCTCTTCTCCTGCGTTCTTCTGCTGTCGTTGTGCCAACTGCTGAGGCACCCTGAGCCTGTCCCTGGGCAATTTTACTGGTTCTCAATCCCTTGCAAGATAACTGAGTCCCTCTCCTCTGCTCACATGCCCTGAGGGCTGGATCTTGAATGGGACATCCAGTAAGATCAGCCTGGTCTGTATGTGGTCATACCTGTCCTGAAGGGACCATCAGTCTGGTGTCCGGGCAGGGGGCAGCATCAGCTGCTCGTCTGTCCAGAACAAACTTGATGGGTTAGAAGGACCAGTGCAAGAACAAACCAGCCTGTTTGCAGTTAAGTTGCCTCTATTCTCAGCAACTTCAGAGAGAAGCAATAAAACCCCAGAAAATCAAACCCATGTAGTTTGTATTTGTCTGTTCTGGGGCTGATGCACAAAATGTTCTCAAAGTTATTTCTACCCTAAGTAGTGGTGAGGAGAGCTATTTCTCTGACCATTGCTCGTTTGAGAGTCACCAGTAAATGCCAAGAGCATCGTTCTTGTGGTGCACCCACTCCAGCGAAAGGCTGGTCCCCGGGCAGCACCGGGCTGGGGGGTGAGCAGGAGCCCGGCCCCCCGGAGCCACGGCCCCAAGTGCTCCCTGTCTCAGCCCTTTGGTTTCTGTGCTGTGCTGGGAAAAAGGGAACTTCATCACTGCATGGGCTCGGGGAACAAAGTCAGGATCAGTGAGTGTGCTCCATCATTGATTTTTATTTTTTTTTTAAGAAAACATCAAAGTGGCTCTGGGCAGAGGAGGGAGTTTGCAACTTGGAGTCGGGTTTCATTTTAAAATATTTTTTTTCAGTATACTAGGATTAATGTTATTCTAAGGCCAGTGACAGATGTTATTTAAAAACACTTGGGTTTGTTTTCTGAAGACCAAATTGTAGATACTCTAGATTTAAAAGTTGTTTTATCCCCGAGTCCTTGTAAAAACATACTACAGGCCGGTTCTGGGCCAGTTTCCTGGTTCCCATAAATGCAATTCCATAATTATAAACTAATCTGTAAGTACAAAAAAAAAGTCCCAGAAATACCCAATAGACTCGGCTTTACCAGCTGAAGGAGACCAGGGATGGAAGGAATCAGGCAACGCGTCAAGTACTAAAGAACAGACCAAGGTCTCCAGGAGCTCGCGAGGAGCCTTTCCCCAGCTGCAGCCGAGCGAAGGCTCCGCTTCCTTTGGTGTTTGGTGGGAGACCAGCGCTGGGTTTTTGCACCCCTTGCTGTCCTGGGACCTGGTCCATCCCTGGAATCCCTGCCCAGCAGAGAGCGCTGGGGCAGGAGAGGTGCCTGGACCTGCTCCCTGGGTCACCTTCAGGTGACACCTCAAACGTGACAGTCTGGCAGCTGTGAAACTTTCTCAGTTCGAGCTTTATGGAGGCATTTCTGACTTTTTGGGGTTGTTCTTATTCCCAATGGTCCATATACTCGCCACAGCCCGTGTTTATGGAGCGTGTCTCCCAGCCTCACAGCGATCCCTTGCTGTGCACCTCCCGAGAGCCACCGCTGCCCCGTGCTCAAACCCGCTCCCTCCTAAAGGCACAGAACTCCTCTTGATCGATCTCACACGGGGGCAAGAAGTTAATTTTCCTTTCTTTTGGGTTACGTATCATCTGAAATCCCAGATGCAGGTTTAGTGCCCAACTCAACATCCATACCAGACTCTTGTTGAAGTTTATCAGACGGGAGCTCGGCCTGGGAAAACCCCGCACCTCCAGCTCCTGAAGGCTGAGGAACATCCCACAGTGAGAACACTCAGCGATGCTCGCAGGTGTTGACATTTCCATCCCAGAACCTTCTTCTCGAGCACTGAAACCTGTCATAATTAGGCTTACCCCAGAAATACTGTTTTCAGGGCAAAATCCTCTTTCTGCTCCAGCCTGCCCCTGCCTCTCCTCCTCTGCGCGATGCCGAGGCGTGCGGCGCCGGCTGCCTCCCCCCGGCCGCCGAGGATGAGCGCTCTGACACACGGCTTCCTTTGCTAGAGATGAAAAGAGCCGTTTCCTTAGAAGGTTCTTATTAAATGCGTGATCTTGTTGAGCAAAACCATCTTTCTTTCAACTCGCGCCGCCTTTCATCGCGCCTTTGCTGGCGCTTCATCTACAAAGTGGTTTTCACTTCTGCAAAATCTCGCCAGCGTCGCAGGTTGCTCTCTCTTGGGTTTTGGCTTGGGGACGTTGGGATGCGGTTCAGCACAGAGACAGAGCAAACAGCACAAAACCAGGCTTGTTCTTCAGCCACTTGCTGCCTCCAGACTTCATTGCGTCTCCTTCTCGGGGCAATAACAAACCCCAGGGTTAAGACCTGGAAAACTCCTGTGCTGGATCCTCCTGGGAGGGGGGAGATGGAAGCATCCTCCCAGGCGGGGAGGGAGATGGAGCTGTTTTCCAGCCTGTGTTTTATGGTAAACTGTAAAATCTGGGATCGAGAAAATCCTGGATGCCAAGCTGTGAGGGTTGTTCCTAGGGTTGCGCAGGCAGATAATTAGCTCACTCATTTGTGACATTAACAGTAGTCAGAAAATGTGCAGGAGTCAGTAATTGCTGTCGGAATGTCTCTGTTTGTGGAGGTGGGAGTTGTCTGGAGTCCCTGTGTCCCCGGGATGGAGCTCTGCACCGGGACAGGGGTTCTGTGCTGGCCGGGATGTGGCTGCCACTTGCTGAGGAGCCGTTTGGGCTGGGATATGGGCTGGCTTTTACTGAAGGAAAACAGATTGTCAAAACAGACTGGGCACATAAGGGAAAAACAGATGGTTTGTGTGGCTGCCTTCCCCGAGCACTGCCCGGCGAGAGAGCGTACGTAGGGAATGGCAGTACATAGGGAATCAAGCTGTGATAACCACCTTCTGCGGGAAGATGCTGTCTTCCCAACAGGACACACAACACTCCCTAAGAAGCCTGGCCACCGTGGTGACCAGTAAATCTCACTGACAATTTTGTGTTGATAATCATAGAACCACAGAACCATAGAATTGTCAAGGTTGGGAGGGACCTTAAGATCATCAAATCCAACCATCAACCTAACTCTCTAAAGCATGTCACTGAGCTTTATGTCAACCCAGCTTTTAAATCCCTCCAGGGATGGTGCCTTAACTCCTTCCCCAGGTAGCCCTGGGGAATTAAGTCCAAGGCTTAATTACCCTTTCAGGGTAAAAATTTTTCCTGGTATCCAATCTGAACCTCCCCTGGCCCAGCTTGAGAGCTTGCCACTTCAATGCTTCTATGTCCCTCTATTTGATATATTTAAGAACCCGGTGAACTCTACTTTTCACTGTGTGTGGACTTAATTTATACTCTTCTGGTGGCCAGACCTTCTGAGGAACCTTCCCAAAGACCACAGTACCTCAAGTCCCAGGGGAGAAGCCATTTGACTGCAAAACGTTTGTCTGGGACCTACCATCACCTCCCAGCTCTGCCTGTTTGGCTGTCATGAGGGAACCAAGCTGTTCCCCAGAACGGCCACAGTAAATGTCAGTTTTGTTTCTGACGCAGACCTTTGCCACTTGAAAACACCATGCCCACTGAGCCCTCACCCACAGAGCATGTGCAGCCCCTGTTCCTGTTCCAGCCAGCACTACCATCTGTAACTGTCGTTCCAGGCTGGGAACTCTGGTGTTAATTGGGTCTGCACCCAGAGTCTCCCCAGCATTCTCCCACCCAGCTCTGTTCCCGCACCCTCCAGAAAGGATATTTCACCAAATAAACCCCAACCCCAGCTCTTCTCAGGCAGCAAAGCTCAGCAGTGCCCAGAAATGTGGTGGTTGCATGAGAGGAGTCATCCCCTTTGTATGGGTGGCCAGGCGTGAGTCATGCAGACCAAGGCACTGCTCAGCCTTCCCACCAGCGGGTGCAGCTTTGGCCAGGGCTGTCATGGGTTTGTGCAATCCCAAAGCTGTTCTGCATGGCCCTGGGTCACATCCTGCACCCTAGTGCTCCATGACCAGCTCCCTTTGTGTTAAATGGCAGCACAAGGCCATGGACCCGTACCACCCACAGACCCGCACCACCCAAGGCCCAGCTGGGGCTTAAAGCGTGAAGGGCAGCATAAACCCAGCAGGACCCCACACCAATTCCCCTGTCGTCTCCCCAGCACTGAGCTCCAGCTCTTGTCTGTGGACCACCAGAGTCAGACGTGGCTTCCAAAACACCGTTTCCTAGCTATGAAAAGCCATGGGTAGACCTGTTGTCTCCAAACTCACCCAGCCCTTCTCTGGACCTGCTCCTGGCCACCGCAGTCCCTGTCTCCGCGAGCTCTGCTTCTCTGGGTCCGGTGAGAATTCGCTTTGCTGTTGCTGTCCCTCTTGCTCTCCATATGCTGAAGCTACTGACTCCTGCAGCTATTCAGTGTGCCCTGCAGAAGAGCTATTTAGGTGGCGGAGCTGAGTCTCCTCTCGCTTATCGCGTTGGGCTGTTGCCCATTGAATATTGCCGTGATTCATCATAACTTCATTTCTTGGAAGAGATCTTTGCAGAAGCAGGAGTCGTGCATCGAGCCAGGCTCAGGCTCTCCCCAGCCAGGGACGATTTGCTGACAACATCCGGGTTTGGCAAAGGTGAATTTCAATTATTGCAGCTCCTTAAAGAAGAAGCAAATCTGACGCCTAGATCAGATATCTAGATTCTATCAAATATTAAATATTCCCACCATAAATGAGGGTTGTTAAGGTACTAATTTAAACGGCCTGTTCTTTTTTTCTGTTTCCCAGCACTAATTAGTGTCTCCCTGAACCCTTGGAAGACATACAGATATGTATTTGGTACGTAAATATCTGCACATATACATAAATACAGAGCTTTCCCCTTTTTTTTTCTTTTCCTGGAGTATGTTTTAGGCAGGGAAGAGCTACCACGGGCAGAATTGAGTATGTTACCTCTACAGCGAGAGACCACCTTGCTCTTAAAATATATCAGAAAGTCGGTGAATCGTGTACATTCTGTCCCTGAAAGATTTCAGTGCAGCGGTGACCTTAGAGGGGCTTTGGCAGAGAAGCCCTTTCCATTAGAATTGGCATCCTGACATGTAACAAAGAGGTTGCCATGGCAAATAGGCTTTTTTTTTTCCATGTAATCATAGAAAATAAGTGTAAGCGTAATAAGTGTAAACCACGTCAGTCTGATTCGTAAGTTACTGCTGCTCCAGGCAGTGGTAACCCTTCTCAGCCCAGACGTGGGCAAAGTGTTTTTGGCTTAAAAAATGTTAAAGAAACATGTATTAGGCTGTTGAATTTAAATAACTCTATTTTTGCTCCCCTCGCCTTGCGGATCTAGAACGGTCCCGTTGCCGTACGAAACACCTCAGCCCCGGAAGCTTCCCGGAGCAGACACCAGCATTCCACCAAGAGGCCCCTTGTGGTGTCCCACCGCTCCTCACGGGGGAGAAACCCCTCCAGATCCCCGTTGTGCACCCCGACAGCCTGGGAGCACCGTGGCTTCCGCACTATTATCTGATTATATACACATAAATCGGCTTATATAATTCTACTTGAACAGCCCCCAATTGTTTTGCCAGCAATTTACACTCTCTGAGCCCTTCCAGACCTACTTTAACAGCTGACTTAACCCTTTGAGGTCTGCCTTGCAGCGAGTTGACAGTGTCCCTGTTCTCTTACCAGAGACGTCAGAAATTTCTTTCATTCAAGGTGTTACCGTTACAGAAAACGCTAAATTTTTAGCACAAGCTGCAGTTTCCCCTTCTGTTGCCCTGCTTTCCTGTTCCCTTCTGACCTTGCTGACGTGGAGCTCGTGGCTGGCGAGGTCCCAGGGCAGAAACAGCGACAGCGCCACCAAAAGTGAAATGAGTTAGGCCTTGTCTCAGAGACAGAGCAGCCTGGGACCCAGCCCCACAAGGAGGGGAAAAAAAATAAAGCCCATAATCTGGGCCTTAACCTGGTAGATTTTCAGTCTACAATTGGCAAAGTGCTGGAAGTTTTGAGAAATGGGATGAGAAAAATGCTTTTTGGGGGGAAATTTTGAACTTTTGTCGAAACACTAAGATTTGACGTGGAAATAGGGCTCCTTCTGACACACTGCTCGCGGAGAGTGTTTGTCACCTGTGCTGGGGGGGAAATAAGGGATGTCAGGAAAAGGGCCAGGCCTGGGAGGAGCCCACAGCGGGGGACAGGTCCCTGTGGGTGGGTGCATCTCCTGTCCCTACTGGCCCTCACCTGGTGGGTACCGAGGTACGGAGGGGTGTCGCTGCCAAGTCCCCTCTCCCAGTTGCTCCCTCCCCAAGTACTTTACACATTTCCCCAAAGGTCAGTTGAGCAATTAACTTCCCAGCCCACAATGTCCTTCAGCAACAATTTAAACTCCCATAAATGAAATGACCAGGGTTCGACTGTTCCGTCCCCGTGACCTTCCTGTGCTTTCCCTCCATTAACTCTTTGCACCACACGGGGGGTGCCCCAGGTGCTGGGAAGTGCTGCCTGGGCCAGGAGAAGGCACCGCTAGTCACACTCTGACCCCAGACGTGGAGCTGTCTTTAATTCCCACGGTGGCTTTTGCTTGGGACACATTGTCACCGTGCCTGGAGTGTCCCTCGGGTGTCTCTGGTGCACTCTGTGCTTGGATCCTGCAGCATCACTTGCCCTGTAAAGCCCTCACACCACCACAAAGGGCCAGCAGACCCCCCTGCAATGTGGTTTCCAGCCAGAGACACCCCTCAGGTTATAAGTCACCTGGTTCTGGGTTGGCTTTGGGGGGTCCAGCACTGGGCATTGCGTCCTACCAGGGAGATCACACTGGGGGAATAGGTGCTTAAGATCTGCTTCCTTTGCTTGACCTAATCCATGCTGAGAAGGGCCTGATCCCACAAACCTACGTGCTCAGGAGTATGTGTTTTCTCTAGAAAGAGGAAAAAGTCTGGAACCTGAAAAATCCAGATTGCGGCCCCATTTTAATGCTGGAAGCTGCTCCAGGATCCTCTTGTCTTGTCACATCCCTCCTGAGTGCTCTGCCTGGATGGATGAGGATGGATGAGGTCTGCCATGGTCCACTCAGCTGCTCTGCCCATCCTCATCCTTGTGAGAATGCAGTTGGGACATAACTCTTCAGTCCTGGATGAGGGGCTCCTGCCCCGAGGGAGCTGACCCTGCCCCATGGAGCAGGAACACCCTGGGTTATCACAAACCCACTGAATTCTGCCCAAATTCCAGAGCCAGGGAGCCGAGCCCCGTGCAGCCCTGCGTGTGTGCCTCGTTAGATAAAGCAGTGAAATTAGCACAGCGCTTCTCAGACACATTGCTGACTAAACCTCAACTTCATCTTAATTAGTGATGTTCTGTCTAGTAGGAAGTGGGCTAAATAGCAAAAGGGAAAAGGCAGATAAGAGAAGGCAAAATGCTTTATTATCTTTTTTTAAGGCAGGAGACTTCATCTAGACAAGGCCCAAATAATCCCACTTAGTGGAGAATCCGGCACCGTGTCTGGTACAGAATGTTTTCAAATAATGCCAAGTGTTGAAGCTCCTACTGACTTCCACGGGGCAGCGATTTACCCCCACGGTGGAAAGTTACTTGCTGCCATCTAATTTCCATAGACCAAACTGGGCCCTTGGTGAGGAACCAGCTGCTGGGGTTTGCTGGGCTGTGAAGAGAACTATTTACAAACCCCACTGCCCCGAGGAAAACAGTAACAAGCCAAGTATTTACACTTTCAACATGTTTTGTGTTTACAAGGACAGGCTGGTTGGCAAAATTTCTGCCTTGTGTGTGTGTGAGAGAGAGAAGTGTTTCCGTGCCTGGAAGGAGATGCTGTGAGCACCAAAATCCTCCAGCTGAGGGTGCACCCACGGGTGCTGGGGGCGGTGGGCAACGGCTCAGGGATGCTGCAGCCCCGGTGGAGGATGGAGGGAGGGTTGTGTGGGGTGGGTGGCTCTCTCTGCTTGTCCAAGAGGGGACATCTGAGCCCAGAAAAGCTCCCAGACGCCGGCTCAGGGTGGCCAGCCTGGGGGCTTGGTGCCTGGAGGCAGGAGGATGACTGGATGACCAGGGGGACAGAAGCCAAACGGATGGGCAGGGACATCGGGAAGCAGGGACAGTGGGGATGGCAGGGAGGCAATGGGGACCAGTCACCTCCACCGGCCGAGGTACCCAGGGCAGCAATCCCATGTGAATGATCTACCATATTTGCTGCTTCTTACAAACTGCAGTTTCAAACCGCCCTCATTAAGATTATTAATCCCTCTGTAATTATCTCCATGGTTATTGATGTCTTCACAGAAGGTGGCAATACCCTTGCCCTCCTCTCTATTCTGTTCTTCACTTCAAAACTCTTTGATTTTTTTAAGCTTTTTTTTTTTCCTTTTCTTTTTTCCCTTTTCTGAGTGATGCTGAGAGTTTTGCTGAGGATCCTGTGTCAGGAACAGCACGAGGAGCAGGACTGGGGAGGTGATTGTCCCCCTCTACTTGGCACTGGTTAGGCCTCACCTTGAGGGCTGTGTCATTTTGGGCCCCTTACCACAAAAAAGATATTGAGGGGCTGGAGCAGGTCCAGAGAAGGGCAATGGAGCTGGTGAGGGGTCTGGAGAGTAGGAATTGTGATGAGAGGCTGGAGAAGAGGAGGCTGAGGGGGGACCTTCTCACTCTCTCCAACTCCCTGAAAGGAGGGTGTAGCCAGGGGGGTCGGTCTCTTCTCCCAAGTCACAGGCGATGGGACAAGAGGAAACGGCCTCAAGTTGCTCCAGGGGAGGTTCAGTTTGGAGATCAGGAAAATTTCTTCAAGGAATGGTTTGTGAAGCCTTGGGCTGGGCTGCCCAGGGCAGGGGTTGAGGCACCATCCCTGGAGGGGTTTAAAAGCCGGGTTGACACAGTGCTGAGTGACATGGTTAGTGATGGGTTTTATCAGAGTTAGGTTGATGGTTGAACCAGATGATCTTAAAGGTCCCTTCTGACCCAGACAATTCTGTGATTGTGTGATGCAGCCCCGCCATGAGGCCAGGGTTCCCGCAGGGGGGGCCCAGAGTGACCAGGGAGGGTGCCTGGGGGAAATCAGGGATGGAAACGGCCGGATTCATAGCTTTAACCCTCGCTGCGTGGACAGGCAGTGTGGTGCTCACACCCCCAGCGAAAGGCTGCGGTGGTCAGGAAGGGAATGGTCAAGGTCTGTGAGGTTAAAAGGAGGTATTTCACCTCGTTAAGCAGCTTCACCCGAAAGGGAAAGGTGAGTGTCCCTGCTGTTCCAGGCGTCACCCACTCAGAAGGCAGAAGTGACAGCCCAGTAGAATTATTAGAAAGTTTCTTATCGGGTTAGTGGCAGATTGTTTCTGGAAGCGGAGAAAGGGCCGTGTAATGGGAACTGCAGGTTTTCCTGGAATTCTGGACGTTGTACAACAACAGCTCTTTGCAGACCCAGCAGACACAAGCGAAGTAAAATGTTTTTTTCGAGTGGAAAACTGCCAATTATTCCAGATTGTTGTGATAGTTTAGTGATTCACACAAGACTTCAGTAGACTGTTAGTGAGAACTTCTCTTCAGAACGCTCTACGGGTTACAGTGCACATTTGTGGATTCTGCAGTCGTGGTTTGGAAGCAGCCTGCCACCCGCTCCTCTCTGCTGCCTGCACAGAGCCTCCAGCCTGGGCACCGCTGGGCCAGGAGCACGGCCACCCCCTCCGAGGGCAGCTGCAAGAGCCTTCTTTTTTTTATTAAAAAACAAACAAACCCAAACAAATCAAAACAAAAACCCAAAACAAACGAAAAGAAAACACCCAATAAACAAACAAGCCCCCAAAAGCCAAAAAACCCAAACAAAACAAACCCAAACCCCGGGATGGTATTTTGTAAAAGCTCCTGATCTGCTGGAGGCACACAGTCAAGGAGGCTCCATTTCCGCAGGCAGCAAGGCCCCCTGTTTCCCAGGGTCGTGCTTCACTGAAAGGTCGGGCTTTGCACCCTCCAGGGCGGAGGGAAAGAAAACGTACCCCAAGTGTTTGCAATCAGGAAGAACAGGATTGTGCCTAAAGCTGGGGCAGGTTACCGTGTGCCATCGTCTGGTTGAACGTTTCGGAAGGGCTTCTGGTGGAGGAGCCAGTCTCTCTGACAGCGTTTCAGACTCTGCCTCGGCTGCAGGGTCACCAGGTACCGACCAGGGGAGACCCGTCCCGTCTTTAGAATCATAGAATCACTCAGGTTGGCAGAGACCCTTGGGATCATGGAGTCCAACCGTCAGCCCCACTCTACAAGTTCTCCCCTACACCAGATCCCTCAACACCACATCCAATCTACTCTGAAACACAGTCAGGGATGGGGACTCCACCCCCTCCCTGGGCAGCTGATTCCACTGACTGACCACTCTCTCTGGGAAAAACTTTTTCCTCATGTCCAGCCTAACCCTACCCTGCTGCAGCTTGCAGCCATTCCCTCTTGTTCTGTCGCTCATTGCCCGTGAGAAGAGACCAGCACCAACCTCCCTACAGTGCCCTTTCAAGCAGTTGTAGAGAGGGATGAGGTCTCCCCTCAGCCTCCTCTTCCTCAAAATAAACAATCCCAACTCCCTCAATCGATCCCCATAAGCCTTATTCTCCAGGCCTCTCACCAGCTTGGTTGCCCTCTTTGGTCCCTGTTTCTGAAGGAAGAGCTGCACGGGTGGGTAAGAGCTGCTGCCCGTCTGTCTGAGGAACGGCAGAGGGCTTCAGAAGATGTCTCTAATGCAGCACCTACAGCGTGCCACTGCGGCAGGAAGGCAGACACGACAGCACCCGTGGATAAAGATGTCCATTGACCCGGGAGTTCAGGCCCCGATTCGTAAATGCACAACATAAAAGAACACCTTTAATTAGTCTGCGATTGCATGTTAATTACCTTTCTGAGGCACGTACGCCCAGGAGGAATGGAAGGTCTCTAAGCAGAAAGAGTCTGTTTCCTTTAAGGAGGCAGAAGAAGAGATGTGTGCCAGAGGAAGCTGATGGGCTTTGCTCTATCTCGTTAGGTTTTCTCAAACGCTCTTCTGAAAAAAAATTACCCGGTGCATAAAAACCCTTTTCGTTGAAGTCCTTGTGAGTTGAGACTAAAGGCAGGATGGAAGATTGCTGTGACTTAACAGCGGGAGAAAGACTGACAAATGTATTCACCTTCAGCTTGGAAAGACTGAAGCAAAGCTGGACTGAAAACCGGGGATTTACGGCTTTTCTTACTGGTTCTCTTTTCTCCCCAGTGTAACTCCTCGAGGTAATCGGTCTGGCTTGGGCCTGGCCAGCTCTACCTCCTAGCAAATAGCAAGAAGCCAGGCAGATGGTTATCAGCATGTGTTATTAGCAGTACAAATGTGCTGCTGCTCTGGGCACCAATGGCTCCCTACAACCACACCACCAGAGCGAATGCACTTTCCAAGGGTTCCACATTGGGATAGAGCAAAGTGTGGCTCACGAGAGCTTTCCAGGCCCTCCAGAGCAGCAGCAGGTTTAATGCATCCACCTCCACTTCAAATGCACCAAATTCCTGCAGTTCTGAGTGATGGGCTGCCCAGGGCAGGGGTTGAGGCACCATCCCTGGAGGGATTCAAAAGCCAGGGTGATGTGGAGCTTGGGGACATGGGTTAGTGATGGCTTTTTGTCAGTGTTGGGGTTGATGGTTGGACTAGATGATCTTAAAAGTCCCTTCCAATCTGGAGGATTCTAGGATTTCCCGACAGCCCCTCTGTCTTGAAACCCAGGGTGCAATGAGACCCAGCACCCAGGAGTGAGAGTCAGACTAATTCTGAGCAAGATGGGCCCACGTTTTTAATTGGGAAGGAAGCTTGGCACAGCAAAGGCTGAAACGCCTGTGCCACCAGAGATGTGGCAGAAAGTCTCTGCCACAGAAGCTCAAAATGAGATGTTTTCACATATAGATACGTTGTTCTTGGCGGGGTGGGGGTATGCACATGTGTACACACACTTACACCCCGACAGAGAAATGAATTGCATTGCCTTGGGTCTTTTGGTGGCCCTTGTGGATGGTAAGTGGCTCTAGAGCCAATGAAGTGCACGGCCTCCAGGACATGACCACGGTGAAGGTAAAAGGGCTCCTTTAAACAACCCACAGGTCCTGGATAGTTGTCCTTGTGGTTAAAATGGAGGTGGTAGTAAAGAAGCACTACAGTCACCTTTTATTAACCTTTCTTGAACTTCTCACTAATGTAACCTCATCAAATGCAAACGATAGAATGCACATGTGACAGCAGTTTTGATATAAATACCAAAAAATTCCCAGGCATTTTATAGAAACTGTGACAGATCTTTAAAACAAATGCTTTTTTTTTTTTCTTTGCTTTTTTTTTTTTTCATGACTTTTCAGTGTTGGCAGTTTAGGGAATCTGAAAATTGAATCCATCCATCTGGCACTGGGAAAACAAACAACATATTTGTCTCTGTGCTCTCTCTTCACTCCGATGCTTAAAGATCCTAAACTCAGTGAAATTGGGGATGAGAAGGTCCAGATCCCTCACCCCTCAGGCTGCTATCTCGGGCGTGTTCTGGGGACACAACCTGAATTATTCACCACCATTTCTCCAGTAGTCTCAAGCATTCAAATAATTCTAGAGCATCTGACAAATGCAGTTGGGAAAATAATAGGAAGCGGCCTAAAAATGCATGTTCTCCCACCGGCACGGCTGTGGGGCTCGACATGAAGTCGCCGGAGCCATGAGGGCTCTGGAGCTTGTACCCACCTCTGTGTCCAAGTGCCACAAGAGGCTTTTCCAGGAGAAGGTCAGGAGCAGCCCTCCTGTTCCAGGTTAATGACTTAAACCGCAGCAATGTGGTGCTGCTCGCTCAGGACTCTTGGATGTTCAGCAGCCATGCTGTCATCCTCAGCCTTTCCCCAGTCGCCTCCATCACGATTCCTCAGCCTTTCCACGGGCCGATGGAGACCTTTTTACCATGGCTTTTTTTGTTCTTTTGGGATGGGAAGGAGGCCAGGAAATGTGTGAGGCTGTCTCACCAGTGAGCCCCACTGTCCCTCCATGAATTGTGCTCGTTAGTAAAACGCAACAACCCGTAGGTTCTCTCCTGGGGCAGCTCCCGGATCCCCTCAGGGCTTCACGCTCTTCTGCTGCTGGAGGAGGGTTTATGCAGCATCGTTTATACTTTTTCCTCTCTGGAGAATAAGGATTATGAGGGACGATTGAGGGAGCTGGGGTTGTTTAGTTTGAGGAAGAGGAGGCTGAGGGGAGACCTCATCCCTCTCTCCAACTGCTTGAAAGGACATTGCAGAGAGGTTGGTGCTGGTCTCTTCTCACGGGCAATGAGCGACAGGACAAGAGGGAATGGCTGCAAGCTGCAGCAGGGTAGGGTTAGGCTGGACATTAGGAAAAAGTTTTTCCCAGAGAGAGTGGTCAGTCAGTGGAATCAGCTGCCCAGGGAGGTGGTGGAGTCCCCATTGGATGTGGTGTTGAGGGATCTGGTGTAGGGGAGAACTTGTAGAGTAGGGCTGACGGTTGGACTTGATGATCCCAAGGGTCTCTTCCAACCTGAATGATTCTGTGATTCTATGAATAAGAGCAGGTATTTTCAGCCGGGAAGCTCTGGCTGTGGAGAGCGGGTCCTGACACCGAGCCCGTGTGTGCTCCCTCAGCCTCTGAGCTGAAAACTCCCTACCGTCCACGCGTGCAGCTCCGCGTCAGGAAAACGCAAGGATTAACCTGGGATAAGGGTCTGCCCGTTTTTTCTCAATTTCCTTTGTTTTTAAGGCAGCCATGAGTCTCCTCACTGGCCACCCAAGCAACATGCAGGTCTTCACGTACGGGTCTGAAGATTAGCACCCTCTCATGTTGAAGGGTAGTCCTGACACTGCTTCCCTCTACAGAAGGCATTTTGGTCTTCAACACAACCAACTGATTAAATTTTGAGGAGAGCAGTGGGAAGTTCAGGCTGTCAATTTTTATATCTGTGTTTAGATTAATTGGGGATTGATCACTCTTCACCTTGCTAAGTAAGAGAAGGCTGTAAAGTGTTAATCTCCATCAGAAAAGCCATGAGCACAGCAGCCAAATTCCTTTCATTGAACTCCCTTCCCCTGCCTATAACCTTGGTCACGTAACCAGAAACAAAAATCATTATCTATTTCATTCACATCTGTTATTAATTTTTTGAAGCCTCCTTTAAATCTGATTAGAAGTTCTCGTCTAAACCAAGCGAATTCTGGACTCAAGGCTAGAATGTAGCAGGTTAGCTTAGTAATTCACGTCATATTTTTATTTTCTCTTCCTAATTGAATTTGGGCATTGATTTGTGTAACTCTTCTCCTGAACAGCTGTTATTAACTCCTTGTGAAATGCCCTGGGTATACAACACACTGTGAAGACACTGAGGGGGAATTGCTTTTCAGGCTGATGCAGCCTGTCACGGCTGTCCCTTGCCCAGGACCTTGTGGCTGCTCCCACTCCTCCTCACCAACCAGCTCCAACGAGGCCCTTCCTTTATGACTTCCTGGGAGTACCATGAGGAAGAGCTTCTTCCCTTTGAGGGTGGCAGAACCCTGGAAGGGGCTGCCCAGAGGTGATGCAGTCTCCATCTCTGGAGACATTCAAACCCCACCTGGTCCCCATCCTGTGGGACCTGCTCTGGGCAACCCTGCTCTGGCAGGGGGTTGGAGGAGATGATCTCCAGAGGTCCCTTCCAACCCTACAGCGTTCCATAGCTGGAGGACTGTCCTCTGTGAGTGTCAGGAAGTTTGAGGGCACATCCCACACACAGCGGGTGGCAGTGCAGGTGGAAAGAAAAGGCAATTTAATAAGTTTACCTCACCTCCTGGTGAGCGTCCCTGTTAGACCATGGCTGTGGTGGGATGGGGTCTGGCAGAGCAGCCGGATGGGGAGGCACTGGGTTCCACTCCCCAGCACTGCGGTTTCCTGGTCCCTTTGTCACTTACTGAGAAAAATCTCCAAAAAAAATAGTCACCAGTCCCTGCAGGGTAGTGTCTCCTCATGCACTGTCTGCCCAGAGCAGGTCCCTGCATGTCCCCGACACAGAGTCACGGCGAGGTGGCTCCATGCGCAGGAGGGGGACAAAAATAACCCCTTGGGTTTCATTTTCGTTCTCGGTGTCGTGAGGGACAGATGCTCGCAGACACACCATCGCTTGGTAGAAATACCTTAATAAAGCCACCGAAAACTCCTGCATGGGTTGATGTGGTGCTTCCCAAAGGGCTGTCCTGGAGGAGGGGGTGGCAGGGCTCTGGCGGGGGCAGCGAGCCCAGAGCCCCCGGCTCTGAGTCAGGCTGATCAGGGAGACGATGGCATTTGCTGTCATCCGGCCTCTGATTTTCTTCTCTCTATCTCAGCTCTTTGGGAGCCATGGGTGTAACAGCGTTCTGGCAAGGGGACTAATACTGCAATGCCCTTTTTTCCCCTTTTTTGCAATTGTTTCAAGCCTTGTGCCTTGTTCTGCAATAATGGAAGGAGTCAAATACTGACCTTTTGTGTAAGAACAAAAGAGCCTTTGGGGGCAATATATTGACCTCTGATGAGTCCTGCAGTTTCTACAGAAGCCTGTGTATAACTTACATTTCATAATTTGCTCTTTCCTTCCTCTTTGAGGGTGACTGAAAGTTATTCCAAAAGGATTATTTATTTTTTTTTTAATAAACATTTCTCTAGTCTCTACCTTCTCTGGATCACTAAGAGCTTCACAGTTATAAACTGCTATAAACCTTACAGTAGTCTGGGGAGGCAATGGGAGTTTATAGAAGGCACCAGCACTCGAGCACTGAGCATATTCCTCCCGGTTTTAAAGTCTCTAACAGTGAGATGAGACCAATCCGGTGATTCCGGGGTGTGAATGCGACATGGAAATCTGAAGTGAGAAGACTGTGGGTAAATTTCTCACTGTGTCCTGACCTGGACCTGGTTCCCCACACCAAGGCTGTGGTTGCCCCATCGGTAGCCCTGGGGACAGCCCCGCGGGCCCCCCGGACGCGGTACCCTCTCTGCACGCTCAGCCTCTACTCTTCCCCTATTTCCCACGTTTGCAAAAGGAAAGTTTGGGGAGAGAAGTGATTTAGTGTTTCTCAGTCACATGCGTTCACCGGGCACCACCCTCTCACGCCGCTCGTTTTCTCTTTCCCTTTCCCACTCCTCTGTCGCGCTTCATCCTGTAGCCCCCGCTGGTGCCCAGTGGCAGGGGCTGGAGCAGAGGGTCCCTGTGGCACAGGACCCTGCAGGGCTCAAGCATAGCCAGGGCTGCTGCTGTGCACACACAGGCACTGTCTGTGTCTGGTACCTGTGCTGCTCAGGTCTAAGAAAGCGGTGGGACAGTCACACCACGCTTGGATCCCGCTGTCCCACAGTCCCGGGGGGGAGGCTCTCCTTTGCAAACATGGTTGTTTGCATCCACTTTGATTCTCTGGGGTTTGGGGTGGGGGTATTTTGGGGTTGGTTTGGTTGGTTTTTTCCCTCTGTTGTTATTCTCTCTCTGCTTTGTTGTACTGTGCACTCCAGAGCTTTGTCACATCCCAAACGGCCTTGATCAGAACCATAAGGCAGCTCACGTTTCCCTTGGCTCTCCCAGCTGAGGCAGAAGCACGCTGTGAGCGCTCGGGAACGCTTTGCAGAGGCTGTGCCCATGGGTGCAGGTGACATTCCAGGGCTGCTAACTCATTTACTGCAAAAAAACCCGAGTGATGTTATTGTTTGGTTGCCATCAGACGGTCTAATGTGGACAAACTGGAACATGGGAAGTTCCATCTCAACATGAGAAGGAATTTTTCTCCTTCGAGGGCGGCAGAGCCCTGGCAGAGGCTGCCCAGAAAGGTGGTGGAGTCTCTGTCTCTGGAGACATTCCAAACCCTCTTGAACACAATCCTGTGGGACCTGCTCTGGGTGGACCTGCTTTGGCAGGGGGTTGGAGGAGATGATCTCCAGAGTTCCCTTCCAGCCCCAGAGCATTCTGTCATTCATCGTTCTGATATTCTGTGATACCTGACTGTTGGGAGTGGCCTTCAGCTCCCAAGGGATGGAGCAGGACTTCCACCATGCTGTAACCCCTCCTGGTGTGGCAGCACCGACCTGCCTGGCTGTTGCCTGCCAGTTAACGAGTAGTCTGACATACGTACCTGGAAAAACGGAGAAAAATTGTTCTGTGGGACAAACGTGGGGTTTTTTTAGACAGTTTTGTGTTGATCCAGGAGAGTCAAAGTTTCTAGCCCAACTTACCTCATGAACATGCTCTTCTGTACCAGTTCCAGCATTCTAATCCTGCAAGCAAGCCTGCGCTTGGGCAAAACACCGCATTCATCCTAATTAGCTGGGATCTGAGAATTGCTGTCACTGGTCTGCAGGGGTAAGTCAGGCTCTTGTTCTTCTCAACACAAACCTGGTGCTTTCCTGGACATTACTCCACCTTCACCCTGACACCCAGGCAGCAGAGCCAGGCCCCCGCTCTGGTTTTCAAAGAAAAGGTCAGATTTGTTTCTCTGCTTTCCAGTTCTTGCTGCTCCAGTACAGCATTCGGGTAAGATGAGTTGAGCTACCCAGGGAAAGTGAGAGGTCAAAAAGTGATTAAAATATGGAAGCAAAAGGTAGGAAAAAATGGATCGTTTCACGGCAAAAGGGTATATCAGGGGAGTCCCCCAGGGGTCTGTGCAGGGCCCTGTGCTGTTCCACTATTCATAAATGGCTTGGGAGAGGGGAGGAGGTGGCAGGAGGTGACAAAGTTGGCTGCTGAAAATAAATTACTCAAAGTAATAAACCCAAACTCTAACTGTAAAGAGCTGGAGAAGCATCTCACCGTGCTGAGGGGGTAGAACACCAGGCTGAACATGCTTCCAGCAATTTATAGCACAGGCAAGGAAAAGTACAATGCCCAAGGAAAAGTATGTGAATGCGTGCAGTGACAAGCTGCGAATTAGGTGTTACCACCAAGGAAAGAGCTGGAATCACAGAATCCTAGAATTCTCTGGGTTGGAAGGGACCTTTAAGATCATCTAGTCCATCATCAGCCTAACTCTAACAAAAACCCTCACTGACCCATGTCCCCGAGCACCGCGTCAACCCGTCTTTTGAATCCCTCCAGGGATGGTGCCTCAAGCCCTGCCCTGGGCAGCCCATCCCAAGGCTTCACGACCCTTTCCCTGTGAAAAAAAAAAAAGATACTGGAGATACGTAGTTGTGGAGACGTAAACTCACTGCTGAAACATCAGCTGGAATGTCAGGAATTAACGGGGGAAGGAAGAGAGAAGAAAACAGAGAAGACCATTGTGTTCCCGCGGCGGGTGTGCTGTGGGCACTCGTGGTCGCCCATCTCAGCGAGTGTGCGTGGCAGCTACGGAAGGTGTAGGAAACACCAAGAACTAGAACTAGAGCGAAAGAACGGCCAGTCTGAAAGGCTGGGAAGCCCTGGAAGGAGAGAAGGGCTTGGCAGGGGGGGGTCTGCGAGATAAGCGAGCTCTGCGACAGATCTCTCGGGGGGATAGGGAAGAGTCATCTGCTCCTTCCAGCGCCCAGGCAAGAGCTGGCAGCGTTATCATCTGCAGCGTAAGCGAACGACAGGAAGCGTTTTGTTCTCACCCAGCCTGCAATTAAACTGTGGAACTTACTGCTGCAAGATGTAGGAGATAGCAAAGTACGAAAAAAGCTTTATACTCTACATTTTTGCTATAATTTTTTTTTATAAAACCTTCTATACAGCTTTTCCTAGTGGCTGCCTGCTGGTTTTGCCTGCTCCTTCCCTCTCCCAACCTTCCCCTGGTGCCAGCGCAGGTGCCTGGGTGCCCGCCTGGCTGAAAAGCAGCTTTTCACTTGCCAGGAGGGGCCAGAGCCTGCCTGAGGATGGCTCCCTGCGGCCACCACAAGTGCCACCGCCCACCCAGCAGCATCCTGCTGCTCCCCGGGGGCATCTGCCACCGAGGGATGGGCTCTGGGCACGGCTGGCTGTGTTCCAGTTCAGCCACTATACTCCTGTGGGATTCCCTGTGCCCTGGGAAATAGGGATGAGGCTCCTTTCGGCCACCTCAGGTGGACTTTGTGGGGCAGTGTGTGACCGATGTAGGTGCCTGCGTGGGTGCCACTGTCCCCTCACCCTCTGGTAAATGTCCCAACCCACAGCTGGGTGCCCGTGCTGAGCCGGGGCACAGAGGTGAAACGCGGCACAATCCGCCAGCTGCAATTCCAGATGTTGGTGTGACATCCCCACCACTGTCACACACTTGGAGGAGAAAGAGATGAGCCGAAGGTGGCCAGATTCAGGGTATTTCTGCCCAACAAAGGAGGAGAGGCACTGCTCTAAGACACAACACGTGATTCTGTTTCTGGCAGAGGTGTCTGTGTATGAAGTGAGTGTTGAGGATGCTCTTCCCGGCCGGGCTCTGGGGGGTCCCAGTGGTACAGAAACTCTCTGGTGGCAAAACAAACCCCAGTTTTACATGGCTTTGTGGTAGCAGAATGTTTAGGTTTCTTGAAACTTCTCTTTCTGCTGAATAGGAGACAACATGATTTTCTTTTTATTTGTCTTTTTTCTCAGCACTGCACTGTCAGCCCCATTCCCACGACGCCGGACTGATGTAGGTAGAATCCTACCAGGGAAATTCCTTTGCCAAGGCTTCAGGGTTTTTTTCCGATCTCCCATCTGGAATCACAGAAGCAGCCTCTTTTAAAACTGAAGTCCTTTAAAAGTTATAGTCATGTAAATACCCCAGGGAGTGAGAGAGGGGGGACCCACAGTGTAAGGCCAATCCTCTACAAAGACTTTTTCGGTAAGAGCCTACAAGATCAAGACCCTGCGTCGAACTCATTCAGACCCTGTTCTCTTCTTGCTTCAAGAAAAAGCGTTTTAATTGTCAGGTCCCATCTCCTTGCCTGGCTCCCTACGAGTTGATCAGTGTCAGGTGTGTGCTGTTTAAGAGCAGATTTAAGAAGCTTTCTTCCCACACAGCACCCATCGCCATCCGGAGAGCTCTCCCCTTTGGCTCCGGCTCCGCCTGCGGGCCCGGCTGCGGTACCCAGCCTGGCAGAGCCTGGAGCCAGGCCTTCAGTTGAAAGAGGTGTCCTACCTCTTGCAGCAAAGACAGATGTTTTAAAAGGTACATGACGTTTTCATAAAACACGTTTTTAGTGGAAACATTTCTCTTTTGCTCATGCCTTTGCTTATATATTTCACTCATGAGTCTGTCTGAGCCTAAAGCTTGCAGTGTCAAATCCTGCATTCCTTTTCATTAGTGAACCCAGTTGCATATAATTCTGGTTTATTGCTGACAGCCCCTAAATTAATAGAGCGTGCTTTGAAATCACTAGCACGGGAAGGTATGGCTTGCTTTAACACAAAACAAGGACAAGCCTCCTGTGTTCTGTGCTCCTGAAACGTACCTGTCGTGTCTGACTGTGGGGGTGGCACACACCTCCATTCACCCCAGTTCCTGGCTGCCTGGGAACGGACTGGAAATTTCATGGAATGGTTTGGGTTGGAAGGCACCTTAAAGCCCCCCCCCAGTTCCACCCCCTGCCATCCCCTGAGCAGGGACACCTCCCACCACACCAGGTTGCTCCGAGTCCCCTCCAACCTGGCCTTGAACCCCTCCAGGGATGGGGCAGCCACAGCTTCTCAGGGCAACTTGGGCCAGGCTCTCACCACCCTCACACCAAACAAGTTCTTCCCCACAGCTCAGCTCCATCTCCCCTCTTTCAGGGTCTAACCCTTCCTCCTCCTCCTATGGCTCCCCTCCCTCATCCAGAGTCGCTCCCCAGCTTTCCTGGAGCCCCTTGAGGAACTGGAAGGTCTCCCCAGAGCCTTCTCTTCTCCAGGCTGAACCCCCCCAGCTCTCTCAGCCTGTCTAATTAACACCTTTGCAGCACCATCACCACCAAAGCACTCTACAGCAAACAAAGGAATGACAAATCCTATTTTTTTTAACCCTTTCCACTTGACTAGCCCTTAACAGGTAGCAATCCATGGACCTCTCCCAGGAGCAGCTAAGGCAGGTCAGGCCTTCAATCTGCAGTAAGGTTTACGCATCCAGGTCATGTCTCCCCCACAGCAGCACAGGTTGCTCCCACAGGGACTTCTTCCCCACAGAAGGGGCACCCGGGGTGCAGAGCCCGGTACTGCCCACCCTGCACCTCCAAGAGCCACAAGGGCAAAGCCCCTGCCCCGTGTTCCCTGCTGCTCCCATGGGGTCTGTGCCATGGGGGGCGATGGGCACCCCCGAGGAGATGCCTCGCTTATCCCTCCCGGCCCCAAGCCCAGCAGAATCCGCCTGTCACTGGCCACTGACTTTTATTAGGCATTGTGTTGCAGGAAAAAATACTGGTGGAATCAAAGGTGGTTCTTTTCTTGCAGGCATCCTGTAATTAGCTAAAGTTTTCTTTTTCTTCACAGAGAGGTCTTGATGCATAAAACAAAAGTTTCCTCTTCCTTGCATGTTGTTGCCAGATGTTTTTCCGAAACTTAAAAACAACAAAGTTATTTGTGCTTGCTTACTTACATATGACTTCACCCCAATGCCTGTCTCAAAGTTCTCCTCCTCCTCCTCCTCAATTAACCCAATTAATTCTCTCTCTTTCCCGCCCCCTTCCCCCCCCATTTCTGAACAGGACATTTCCATTGTGTGTTTGTCCCAGCACTGCAGAAGCTCAGCCCTTTGTGAAGGATCTCTGCCCTGGCACTCAGAAAGGCTCAATAGGACCGTAACCTCCTCAGATTAATTTCCAGTTGCAGTTGTGATTTCTGTTTTACAGGAACCAGCTGCGGAAGAAGGCAGCCCTCCATGTTCTGTCAGTACAGACCCGGGGCGGGCGGACTCGGCGCTCACAGTTGCTCTTATGGCTTCAATAAACACCGAGGGCCAAACGCGCCGCTGGGGGAACTAGAAAGAGTTGATACTGCGTCGTGCCAGAAGCAGATTTAACCCCATCTGGGGCTTTATCAATTGGATACAGGCTCCAGGGGGAGGTTTTCTGGCCTGGAGTTGTGTTTTATTCAGGAGTTCGCCATGAATTCCATCTCATCACACCCCAGGTTTCCCTCTGAACTCGTACAAGATTCTGTTCTACTCAGGCACGAGCCTGCAAAGGGCCAGCAGACGTCTCCTGCCCTGGTTACAGTTCTGCTCTTTGCATTAAAAGCTTAATACCACTACATTGCAATTAGCAATGCCCATGCAGTCTTTCCTCTTCCTAATTAGCAGGTGAACTTGTTTGCCAGCCTCAACCCAATCCCAGCTCGGGTCAGCTCACACGTGCCTTGAGAAGCAGCAGAGCCCTGAGCCCCAGGACATCTCCGTTAAAGGCAGAGGAGGTGGAAGGTGGGTCTGGGGAAGGACGTGTCAGGCTCCAGCTCCAGGGGAGGGAAGGAGAAGGAGCTGTATTCTGTTCTCCCAGTGCTACGTGGATAACGGATATGCTGGGAGAGGAGAAAAACAATAAAGGGATTCAGGCTGAAGCAGATCAATACAGGCAAAAGGGAAGGATCCAGCAGGAGAATGGCACTGTGGGAGAACTAAAGCGGTGGTTGAAGTAGAAGTGAAGGCCCTGGTGGGAAATCACATCTAAAATGCATCAGCAGAACAGAAGAAGGACTAGCGCAGGAAATAACGGCGGAAGAAGCACAGAGGAAGTAGGAAAAAATACAGAGTTATTAACCAAAAGAGGATGCAGGAGGACATGGCACGGACCCGCTGAGCCTCAGCCTGTGACCGACTGGAGAGTGAAAGCGTTTGTGGATGGAGTCTGGACCTGGGAGTCCCCTGCCAGGGAGAAGGGCGCAGTCAGGAGGGTGCTGCTCACTCACCCCTCCTGCAGCTGGGGAGCTCTGATCTTCCATTCCCCCGCAGCTGGGAAGCCCCTGAGAGGCGACAGTCGCTGCCTGAGCGGCTCTGATGTATATTCAAGAACTAAACAGAATTGCTTACAAGCTGACAGGAAACACGAGTGACCTCCTTACAAGACAACCAAGATCTGAAAAGATTTGTGTCTGTGAAGAGCATCAGACGCTGGGCTGGTGTCTAACGTCCTAGAGATTGCAAAGGAAGAGTTCTTCCTACAAAGCCGCAGCTTTTCGTGAGCTGTCTCTGAAGCCCAGCTACAGAATTAGCATTTCACAGGAAAAGACAACCCAATCCTTAGTTTTGGGAGCACTTCTGAGGAGGCTGCAGGACTTTATGATTCGTTATTTGTGGGCTTCACACAGTATTTATTCCAAAAGTGGGAATTCTTTCTTCTGTATAATTCTGAACAATCCTCTTCCAATTCCTGATCTCTCTGACACAATTTATTTATGAGGATTTTATGTCATTGATGTGACTTCTGGTGTCTGGTGCTGCCATGCCCTCGGTTTGACTAAATCCTCTCCATACGTAGCTCTTGTTCTCCGGCATCTGTTTTCATCCTTTAGCTTATCTTTATTAACTGCTTCAGAGATCAAAGACGCTGTTTGTGTCCGTTTCAGTACTTGGAGTGAAATACTGGCAAATCAATCCCATACCCTGCAAACTTCTCCATCCTCCTACCGAGGTAAAGCCGATCCCTCTTGCTTCAACCCGCTCCGTTAGTCGCCAGCACCGTTTCGTGCTCTCATTTCTTGAGGGCTGCAGAGCCAGTTGTTGCTCTTCTGTGTCATGACCACATCGCTTCATCTAGAAAAACCTCCATTCCATCCTCTTTTCCCCTAGCCTGCTTCTAGCACTACAGGAGATGGGGTGCAGACCCGCGGTGGCCTGTGGCTGTTTGCCGAGGGGGACCCCTGTGTCAGCTCTGCTCTGACAGGCCCTGCCAGCAGTTCGTAACCAAAAGGACGTCCCCACATTGTAAACGTCCTCGTGTGCCACCCCTTTACAGCGATTTGTTTCCCTGAGTCTGGAGGGGTTTGGTTTTTTTTTCCCCAGTGTGGCTCCAGCCCATTTTTGTTCCTGTGGACGACGTTACCCGTGCTCGCTTCAACGTCCTGCGGGGCATCACCTGCTTGTCTTGGGGTTCCCTGTGTGGTCTGTGCCAGCCCCAGACTGACAGACAGGCAGACGGTTCTTGGTTCTCCACGAATTGCCTCAGTCTCTTCTGTGAGAGTCATATTTATATTTTAACAATTCAATGACATTCCCCACTTAGCTGTACCTTTGCACGTCTCCATTAAGGGTTTGTTATCTTTGCAGTATTATACTGCATTATCTTTGCAGTATTATTCCATTGTGGCCTAGGAGCGTGCCATTATTTATCTATTTTTCAGGTCTATCACAGGAGAGTTCCTGCCCCGTGCCCTCCCGGGAGAGCTGGCCGCTCCCCAGTCCCGTGCTCCCGCCACCCAAACTCTCCTGCACACCCCGATCTGCAGCCAAAACGGTCACTGTCAATGCTGAAACAGCGTTTCAGTCCTTCTCTTGATCCTGGGTTTTCAGGATATTTATTAGTTCTTCCTCAAGTTCAGATTTCCTAGCTTGCAGCCAACAGTAATGAGAATCAGTACTACTCTTTTTTTCCAGCTTTATGTGCTCAAAAATACCTGAGGATTTTTCATCTGCCCAGGTCAATACAGAACACTTAAAAGGGAACCAATTTGAGAGACAGAACTTGTGTGTTGCAGCATCTTGACAATGAACACATCTAAGGCTGTTGTGTTGGGCTGTGACCAGTTCTGGGCTTGGTGAGTTTCACCAAGGACGCCCTGGCGGTGGACACTGCCCCGCTTGGCAACCGGTGACAAACATCCTTCAGGGGGGTCAGAGCCTGAATCCTCCTTCCCTGGGCAGACCCCGGCCTCTTCCCAGAGGGGATATCCAGTGAGAGGTGACCTCTCGCTGCCACACCATGTCCCTGCTGGTGCTGTGGAACAGACTCCGCACGGCAACCTGAAACCGGGGATAAAAGATGGTATTAAGCTATGGATTTATTCATTAGAGAAGGAATGTCCTACCCATTACCCTGCAGGACCGGCCGTAATTAAGCATCCGAGTGTGTGTTTATAAACAGATGTTCTCATCTAAATGCTGCAGGAGCAAACAGCTCCCTCCGAGCAGCGACAGCCGAGTGGAGCCATCGCCCGGGGGTGTCACAGCTCTGGTGTCCCCCTCCACACTCCCCTACACCCCAGTTTACCCAATTCCAGCGGTGGTGGTGGTGGGATGTCCCCAAACACAGGAGAGTTTAGAATATTCCCAGGGCAGTAAAGTGAAGTGAATTTTCCAGGTGTAGTCTCAGAAACGCATCAGGGGGTTCACGCTGTGGGACATGCTTGCCTTTATTCATGGCATTCCTGCACCTGGGAACACGGATTTTGTCACATTTGTGAGCAGTCCACGAACCCCTTTCCCTTGGTCGGGAAGAACTGTTTCCCATGGGCTGGGAATTCCTTGTGTCCTTCAAAACACGCCAGGAGACAGCTCGGAGCGCTGTCCCAAACACACCTTGCAGAAACGCACCGGATTAAGGAGGGTTGCACAGGAATAGCTAGAGCTCTTAAAAACGTTTCTCCTAATTTGCAAAGCATAAAGGAACAGCAAGAGAACACGGCACGCGTGTGTCTTCCAAAGAGTTAATGTGGCCTGGAAAATATGTATTTACTTCAAAAAAAAAAAGGGGGGGGGGAATTAATTGTGCTTGTAAATCTGTGCTTTTATTTGGCCTTTTCTTTCCCTCCCTCCTAGAAGAATCCCCAGATCTGCACTTAGGCAGCTGGGAAGAGGTATTTCATGGCTGTAACCTGTGCTAGGTAATTTATTGGGTGCCACAGTGACCATTTCTAGGTACCCGCTGCCTGTCAGCACAGCCCAGCAGGAGCCTTATCTGCTCCTTATCTCCCAGCCCAGTTAATTGTCCCAGAGCGGAGGGAGGATTTCCAGGGAAAGCCAAACCCAAGCACTGGTTCTGCAGGGACAGGGCAAACAACTTCTTCCCCCTCGGCTCTTCCTCGGCTTCTCTGGGGCCACGGGGTTTTCTATTTTGCTGTTTCACTTCATTTTTAACTCCTGGTCTGCTGCCCAACTGACCGTTTCTGGCCTTTTCTTGCCCAGAAAGGTGTCGGGCAGCAGGGCTGGACACATCCCAGGCCCTTCCTTCCTCCATGCCCCTGTGGTCTGTGTCAGACCGGCCTCACGACCCTGTCACCTTTTTTATTAAAAAAAAAACAAAAGAAAAAAAAAAAAAAGAAGCCCAAATCTGTTAAGTTGCCAGTGAACTGCTACCACAGCTTGGGGACTTTATTCATATTTCTCAATGAAAACATCAATACTTCCCGGGGACAAGCGTGTCTCCCTCTCCCTGCCCCCTCGCTGTCTTTTTCCCTCAGCTATTCTGAGATTTATTTGGGTTTTTTGCCTCTTTTCAGGGATTTGCCCCCAAACCGCCCATGGCGACAGATTCTCGCCTCTAGAGCTGTCCAGGAGGCTCCGAGGTGCCTTCCCCATCGCTTTTTTACCTCTTTTCGCCTCAAACCTCGGCGGGCCGAGGCGCTGCCCGGGGAGAACCAGGGCTGCCCGCCGCCGGGGCCTCATCCCTTCCCGGGCGGCGGGGACAGCGCGGCC